>JAJJMC010030977.1:12054310-12172433 GCA_023531435.1 Papaver californicum | reverse complement strand
CCGTGCGATTGCGGTTATTATATTGGGTAATTCCAAAACATATCAATAGGTAGATGATCGAAGGCCCAAACATCGTTCTAAACTACGAGCCAACGCCTTCGGTCGCGGTTTGGAATAACCACAATGATCCGAAATACCAATTCCATAGGAATGAGTTAACTCCATCTCCGGGCACAAAAGAGGCTGCAGAAGATTACTTGGATTGGTATGTGAATAGAAAAAGAAAGTCATCCAACCCTAAACACTCATCCAACTTTTATTTTCATATGTGAATAGAAAAAGAAAGTCGTTGCATTGGAGGACTCTATAAATCCATGCCTAAGCACAATTGATGTGAGGACGCCTGACTAACTCCAAGCCAAGATTAGGGAGCTTCATCATGAAGCCGAGGATGTGCATCGGACTTTAAATAGGAGTAGAGCCGCTACAAGAGGCGCTACAAGAAATGCGAGTATACTAGAAGAGAGCCGCAACCATCGGATGAAGAGACACATGACGAAGCGGAGGATGCGCAACGTGGTGCTCGTACTCGTGGCGGTGCTGCTCATCGTAATCTTATGAGCAAAAAAAAAACCTCGTCAAAGTCATCGACCTACCCCTCCTCCTTCTCCCTAACTCTATGTCTATGGTTTTTTTTTTGTGTGGGTGAATTACTTGTACCTTTAATGTGAAGTTGGATTTGAAGTTTGAATTTAACTTGCACGTGAATTATAAAAATTTAACTTAAAATTTGTGTATTACCTGTTTTATTTCCAAAAATTTGAAGTTGGAAACCATGCAATGGGAAAAGCAAGTCAAAATAGCCCAAAAAAATCAATGTTACAGTTGGGTTCTAGGCAAAACCCAACCGTAAAACTGGCAAAATAAAAAATGTTGAAGGTTTACGGTTGGGTCTCTAGCCAAAAACCCAACCGTAAAACTGTCACATTTTCATACTACAGTTTTACGGTTGGGTTTTCAGCCAAAACTCAACCGTAAACTAACACATCAATTTTACGGTTGGGTTTTAACCCAAAAGCCAACCGTAAATTCTACTGGATCACTCAAAATTGGATTCTCTAACTTGTGTATTTTTCGGTTTTTCTTTGTTTGAATGACAATTTACGTTCAATCTAGTTAAAATGATTGAATAAGTTCAAAAGTTTGATTTTGAAACCCAAATTAGACCTTAAAACTCAATGCTCCAAGGGATGGATTACGGTTGGGTTTTAAGGCAAAACCCAACCGTAAGTGCAAGTTGAAATTGTAAACTTAATTTGGATTTTACGGTTGGGTTTAAGCCAAAACCCAACCGTACATAATCCCCTAGAAAGGAGAATTTTTTTTGTATTTTACGGTTGGGTCCGAGCCTCAAACCCAACCGTAAAACTGGGAAAAAATGGTGTTCATCATTGTTCTTCGATTTACGGTTGGGTTTGGTTGAAAACCCAACCGTAAATCTGGGTAAAAATGGTGTTCATCGGTGTTCTTCGTGTTACAGTTGGGTTCGACATGAAAACCCAACCTTAAATTTCTCTGAATAACAAAAAATTCATCTTTCGAATCGTGATTTCATCAAATTTGAGTCATAAAAAGACCAAGAGTTTAAGCTAGAGGTATTCTCAATGCTACTATGGTTGATTGAATCAAAATCTAGGGTTTAAAAAAAAACGACAAAATTTTCTTAAATTTCATCTAGTTTTTCTTCCCACCAAACACAAATTCAAAAAAAAAAATTCAAATCATTTGATTAAGTAAAAGATTATGTTTAATTAATCATGATTAGCTTAATTTATTAATTAATTAGTGTAATTAAGATTAACTAATCAGGGGTGGTTTATGCATTGTGAAAATATTATGGATAAGGGATTTTTGAGTTTTATTTCAAAATGTCTCTATTTCGTCTTATTAGAGGAGCCCCTCCAGGATTTTGGAGCCCCTATATCAGCCTTCCAAAAGAAGGACATGGCAAAAGAGAATAGGGGAAGATGGTATAAGAAGAAAAGGAGGAACATTAAGCCTAACTGGTAAACATGTTTTACGTGTGGAAAATGGGGTCTACTAGTTCTATGGCAAAGTGTGATTGCTCGTGGATCCCATACTGAAACATGGGATCAGTCACAATCAACCGGACTTTGCGAAGTTTTTATTTTGTTTCTTCTTATTGTCAGATTTTGAATTGATTCGAGTAAATGCGATTGGTTTAAATGGAAAATTAGAAAAGATATTTTGGTAAGAATCTTTTATCAGTAATTATCTGTGAGTTGGAGATATTTCTTCTAAAACTAAAGGAAGACATCTAAGAGTATAAAAGAGAGGGTTGGCATTCTTCATAGGGGGATCGAGAGTTTTGACTTTGGGAGTCCAAAATCTACCCGAAGAGCAGTAGACGTTTGGAAGAATTTTGTTTCATTTGTTTTTTTCTGTGCGCGATTGTGTCCGAGGCATTTTAAGCAGTATTGTTTATCCAAGAAAAAAAGTGTAAAAGCTTTATTTATCTTGTAAGTGATATTAAAGTTAAATTAATAAAATATTTACTTTAGAATCATTTATTTTCTTATACCTAAATTTTCAGGAACAGTTAAACTCTTTTTTAAGATTAGGGATGAAACTCAATTATATATGCTAGATAATTTTGATATTTTTTACATAATAATCTTCATATTGACCCTTATATTTTCGTTGTGTAATGATGATAATTGATTCTTTGCATATCCTCATGCTTGATTTATGATTTATTTGTCTATTTTAAGACCAGTATTTAAGTAAAAGAAATTATTAAAAATTGCTTTAAAAAGTTACATTTTCCGAGACGTAGAAACTGACCTAAATCGTCTTGTGTAATGAAGTGAAGATTATTATTGGGAGAGATTGCAATAATCTAGTATACATAATTGTGGTGGATTCTTGAGTCCTAGATCCTCTTTTATTAAGTTATAAAAATCGTTTTCAGTAATTTCTGCAATTTTAAAGTTTTATAAAAATCACCAACTTATTCAAATTATGTTTAGCAATTTAATTAATCAAAACTTAAGTTTTGCAATTTTAAAAATCTTTATGGAACGAACCATATCTGTATATTATCTTTTCGATAGTTGTGCACTTGCAGCATAATTAAAATCCCATCAGGGGCAAACCAATTCAGACTCCACTTAGTACTTCTGGTGATATTTCATATAATCGTAGTCCTTCGTTAACTGATGCTACTGAGGATCGAAGCACTGTTGGCGCCTTGCAGTATTTGACGTTTACCCGTCCAGAGGCTTATGTTGTCAATAAAGTATGTCAATTTATGCATGCTCCAACCGAGTTCCACTGGGGTTTGGTTAAGCGTATACTACATTATCTTAAGCATACGTCTACTTTTGGAATTCTTCTCATCCAGCACCTTCTCTGCAATTATCGTTTAGTTAATATACTGATTCTGATTGGGCTGGTTCTCTTGATGATCGTCACTCTACTAGTGGTTATTGTGTTTATTTGGGTGGTACTATTATTTCTTGGAGTGCTCGCAAACAGAAAACAGTTTTTCGTTCTAGCACTGAAGCTGAGTACCGAGGGCTCGCTATTGCTATTGCTGAAATTATGTGGATTCAGTCTCTTCTTTCGGAGCTGTGTGTCTCCACTTGCTCTCCTCCTATTATATGGCATGACAACCTTGGTGCGACGTATCTCACGGTAAATCCTATATTTCATGCTCGGACAAAAAATATCGAAATTGACTATCATTTTGTTTATGACCAAGTGGCTTCTAAGCTTCTTGATGTCCGATTTATTTCTTCTAAAGATCAAACTGCGGATATTTTTACAAAACCTCTTCCTAAAGATCGTTTTGCTCTTTTACGGTCCAAGCTAACGGTTCAAGATGACCCGTTATGATTGCGGTAGGGTGTTAACACAACGTCCAGTACGTGTACAATATGACTTGATTTCCAAGGTTGTATACGTTAGTTGTTTCTCAATAAGAAGTTGTTCTCTTTGGTATTACTCTTGTATTAGGAAATACTATTATCTTGATGTCCAAGAAGTCCGCTGTATAAATATGAAGTCTCTTTGTTGTTCTCTTTGGTATTACTCTTGTATTAGGAAATACTATCATCTTGATGTCCAAGAAGTCCGCTGTATAAATATGAAGTCTCTTTGTGTATAACGATTAAGAGAGTTTTAATCAATAAAAAATGTTGTTTAAGGTTCATCTTCTTCTTTTCTTCTTATAGTAAACTTATCTGTGGACGAAATCTCCGCCATCCATAACTATCGTGTTTATTTTATAAGTTTTAAACGATTCTGGAACTCAAATGTTGCATGAAAGTTGAATATCATTTCATTCCCTTTAATGAGGTTGTTGATATTTACTTGTAACATGTAGCCAGATAATAATCTCAGCCTCACGGTCCAATGAAAGAAAAAAAATGATAGACATTTTTTTGTATGTGGTACCCTGAACGTTTTTGCCATACATTTTTTTGCAGTATGGCACCTTCGATGTTTTTGAAACACAAGATACAATATATTTTATCAACTTCTCTAACAATTACCGAATGATTTATCTATGAAAATTTAACTCTCTGACAATATTACTGTGAGTAAGCTTTCATTCACTCTTGTAGCTCCCTATAAAATGAAACTCGACCTGATAATCTTTCACTCCCAAATATTGCAAAAGAAAAGGAAAAAAAATAAAATAGGAAAAAGAATCCTTTATAGGCAAAATGGAGGATGGGATTTAATACCTCCAAAAGAATGTGACTCAGAGTACCCAACATATACAACCTAGTAAGTCTTGAGGTCTTTCAAACCATTTATCCCGGCCATAATGGATTTTCCGGGCCATGTATTCTTTCACAATTGAAATATAGGAGCCATTAGTTAATATACAAGGTAAAAGTTACGATTTATGTATTTGAGGTGCAAAATGAGGGTAGGAGAAGTGGATCTATCTAGTGTCTACCTAAGAAACAATCTGATGAGAGAAGATAGAGAAGATTTAGTCTAGAACATAAATGGTTGAATGTGCTAATCAAACCCTCAGAAAAAATATACGTACTCCTTGCATGTTGTAAAGACTTTTTTTCTCTCTCGAATTCTTCTCGTTGATACGCATGGCATGATGGAAACATAAGACATTCAGATAGCCTGGGCAGACAAAGAAGGTTCTCTGTCACACCATATAAAGTATAAACACACTATCAACCCACTAAGTAGTTTGAACGTTTAACTTATACGTGAAGATAAAACACTAAGTAGTTTGAACGTTTAACTTATACGTGAAGATAAAGTTGTATATGGTGGGTTTTTGTCAGGACTAAAATAGTAAAAAATTATGTTTCTGACCCAGGCCTCAGAAATATTGAACTTTATAATTCTGCAAAAAAAAATATTAAGGTAGTTGCTCATCCATGTCTTTCTCTGTATGTATATAATCACATAAATGCATTACATGGATGACCTCATCAGATTATTACATATACGATCAAATTTATTAGATGAATCAACATTCATCTCTGTACATAATTATTAGAATAACACTGGTATTTATTACGTATTCCCAGATATTCTATGATTTTTGCATAACAACTCTCAAGCTTCTAGATGGATTGCCCACTAGTATAGAGCAATTTGAGTGTTCTCTGGTGCTATAATTCCATGGCTGAATTCCCAAAAATTACCTTGTGTCAATATTCATGCTCAACTGAGTGATATTGACTTACTAAAAATGGCTATACAACTTTGTATATAAATATAGAGCAAGTTACATATAAATTTGCTTGACTAAAGCACCACAACTATGCTTAGATATCAAGCCAAAACTGTGATAAGCATAAAATATGACTTCTACAAGCCAAATCTAGCCTTAGCCACGTCAATCCTTGCTTAAGGAAGCAACCAACTTGAATGACATACAAAAGAATTCAATTCTATGCTTAAGAGACACTAAAATTGGGTTCGCAACACTTATAAGTGTCTCAAACAGACAACAAAGCCTGTTAACCCTAATTTGGCAAAGGAAAAGGCAAATATTTGAATTGGCAACGGTTGTAAGCATTGCAAATAGATTGTCGGGCCTCTAAACCGGATGAGTGGACGGCCTGATTTAAGATTTACAACGCTCATAAGAGTTGCAAATCACTGATGTGGACGGACATGCTTAGCTTAGCACGAGCATCCAAGCTAGGTATTAGCAACTCTTATATGCGTTACAGATAGATATATTTTGATGCCTAAGCCTAGGCAAGAGTGCTACGGTCCAAATTTAATTATGAAACGATTATAAGTGTTGTAAATACCATACATGGCCTCACGTACATATTCTTACACTCAGCATGCTACAGATATGCTTGCACTCGGCATGCCACACCTATTTTCAACAAAAAGAGCGCGTCAATGTTAATTAACTTATGCGAACTCACGCTCTTCCTCATAAATTCAATTTAATAAAATAAAATATGCATTTTATTTTAAATTGTATATTTTTACAAAATTAGTCTTGCTAGACTCATCAGGCTAGTCAAGCATGACAAGCCATTAGTCAAAAGACTAACTAAGCAAGTCTCATTCAACATCACATTAGTAGTGTTTAATGCTAAAAAAAATTACATGATACATCAAAGATGTCACAACTAGGGGGCTATTCACTAGGGTATTGGTTTGGCGGTCTAAGGCACGCGGTGCATCAGTGTACCCACTAAGGAGAAATGTCTGGAAAGTTCGACTAACAGTTGAGTAGAGGAGTGGTGGGTGTGCAACCGTCCATTCATCCTTAAACAAAGTGGGGAACGGTTAATAGCATATCCTCCACCATCTCCACTTCATCACTACTCGACTATCGACACTTTCTACGAGGTGAGGTCAGGTGAACGGTTATAATAGCTATTATAAATAGATTACTCAATCTAATGAACAGAGGACAAAAGTCGAACAATCTGATTTTGATGCAACCTTCTCAGTCATACACAAAGAGTTGTTCATAGCTATTACATGCCTATCACATCCCACAGATTCTGATACTCTGACCTCAACCTTTCTCTCGCTTCCTTTCCTAAGACCAACCCTTCTCCTTCTCCTTTGTGACCGAAACAAAATTGGAATGACCATATCTTGGTTTAGTACAATTTTACTATGATTTTGATCTCTCGAATCTTAAAAGTGCTTCTACAACACAAATGTTTAGGGAATAGACAAATTATCATCTGCTCACCCTGTTTTTTTCTAAATTACCCTTTCAATTCGTTTCTCACAAACAAAAGTAACAGTTTCTTTTCTATGTATGTTCTATATATGGACAAGTATTTTTAACATGATACGTCTCAACTAGTTGGTAGGTGAAAAATTGTTTATAGTAATGAATAGGTCACAATCATCAACAACTTGACTCCTGACATAACTACAACAGACTTCGAAGCCTACACCAATATTGACACATGAAATTATGACTAACATAGATGCCTCTATACCATTTAGACTCGCTGAAAATTATCTTCTCTCAGTATCGATATTACACCAATACAACTAATGTCTAAACTAATGTATCAATTGAACTGAATCCTTTTTTGCACCGAACTCCTAAACTCTATGCAGATGTATTTGCGATAGTACAAAAATTACCGGAAAAACATAACCAACAACTTCGCATCTCCATGTATTTTAAACTCTATCATACCATAACTCAGAAGTCTATGAATCTAACTGATCGCATACTTAACATGTAGAATCTGTTGGGATAGCTTTTTATTCTTGTAGACTAAACCTACATACATATCAATCTTATAGGAGTCTAATTTCATGAAAGAAACATTCCCAAAGTCCCAACTCCTAAGCTTCAAAGGGGATGAGAGCACTAAGTTGCAAGGATTTACAAATGAATCCCCATTTCATAGCACAAAACACATCTAAATACCAAAAAATATCACAACTGGAAATACGGGACAAACCAATTATCGGTAATCTTATAATATAGTTTCTAAACCAAGTAGCATTAGACGTCCACAACCACATTCATCCAACTCTAGACTAGGATGAAACCAGGTTCATCCAGTGACAACACATGATGTACCCAGGTACATCTCGTGGTAACACATGATAAAACTAGTTTCATCTAGTGGTAACACATTATGTACCCAGGTGGATCCAGTGTTAACACATCAGGAAACCAGGTTTGTCCAGTGAGAAAACGTGATGAAACCAGGTGCAACATAGTGTACATTAAGAAAAAAACAAATTCAACAAAATGTAAAAAAGGATAAACATAATTGCATCAGATTATATACCAAGATGTAAACAAATTCAGTTGTATACAAGTGCATCCAGTAATAACACA
Organism: Papaver californicum; assembly: GCA_023531435.1. Classification (NCBI taxonomy): domain Eukaryota; kingdom Viridiplantae; phylum Streptophyta; class Magnoliopsida; order Ranunculales; family Papaveraceae; genus Papaver; species Papaver californicum. The sequence goes on along the minus strand of JAJJMC010030977.1, from coordinate 12,164,137 downwards.
TGATCTACAAAGATTTCATCCAACAACAACACAAGATGAAATTGGTAAGTAATAACACAAGAACTTACCAATTTGAGCATGTTCAACATTTTTCATCTTGTGAAATTGATTTAACACAAAACCCTAATACTCTTAATTTATAAATTTGAGAAATTTCAATTAAATTAGGGCATTATAAAATGCCTTATATATGGTGGTGGTGGTGGTGGTCGATAATAATGTTGGAGAAACATGATGATGTTGACGTGGTGGTCGTGGTGCTTGTGGTGGTGGAGATGGTGATGATGGAAGAAGATAATGTTGTTGATGGTGGTGTTTATGGGGGTGGAGATGGTATTGGTGGTGTCAATGATGTAGGTGGAGGAAGATGATGCATCGATGGTGGTGTTGGTGTTTTGTGATGGTGGAGAAGAAGAAGATCGATGTTTGAGAATAAAAGTAAAAGTTTTAAAGTTTTTTTTTATTTTGGGGGAAGATGATGTTTTGGTAAAGGGTAGAATCATTTGTATGAAAATGATGTGTCTCTCGTCCATTTCACCCAACACTTATAAGTCCACCACGACCGGTTTTGTTGTTTTTTGGGCATATGATTTATTTTCTCAAAATAAAAAACTTTATAACAACGTTATTAGACCCGTTATAACCATTTACACGCACGTTATAACTGTGATATGGGAACTTCAAATCATTTTTTTTCTTTTTCTATTTAGCTGTTATAAAATTATAACACCCATTATAACGGTAAAAACGTTTAAAAAGACGCATTTTATACCCAGAATGTGCTCACACCCGTTAAAACGCTTTATACGGTCATATCCAGTGTCTGTGGCCCATTTTTCGAACCTTGGTTTGGCCTAGACTAATTCAGTCAATTCACAGGTAAGCATAAAACTAACAGGATGTTACATGTTTCAGTTCTCAAAGTACATGTTTGTTTTGCCAATGTTTTTGTAGCATACTGTTAAAATCTTGGGTTGATAACACCAAGGATCAGAGTTTAAAATTCGTCAACAATTACGTGTTTGTTTGCTTATTTGTTTTCTTTTGATAATAAGATTGGACTATGGTGTCAAACAATTTTGAGTAAAACAACGTACAACCCATTGACAATCACAATTTAAAATTTTCATAGGTTTTTTTCTTAATCAACTTTTTCATCTTGATAAGTTCACTTTATGCTGATAATTTTACGTTGTACTAGTGAGAATATATGTACGATCATATTTGTATTGGACTTCTTTAATAACACAAAATTTAAAAACATGGAAATATTTTGTTTACAAAAATGTATTATTATTTTGAAACAATGAGTATAAGAGTATAAGACAAAAATATATTTTTTCTTAATGCGATGCACATACTTGTATTGGGCTTCAGTATATAAATATTGAAATTTTTTTAATTTATTTTTAAAACAATGACAATTTTGTAAATATGTAAAGAAATGTTTAATATATAATTTTAAATACACACATAAAGGTACTAATGATGTTGGAGGTTATTTTTGTAATATCATGGTTAGACTATTTTGTACTATCAAAAATACCTTTTTTCTTTATACTCCCTTTATACCACATGTAAATACGACGTTTTAGATTTTGGTAGTCTCATTAGATAGACAGAACTCTAATTCTACAATGGATTTTCCACATATTATTCTTATTTGTGATACATAGTTATCACCACTATTAAGATAATAGTGCAAGTATTAGAAATATGATAAAGGATAAATATGAAAGATAATGAATATTTATGAAATCAAAAAAGTTTCTTAATCGAAGATATTTTACCTATTTTGTTCTAATGTGGTACGGAGCAGTGCAGTCAATCTCGGCAGAGATGGTCGAAATCTTGTCGAGATTCTCGGTTTCGATCCATGACCGGGACGAGTTCCTCAATCTAGTCGAGACGAGATTTGACCGAAAAACTCGCCGAGACAGCCGAGATTCTACCAAGATATACCGAGATTCCGCCGAGAAAAGTTTAACATATGAAAATTTAGTAACAAAAAATCAAATCAAAACCCTTAAAAACTCGATTTTTTACCTTTTTTAAAAATTAGTATTGTTTCTTTATATATATACACGGATAACATATATAAAATGTGCTAAATGTTTAACATACATATTATGACCATAAAATTTGATAATAAAATATTCCAAAATTTCATCAAAATCTTTTCGAAATAAAGTTGTCCTAATGTTCCAATCCTGTCCAAGACGACACCAAAATACAAAAATAACTACATTGGTACGGAGAGAGTATCAGTATCTGATATACATTTGCATGTAACTTCGTTTTAGGTCTTGTCCACTGGTCTCCTTTCTTTTATTCCCATGAGGCCATGACTATTTATTTTAAGTTAAACATTCTGACTTCCAAGACATACACTCTAATCCAACCTAAAGAGTTAAAAAAGATTTCCCTATCCGAGTCAATTTTTAATCCAACTCAAATTTAATCAAGCCTTATAGTTGAAACCCATAAAGTGAAATGCTTTTCATAGCAACAGTCAACTGCGCGCTTTGACAAATTAGGGTTCTACTATGTATTATTACATGGATGGATGGGATGGGATGGGATGGGACATATGCCGTAAACCATGGGACAATGGTAAAAGAATACGAAATGTCTTCAACATTAGTTCAATGTTCTGAGTCGGCATTACATCCTTCATGGTCAACCACTCTGACCGCATGGTCTTTGACTCTAGCAGCATTAACTGTTTACACAAGTTGCTTTCCACGTACAGCCCATTAATTTCTCCTTGAGGGAGAAAAATGTTTTCATCATTTTTAACTAGTAGTAGTTTAATGAAGGTGGAGCTTCTCAATGGTAGACTTTTTGAAGGAAGTTGCGGTTCCCAGTCCTGATTCTACAGTCAAGGGACCCAAACTTGTACGGTACTCACCTTAGCCACCAAATTCTCTGAAACTCAAATCTTGGATTGAACTACTACAACTTTGAAATTGTCAAATTCAAACAAAAACTAGACAGGAAGAGGATGTGTCAGTGTGAAAACTAAAAAACATGATTCATCAAATATATGTATGGTAAAACAAGTCTATTGCTAGATGATTTGTCAAAGTCTCTATATGATTACATTTTCTTTCCAGCTAATTAGTGTTTGTCATATAAAATAATACTAATTTTCTGTCAACAAAGAATCCCAAAGGTCATTCTCAATTTCTCATTATTGATCTACTCATTCCAACCTTATCAAGGTTGTCACTTAACTTCAACAACTACTGTATCCTAATTGGTTTATGGATCTAATAGTCAGAAATGGTATTAAGCTTCTAGGTTAAAAGAAAAAGGACAGAAGCTTCCTTTAAGGAGTGTTGGGTTCATGGAAGTCTGAATGGGGGGAACATAAGAGACATTAGTTTTTGAATGTGTGGTAACAAAGTGCATTACAATTTAATGAAGTTGGTATTGCTTTTGGATCAAGTCTGAATTGTTCAAAGGGGTTGTATTTTTCTTATGTTAGGTAACCAAACTCAACCAAGTGAGCAATAGAGAGAAAGTCAGCCTAGCAACGAAGTGCTTGATTACTGCTTCAACATCAAGCGAGTTTTAGTGGAAAAGCCGAAACACCATGTCGCCCAAATACTTGGTCTAGAATCTACAAAAGACCCTACCACAAAACAGTGGCAATATGGTTCTTATCAGCAAATAGAGCCTATATTTCTAGCGGCTTAGATTCCACACTCAAACTCCAATATCAGGTAAGGTTAAGAAACAGAAATATCAGTTACCTAGCGATTACATGTTCTTCCCAGCAGTTCCATACTTCCATCTATCACTTGATCGTCAATAACCATATCAACAAGAAACTAATGGTATCACATAACTAATCTGTATTATAGATATTGGTGATCCTAGTCAAAGAGTATTACATAAAAATCTAATAAGCTCTGAAAAACAAATAATGGTGCTTTATTACTAGGTGTATCTGGTTTCAAAGTTTTCAATATCTAGAATGGCATGACAAATATTTATCAGAATAAGGAGTACAGAGAAGTTTTGGGTGTGCTGATATTACAAGCAACAACTAAAGCGGAGATATAGACACTCAATCAGAAGATAAAAAACATTATAGGTCTGTTGCTCACAAAATTCAGCCACACTAATTTATAATTTTATGATTGGACAAGGAGACCGACAACCCCAAAAGATATATTGAAGAAAATAGTTCTACTTACTAGTAAAGGATAATAGACTGCAAAATTCAGCATTCTCTAGATAACTGCAGGATCTGCCTCTTTTAACTTATTTGTTTCCTCTTTCAACTTATTTGCTTCCCTTTTCAACTTGTTTGCTTCCATTTTCAACTTGTTTGCTTCCAACTTCACTGCTGAAATGACCTTACATATGGGCAAGTTCTCCATGTTGCTCAAAACCTTCAACGATAGATTAACACCAATATCCTTCAAGTGAAGTTTGTCTCCGATATCTAGCTTGCTTATGTCCACTTCAATTTTTTGCGGAATGAGCTCAGCTGAACATTCACATTTAAGATGTGTCTCTAGTCTCTGCAGATGTCCTCCTGTTTCCACGAAACAAAAAAGAGTGACAAGGATTGGTCAAGATGAGAAGAGATAATACGTAAATAGTGCTAACCAAAATATAGTAGACTGACATCATCACAAGTAAAGGAAGTTAACAGTTCTCTCATAAATCAGTAGGAAATGCAGTAATGGAGAATATATAGCCACACTACACAAAACATGCCCCTTTGGATTGCATAACGTGCCACGGAGATATGAAGGGGATAAGTAGGTGAACAACACGACTTAGTGTAGATAACATAAACAACAACCAGTGAATCATGCTGTTCTTTAAATTCAAAAGCTAACCAGACGATGCTAGGAAGCATGATATATCTTTCAAAATTTGCTTCCTATAGATTTACAACTAACTAGATACTCAATTCCTAGTAAAGAAGTTGCAAATGGCAGCCTGTAATTCAACCCGATACAGTACAACAATGTATCACCAACATGGTAGCAGGTGATGTTTAAGTCAACCAGTCAATATACCAAGAGAACCTATCACTTCCCCTAATTCTCTCCATGCCCCAACAAATCACACAAAACACCTCAATGATTGATATAAACATGATCATTATAAGAGAATAGACTTATAACCCATGATTGGCAATTTGGTAGTATCCACATTTAGAAATGAAGGGCATTTCTACAAAACTATATAAAATCTCAGTGAATTGTAGAAAACAAACTGGATTCTACAATATCATTCAATCATTCCGACAAACACAGTACGGACATATATTGAAACATCTAAACTGAAAAGGCTAACCTTTCTTAAGCCCGGGGGAAATGTCCTCTCCTTTGAAAACAAGAGGAATATTAACCTTCAAACCCTTAACTCCATCTTCTGCCCACAGCAATACCAAATTCAAGAATCTCCCAGTCTCAGGATCCCTATGAATCTGTAAGTAAACAACATTACTTAAATCCTAATTAAAACCCTCAAAATAAAAATAAAAATTACAAGGACAAGACAAAAACATTACCTTGATGGGAAGAACAGTTCCAGCATCAAGAGTATGAGAAGAACCAGAACCAGCAGGAATCTGAAGCTTAAAACGAGTAGAACAAAAGAATGGAAGCTCAACAGTTTCAAGAATTGATTTGATTTGTTTTCTCTCAGTAGTCAATAGTAATTTCTTTGATACGGGTTTGTTTGGATCACTTTGATCTTTAGCAAATACTACAGTTGGTATTCTTCCTTGTGCTCTATCTTTTGCTGCTATTTTGTTTCCTGTATATTCTCTTGGTACTGCTTCAATTGTATGGTACAAACAAGAAAACCTAGATGATGCAAATGTTGCCCCCCTATAAATCCCAACATTCACCAATTTCTTAACCCCGCCACTCCAGAATCGACTACCCATTTCTCTCTCTCTCTCTCTCTCTCTCAACTCTCAATCAATCACTGCCCTCTGGGATTCAGATGCTGCAGAGTGTTCTGTCCATGCTAATGAAAGTGAAACCCAAAAAATGAAACCCAGAAAATGCTAATGACACCCACAAAATTAAGCCTTGCTAACGCCTCTTTACAGGCAGGCACCCATTAATTTCCCATGGGCAGGTTTGTTTACTAAACCCCAAACCCAAAACCTATAAATAAAATAAAAAAAGAAAAAGAGGGGCTTCCCCAATGGTCTCTTCGTTCCCAAACGATGAAAGGGTTTGGATTATTACCAGCTTTGATGAGAAGAGTTTCTTCGTTGTTGTCTAAACAAAAATTTGTTCGTTTTTCTTCTTCATTGGAAGATATTCCAGGAGTTGCAAATTCCTTTGATCAAAAAAAGGATGAAAGTTTGGTTTATAAACACAAACTCTTGTATCAAAGACCGGATACAATTGCAATAATGAAGTTTCAAGAACCCGATTATAATTCAGTAAGTTTTATTGGCTCAGTTCTATTTCCTCCAAGACTTGTCAATTCCAGCAGTAGTCTTGGTGTTTATACTTGGCTTGAAGTCAAGTATCCCATCCTGATACCAATTTCAGGTAAATTTCTCGAATTTAATCTGTTCTGTTGTGCAGTTTTGTGGGAAGTTAATGGATTCATTCAATTATGATTATTTTATTTGTTGTTTGTTTTTGACAGGATTTTCTTGAACTTCTGGAATAAGATGGCAGAAATTTCAGTGAAACATGTACAAAAAAAATGATGGTCGATTAGGTACAATGACAAAAGTTGATTTAAGTGGAAATGAAACTAAGACTTTAAAGGATTGCACAAAATTCATAACCTTTCTTTTACTTTGATGAGACTGAAACCTTGTATTTATTGTTACTTTGAGCTGAACTTCCTGTGTTGCATCATCCACGTCGTCAATTTTAGTTTATCTTTCTTTGTTGATTTCTATGTTTTGTAATTCTGCTGACAAACTCTGCATTAGATAAGTAGTTTTGTAAAACAATTTGGACGCATATTGAAATGCTCAAATTACCTTAGGTATGATCTCCCTAGGCCTTTTGATACCTGATAAGTGAGTTAACATTGCTGTTCCATTTTCTTACAGTTAGCTGTTAATAAGTTAACTTTGTCGAGAACTATCCTTATTGTGAAACTAAGGAATCTGAGAAACCAGGATTAAAGGTTGTATCAGAAGATGGTGATGGTGAATGCCCTGTCTATGTCGTCCCCCGTAAGTTATTCACTTGTACTGTTGATATTAAATTTCTTGGTTAAATCTTAAAGTGATGTGGAGACTGTGTGAGTACATGCTTTTTTAAAAAACTTCACTGCCTTCTCATGGTTATGTTTTTCTATAATCCTTTTTAGGTTCTTCAAATGTCGAAGATTCTTCGTGTAAGGAAGAGAAGGTGGACAGATTGCGCTTGTGGCAGATATTCTTTGCCAATCCCCGAGAATGGCGTGACAATAGAGAACGCGAAAAGACAAATCCAAAGCTTCCAGATTTCAGTCACAAGTATACTAATGAAGCTTTGTGGTTCAAAGCAAACGACCCTTCTTGGGTTAGAAGACAAATCGAACGATATGACTCTGAACAAGTATTACGGGGATTTGCAAAGTCTTATACCCGTAAAAGTTTTGGAGACTATTTGGGGTAGATATTGGTCTCTTGCTAATAGTTTTCAGTGTACCTGAAAGTTCTGAAACCTGCCCCGAGATTCTTATAATTTTCTGTGGAAATTCAACAACAAAGTGGCTGGATGGAAGAGGAATTTTCTTTTGCACGCTGGAAGAACAACACTAATAAAATCTGTTTAAGGTTTGATTCCTCCTTATTGTATGGCTACCTCACTCTTGCCATTAGGTACTCTCGCATAACAGGTTCCAAAATTCCATGTATGATGCAAACAGGTTGGAAGAGTCGCACGTGCTATTTGCATAATGAGTCATCCTATCCCACACACCAGTGATTCTCACTCAGTTCAGGTTACTCTGCCTCAGAAGCAACTAGGGCGCAAATCAGATATGTAAGTGTAGCTTTTGTTCCTTCGTTTCTTGGTGCTAAACTTAACTCACCGGGTACTCAAAAAAGAAACCGGAACTTGAGGTCTCTTAGAAATGTGCAAATAATCGTTGATGCAGGTATCTCTTCTGTTGCTCGTATGTGCACAATGTTGCACCAAAAGGAAAATACATAGCTTTTGTATCAACTGAAGCAGAAACTGACCATCCTGAGACAGAACTGCAGCCTGGAGTCGAACTACTTGGACCTGTTGATGAAACATTATTCGACATTTATGACAGATATGAACCCACTAGCAAGGACATAGATGACAACTGCTATATGTCTACCGTAAGTATGCAAAACGTTTTGCGGACAGATAAATGCATTTCCACCCCTATTTTACCTTTTCTCTTATTGCGTTAAGAGTAAGACTAATAAAAGAGTGAATATCAAGTACCTTTAATGCTCAACCTTTGATGAAAGTTGATCCAAAGCCTGGTTCTGGGTTCTCTTTCACCTTATTGATTTACCAGCAACTAATCATATGCTGGAATTTCAACATTTTACAGAGATATGATGTAATGGCACACTTTTGAGTCTACGGTTACTGACGTGATTGCAATGTATAGTCGAATAACAGGGAAGGTAATGTTCTCTTGCAATTTGGTAATGTGAATTGTCCATAGTTAACAGATTCTCTAAGGATTATCCAACTTGATTACTTGTTCTCTCTTGTTGACGAATGTTGAATACTAATCTCTTTCCTTTTGGATCTTCATTTCGCAGGAACTTGATCTTACAGTAGACCTAAGTGCTGCAAGTGCTGCTGCCAATGAAATAAAATCCGTTGAATGTCTTCATCATATTCTAATAGCGTCAACACGAGAGAAGCCACTTAAAATTTTGTTTCTGATAGGCCCCTTGGTCATTTTTTTCCTTTTCATGATATTTCCTCAGTTTAAGTATTGAATATTCATTTAATTTCCTTGAAGAAGTTCTTTTCATGTCCTAAGACTTGCAAGGTTACTGTACTCCAAAAACTGCTTGTAATACTTCTCTCATGTTTGTTGTCTGAGTTTGTGGAATGTTTCACTGTTTTATCAATATTGGTAAGATAGAAAATTAATATAAATCATCCCAGGTTTCACCATTGGTTGTAAACAAATGAAGTCCAAAATAACTCCACAGATATTCTTTGAGAATGTTTCTGTAATACACTAAAGAGAACTTATTGCAGTGGGAAGGGTCGAGGGAAGAAAAAGAAACTGATAATTGGTTGGGGAAGAATGTCAGATAAGAGAATGTACGTTTTTGAGATGACAAGAACTTTTCATAAATTCAGAAACAAAATCCATTTTATTTTTTTTTATTTTTTTTATTTATTTTTTTACTTGTGGAAATCCACAAGAGTAAGATTTTCTAAAACTAGCGTCAGTGGGAGGCCAAGCAAACAATGGCTTTTCGGGTTTGTATAAAAAGGATAAAATGTGTTGAGACAAAAATTAGTTTTGCAGCCACTTGACCAGACTAATCTGAATCAGAGGAATCTTGAGAATAAGGACCCAATGCCAACATCAGCTTCGACAATGCCTCTCCCATGTCATCTACTTCTTCCTTCCCAAAACCCCAATCCTGAAGAAAACCTATACCCGCAGCTCCTCTATCCATCCCAAACCTCCGGAAGTTACTCAGTCTTTTATCTAGGAATGGCAAGACAACATTGCTAGACTGAAGTCTTGCTGCCATGGGAACATAATGAACGTCGAGTGAACTCCTTGCTGGCTGAGACCCTGGAATTGGGCTGCTTAACAGTTCTCCATGTTGACCCACACAGTTGCCAAATATAGAAGGAAATGGCAGTGGTACTTGCAGAGGACACAAAGCCACTGATAAATGAGAGAACATTGGTCTATTTCCAGAACTTTCATAAGCAGCGGTCACTGAATCCTTTACTTCAGAAATCGAAGCGTGATTACGTCCTGTGTACAATAAAATTGTTGTAAAAAATCAATTCTCAAAATGCTGAGAGTAATTTGGAAGAGCTGGATTGAAATAATACTAGTATTAGTGAAAGGTATAAATGATGAAATGATACCTGAATGGAGAGCTCCATGAATAGTCATGGATTCTACTTCATAAGAGTCCTCTGCATTTTCTTTAACGTCTGGGGTCAAAGAATTCAAGCTTCCTTGGAAAGATCGTTGACTTGGTCCACCTGGATTCAAGAAGCTTTACTTACTACATGACTTTGTTCCAGGAATAGTTAATATCAAATGAAACACCGAGCCAGACCAGATGCATACCTATCAAAGGAGCTGGCATTGCCACATCCAGAATTGCCACCATATTTTGCCTTGCTTGGCCAGATAACATTTGTACAATCCCATTAACGTCAATAGCACCAGCAGCATAACGTGAGTCTGCATTTGGCCCAACTGGTGCCATCTGGAATGGGAGACTTATGGAGTGTAGTGCCGCAGCATACACTGCACTGGAGTAGAAAGGTTTTGCATCGTCGATGTGGAGAAAGCTACACACCTTACCTTATGGCAAGAAAAGTAAAACATAAGAACAAAGGAAAAACAATCAAGCTGCAAATAGGTCGCCTTAGCAGCATATAGTATAAATATATATACACATGTATTTACATAGAGAGCTTTAAAAACATAATCAGATTTTTAGTTTTTCGTCTTCTCTCTGCTCTGAGCTGTGGAGATTATTTATAGGGTTTTTGTTACGAAAGGTTAATGATGATGAAATTTGATTCACAGTTGATTCCATTACGAAGATTAATTCACAATTGAGATCTCGTCATCTTCATAATTCTATTACGAAGATTAATTCGAAGATTAAAACAAGGATTAATTCACAGTTGAGAGCTTGTCATCTTTTTTTTCTGGTAAGTTTGATCATCACTATAGATACTAAATCTCTTCGATTTTCTGATTGAGTTGTTGATATTTGTAATCAGTTTTTGTTTATTGTAGATTTATGTTTATTTTTCAGTTTCATCATGGACTAAACATGTATAGTTCATTATTAAAAAAAATTCAATTTTGTGTTTAATTCCCGATTTTGATCTACTTCCTTTTTTGTTTGATTTTTCGTTATAATTTTCAAATATGACACAAATCCTGGTTCTGTTTTTAGTTGTCTTTGTTTATTACCATCAATTATGTTTAGTTTTTATCATTGATGATTTGAATTTAGGTTTTTTCTGTTTTAGTTTCATTTGAAACGATGAACTTTTGTCTAGAAAAATGATCTGGTCCATATTTGTTGTGTGTCCATTATAAGAAATCAACTCTGGTCTAAAACAATGAACTCTGGTATAGATTCGTTGTGTGTTCATTGTAAGGAATGAAATATGGTATAGAACAATGAACTATGTTATAGATTTGTTGTGTGTTCATTTCAAAAAATGAACTCTGGTCTAGGTTTGTTGTGTGTTTATTTCAAAAAAATGAACTGGTTCAGATTTGTTATGTGTTCATTTTAAAGAATGAACTCTTGTCTAAAGACAATGAGTGTGCTCATTTTGAAGAATGAACTCTAGTCTAGATTAATAGTATTTTTGTTTTTTGTTTTTTCAGGTTCAATATGTCTATTCCAAGTTGTTATGCAGTTATGTACTATGATGGACATGGAATTCTTTATAAAGTTTCTTTACAATCTTTAGCTTAATTATTTGAAAATGTATGTTTGTGATTATTGGAGATCCCTGACTCCTCAGTCGATAAGTTTTAGTCATGGTGAAGGTTCTCAGAAAGTGTTTATCACATGCGATTTTGCTCTTCAAGGTCTAATTGTTGTTTCTTGTTCCAAGCATCTTACACATTTTGATTTGTTAGTTGAAGAGGTTTGTCATGGTGCTACTAGTTCTTCCTCAGGTATTTATATGCAGGTTCTCAGTGATGAGAAATCATGTTCTGAGTTTACTGATATGTCAAAGATAAAATATTTGACGGATTGTCATGAGTTAGTAAACCTGTTTTTTCTGAGGGGTGGGAAGATATCTTTAAAGGTCCTGGTCAAGTTTTCCATAGAGGTGTTGAAGAAGTATGTTTAGTTGTCCAAAAAAACTGTATGAAATCTGGCTTTAGAGATGAAAAGGTTAAGAAAGACAAATTTAGGTATACTGTCAAGTGTGCTTAGAAATCAGATTGTTCATGGTTTCTCCATGCTGTTGGAATTGATTCTTCGAACAATGTTTTTGTGATTAAGAAATATAATTTAAAGCACACATGTGGTGGTGCTTTTAAGCTGAAGAACCCTCATTTTACAAAGAAGTTGATGAAACATTTGCTAAAAGATTAAGTAAAGGAAAATTCGTTGTTAAAACCTAAAGAAATTGTTTCACAGGTGAAGGTTGGTTATGGTATTAACATAAGTTACCATCATGCTTTTAAAGGAAAGGAAGCATCTCGGTTGGTATTTGGAGATGATGTAAAAAGTTATACAAATCTTATTTGGTATGTTCAAGCAATAAAATAAACAAATCATGGTATCTATATTAATTTTCAAGTTGAGGAAAAGACTAAAAAATTTGAAAAGAAGTTGATGAAACATTTGATAAAAGATTAAGTAAAGGAAAATTCGTTGTTAAAACCTAAAGAAATTGTTTCTCAGGTGAAGGTTGGTTATGGTATTAACATAAGTTACCATCATGCTTTTAAAGGAAATGAAGCATCTCGGGTGGTATTTGGAGATGATGTAAAAAGTTATACAGATCTTATTTGGTATGTTCAAGCAATAAAAGAAACAAATCATGGTATCTATATTAATTTTCAAGTTGATGAAAAGACTAAAAGATTTGATAAGCTTTTTATTGCTTTTGCTGCTTATATTGAAGGGTATAATTCCATTCGTCCTATGATATACTGTGATGCAACATTTCTTATTGGGAGATTTAAGGGGACATTGATGGCTTCAACTGGTGTAAATGGAAACCAGGGTGATTTTTTTCTTTTGACAATTTTAGTTCATTTTTCTATGTTATGAGTTCATTTCTACACAATGAATTCAGTCTGCACAAAACAAAAACTAAGAGTTCATTCTGTACAATAAACTCAAATTAACAGTTGGAGTTCAGGGGTTCAAGGTTTTGGGGGTTTAAGGTTTTGGTGTTCATGGCTCACAAGGTTCATGGTTCAGGGATTCAGGGTTCAGGTTACAGAATGAAATGTACATAATGAACTCTATTTGCACAAGATAGATACCAAGAGGTTCATTCTATATAATGAACTCTATCTTCTATATTGATTTTAGTTTCTTTCTTTTGTTTTCTACAAGATTTTTCCTTTTGGTGTTTGCTTTAGTTCCTGGTGAGGATGTTGAAGGTTGGGAATGGTTCATGGAAAATTTGAAGAATGTTATTGATCCTCGTCCTATTACCTTCATTACTGATCCTCATGATGGGCTAAAACATGGTATTCCTAGGTGTTTCTTATTCCCATCATAGTTATTGCTATTATCATTTGAAGACTAACCTTCCTAACAAAAAAGGTCATGAAAAATTCAAACAAGTTATGGATTTGTTTCATAAATCATCATACTATTATAGTGTTGCTAAATATGAGTCTGTTTTAAATGGGATGTGTGTTATTGGATGTGGGTTTGTTGCCAAGTATGTCAGAGAAATCAATCATAAGCATTGGGAAAAGGCCTACTTTGAAAGATGTAGGTATGGGAAACATCCATCAAATATTGATGAATCTTTCAATAGTTGGATTTAACATGATAAGAAGATGCATGCATATGCTCTTGTTGGTCATATTAGGATAAAGGTTATGAGGTTGATGTCGGAAAGGAGTGAGGCTGGTAAAACTTTTACAAATAGTCCCATTCTTATTTTTCAAGTTGCACTTAAGGATCATATTAAAATATGAAGTATATGGAGTGTTATTGAGTCAGGTGATGATATATATGAAGTACCTTCTCCCAATTCTCATGTTGTGGATCTGTCAAAGATGCATTGCATTTGTCAAAGATGGCGAGTTTTCGGTTTCCCTTTGTGCTCATGCCACTGTTGTTATTACTTGCAAGGGTGCTGAGATGTTGAAGTATGTTGATCGTTATTTTGGCACATTTCACTATCGACGGGCTTATGCTTCTGCAATTCGATCTATTCCCAACCATGACAAGCCTGAAGTGTATGAACCTGAAGCTATAATTCTTCTTCCTATACCAAGTCCACTTCCAGAAAGACCAACTCAAAAGTATATTCGAAATGTTTGGGAGAAGGCTTGGAGGCCTATGAAGTGTTTAAACTGTAACAAGGTTGGGAACCATAACCGAGCTACTTGTCATCATTTACTGGAACAATAGTATTCAATTTCTATATTTTCTTGAAACTGAATCATTACCTCTTATGTCACTCTTAATAATGGATTGCTATTCCTCGGTTTTTTGTTTTTTTTTATAGTTCATTACTAACAATGAAATGTTCTTTTTTTACACTTCATTATGGAATATGAAGTTCATTGTAAACAATGAACTTCTGTTTTTTTTTATACTTGATTTGTTATTTTTCTAAACTTCATTATGGAATATGAACTTCATTGTAAACAATGAATTTCTATTTTTTTTATACTTCATTTGTTATTTTTTTAACAGTTCATTAGTGACAATGAACTGTTTTTTTCTACACTTCATTATGGAATATGTACTTTATTTTAAACAATGAACTTTTATTTTTTATACTTCTTAAAATTGAATGAACTTATATTCATTATGTTTATTCCAAGAACTTTATATTTACTATGGTAGCATCCAGTTCATTATACTTGAATGAACTACTTTATTTCTTTATCATCAATGAACTGCTATTGATATTTGTCAACTATGAACTTTCATACTTCATTAGAATGAACTGCTATATTCATTAATAATGCTATAGTTAAAAAGATAAAACGTATTAAAGTTCCTAATCACATTAGAGTACCTATTAAACCATATAAGAGTATCTTTCACATAAATATAAAATTACGAGCAAAATTTATCTAACCAAAAAGAATTTGATTCAATAATATTAGACATGTACCAAGATGTTAATCTGTACCATTGATCATTTTAGAAAAGTGGTAAAAATAGTTCGTTCGCTGAGACTTGTGAAGTTTCGTTTTAGACCTAATTTTGATTTAAACTAGAAAATGAGTAAAAGATTTTAATAATATTGGGAAGAACTGGAACTCAGGATTCCACCAAAATCACTGCCGAATGATTTCTACAATGATTTTTTAACAATTATAGCTCTTTTATTGACCATGTTTCTTTGCCAAAAGTAGATTTCTAAAATACTAATTGTAAATCACAAGCATGGCGTATCAAAAACTCTTAAGTCCCAGCATACACCATCAAACAAAATCACAACTAATTAAGAAAAATCATAAATCAATTAATGCAAAAGTCATTAAGAACCAAAAATAGTTATCATTCATTCATGAAATATGGTTTCCTCCATTGTCCCAGTGGTTGGGTTTAGCTAGGCATAGCTTTCTTAAAATCTATTAAAGTATTAAAAAAAAATCATAAACTGTTTTTGAAAAGCAAAACTAAACCCTAGTTTTCTATCTGTGAGAAGTTTTCCTCAAAATTGTATCTAGGCTCCCCTTTATATAGGCTTTGGTAACCTCCTAATAATCCTTATCCAACCAGGAAATCTAAACTCATTAAACTTTTCCACTTCCTTTTGATTCCTTATCCAACTAGGAGAGTTAACCTCCTCAAAAACCAACAAAAACCCTAATTTTCACGTCAATGGCGAGCCCAAAACGCTTCCTTATTTCTCTTCCCGCGCAGGCCCAATAAGGCCAACAGATACCAAATCCAAGTTGGTTTCACAGTTTTGCTCATAACTTCTTCATACGAACTCGGAATGACCTCATTCTTTTTACGTTGGATTCGTCTTTCAATTATATACAGGATGCAGGGTAAAAATCCTGGATTTGAGTGAGATATACTGGGTATTTAGAAATTCTTCCTTGTAGAGCTCAATTTCACTTCTTTCAGAGATGTAACCTAATAAAACACATAAACTACAAAAGTAATAATAATACACAGTAATTCACATAAAATCTAGCAAATAAGTATAAGGAAACGATACTTAAAATATATAAATTATGAACTTATCAACCATCATCTACCACCATCAACCAAGAAGTTTTTTGTTAATTCATACCCATATCTACCAAGAGGTTGTTCATGTACTCCATATTGGTTAATTCTCCCCAGCTCTGTTCATCACCTGATGCAGTAAGAAGCTTGTAAGCTATTTTGATTCTCTTGGCTTGCATCTTCTCTGCCAGTTCAGCTTTTTTGAGCAGACCCTGCGACTTAGAAGTTGTTGGCTTACAACTTCTTTTGATCCAGCAACAAGTGTACAAGAGGCAGTATGGGTGTGTGTACCTTGGTATGGTACTCCTTGAAGATTTTAAAATTCAAGTTTACTGTATATCTCCCTTTTTATGATTTACTAGCCATTTGTTGATGTATTTCATGCAGTATGTAGCCATCTTTGTCGCATTTATCTTGCATTATTTACCCAGGTTACCTATTTTGAGGGAGTTGTAATGCAGCCACTCTTAGTTGTTGATGTCAAATATTATGAGATGCCAATGTTCCCATACATGACCTATTCCTTTACCAATTTCCGGGTCAGTTTTCAACGGAATGATCAACTTCTCAGTCCTGCTATGCATATTTATTATGAAATTATCAACTTCCCTTGTTCTATCATCTGCCTTCTTGGTTTGAACAAATATCTGAAGAGAAATAAAGATTTTATTATTAACGGTTCATTTAAGATAAGTAATTTTCTAAAGTAAACGGTTCATTTTTCAAAATGAATAGCTTTCATAAGACAAGATAACTAAACAGTTGGTGTAACACCTGCAATATTCGCATGACGCTTACTCAGGGACACGTCATAACATGGGATGAAGCTTCATCCTAAGTTTATAAAGCTTACTTAGGAATGCATCATGGTGTGGATGCATTAGCCTTGAATTATAGTGCTAAGGCACTATTATGCGTGATGCATATTCAAGAATGCATCACTGACCCAATGTTGCATACCCGAGAATCCATTATAGTTATAATGCACTATTATGCCGTGATGCATGATTGAAAATGCATCACTAACCCAAAGTTGCATACCCGAGAATGCATTATAGTGTTAATGCACTATTATACCGTGATGCATGATTGAGAATGCATCACTGACCCAATGTTGCATACACGAGAATGCATTATAGTGCTAATGCACTAATATACCGTGATGCATGATTGAAAATGCATCACTAACCGTATGTTGCGTACCTGATAGAGCATCATAGTGCTAAGGCACTATTATACCGTGATGCATACCCGAGAATGCATCAAGAGAAATTGCAGTAGATGAATGTCATTTATCCTCCTTATATCCACTTGTAGAAATGATAATAAGAAATATATATGGAGGAGTCGTTGGTTGGAAATCGATGAAGCGTACCCGAGGATGCTTACCAAATAAGCATCCCAATTGATGTGAAGTGTACCCGAGGACGCATACCCGAGGAAGCTTCACTATTTCGTGATGTGTACCCGAGTATGTACTACTAAAAAGTGCAATCGATGGATGTCCCTCAAATATATGAAAATGTGATTAAGACATATATAGGGAGGAAGCTTTGGTTGAATTTGCATGAGCGGTAATGCACATATATGTGACATGGCCTATACGTTGGTGCATACTTGATGCTTAAGCATCAATATGCTTGTATCTTACCCGAGAAAGCTTGAATTATACGAAAGCATCATTCATCCATGTTGCGTACTCGAGAATGCATTATGCATGCTAAGTAGCGGTAGTTATTCATAAGCTGGTGCATACTTTGATAAAGTTCCTTGGCCTGTGCGGACTAGGCTTAGCTTGGCCTTTGGCCTTGCAACGAAGTTGGAATCGATGTTGGCTTTTCCTTAATAGGCTTAAGTTGTTTGTCTCTATCCGGATGAACTGCGGTCATGCTTGATACCTTCAAGGTACGAGTTGGGTACGCAGGCAGCCGCAATGCAATGCATTAAGGTGCAGCACCTTGTCGCTTATATCATCTAATTTAGAGGTGATTGTGACATTATGGTAACTCGTATCATCTGACTCGACAATGCCAAGTCAATAGATGATTGTTGTCACACTCGATGAGGTAGTTGCAATTCCATTCTATGGATTGTTCATACTTTCTATCAACTATTACGGCATGGAATGGCATGTGTATGGATGTTGCACTCTTGGAAAGAGCAAGATCAGTACAGGCTCCAACGCATGGACGAAGCAAAGTTAAAGAATTAGAAATTAGGCCTGAAATGGCCTATGCGCTAGTCCAAGGCATGACTTAGGCTTGTAAAAAGGATCCTAAGCAAGTGATGCATGCCAAAGGCATCATCATTGGATTTACGGCCCTGTACCCTTTGCAGAACAAGGGGTGAGTTGGAGCAGTGTGGGAACTACGTTTCGAGTATCATGCTTGCAAAGCATGCTTGGGAAGGCAAATCTATCTGCATTTATCAGCGAGCAGTTAGGCTTTAAGGTCCGATTACAGTCTTTCAAGCCACGCATCGGGGAGTTATGGCCTGCCCAACGTACCGCGCCGGAGGATGAATTTTCCCGTCCGTGATAAATGATATCAGAGCAAGTTCCGAGAAAACACTAGGTGTAATACCCGGTATTTTTAATTGACCGTTTAGAGTCGGGTTATGCTCGACTTAGCTAACCTTGATGTTTAGGTTGTTGTTTCCTTTGCCTTTGCCTAGGTGGGTTGCTTGTTGGAAATATAGTCATCAAATTAACTTTAATAAATAAATAAAAATTGATAGAAAATAAAAAGATAATTATGATAAATAAAATAAATAGTAAATATGTGTATTAGTGTTTATTAATATTATTAGTTTTCATATAGGTTTTATAATTAAAATTGGGTGAGAGAATTAGAGGTAAGAAAAACAAAAGCTATGGAGAATGAGAAGAATATGAATTGGAGCTAGGGTTCTTGAGGAAGATTAATTAGTATAGGATTGATGAAATTGAGGTAGAATGCAAAACTCTTTCTCTTTTGATGTTTTTATTTGGGTGTTTATATTGTATAATTTTGTATTATTAGGGTTCAATAATTTATTCGCATAAATGTGTATCTATGATTGATGATCAGGATTATTATATTGGTAGATAACATAATTAGGTATCACTGGTTAAAATTTGAGCATCATCCACTATAAATTCACCGTTGAATGTTTATTTTAGTATGGATGATAGTTTCTGAAATTCTGGACAGTTTCGCTTTGCTATGGTTTTGATGTGTTTAGGCAATCTTAATGATGTTATAATGATTTGTAATCTTAACAAAAATTATAGATATGTTTGATATCTTTCATTATGATTTAGATTTGCTCAAATTGAGGCTATTATGAATTTACCTTGAATTGTTTGGTAATAATGTATAATCTGCCCAATTTTTAGGATGTCATTGTAAATTCAATATCTTTCGTTTAAACCGTTGGTCTATTGTGAATTTTGGATATGTTGTTGTTGATTTATTCATAAGATTCCTGTAAATTTGAACACGATCAGATAAAATTATCACTATAAAACATATAATATAATAGTCTGCAGATAGTTTGTTTGATTAAAAACTTAGAGGAAACTCATGTTGTTTATTCATATGTTGTTAAGTCATGGTTGCTTGTATTTTTTGTAAAAATGTTTTATAAATTTGAAATGAGTTCATGTTTTACCGTTAAGATGGAAGGTAATGATCCCCGAGAGTAAAACGGGTAATGATCCCTGAGAATTAAATGTGTAATGATCCCCATGTAGGAACTTATGTTCCTAACCATCGGTGGCGGTTGTCCATGTCGGGTAAACGATAGGTGGAGTACGAAACAAGGAAATTCGTACCATGAACTCATGTGTGAAATCTAATTAGATAAATTATTGTAAATGTTATTGTTGTTGTGAATCATGTGTTTAAATCTAATTGAATATCTTATTTGAAATATTACTAATATTGTGAAGTCTTTAGTTAAAATCTGAATTAGATGATTAGTTGGAAACATTATTGGAATTGTGAACTCGTGCATTGAAATATAAATTGGATGATTTGATGAAAAATTTATTTGCATTATGAGCTTGTTTGTTGAATATGTTATTGATTCCTCGAAGTTGTGTTATATTCGCTTGTTATATATTGTCTTTGATTCATTGATTATATTTTCGTATCTTTTGAGAATGGGAATGCATTCTACTGAGCTGTCATCCCACCCCAATTGATATTCCTTGCATATTTCATGGAAGTTGGGAATGAAACTAAGAAGTTAGTTAGGTTAATGATTGAATTGTTCTTGTATTGCTTGAATTATAATTTGATTTAAAATATTTGGTTGAAAATTTTGGTAAGAATGAATAGTGGATTCATATGCTTTAATTCATGATTACGTAAAGTTTCAATTATACTTGATATTAAAAGTAAATTAATTGAAATATTTATGCATCTGTCTCGTTCCGACCCGTAACGCCTTGAGTTCGGATCTCAATATGGGTTTGACCCTGGTCCGGAACTCGGGGTGTTACACTAGGGATTGTGCGTTGTGGACTCGTCAAGTGAGTGTTTGTAATATGACTACATAATTTTTCCTTCAAAGGAAAAAGGAAAAAAGTTGGAAGAGTAGGCCAACTGTTGCGCAAAAGAAGAGTTTGTGACTGTTATGCCAGTTACTTTGTAAAAATTTTGTTGGAAAATCAGGCCAAGCGCTTATGCTAAGAAAAAATTGTAACTACAACGATAGTTACTTCGCTGACATTTGGACGCGCTCGAGTGTACTATGAGTTTTCCAGGCCTTATTAGGCTCTTTTACCATACTTTTGGTAACCCGGAAGACCGCTGCTGGAACGATGGTAGACAATGGGACTGATCATCCCCATCCGTCGCTGAAACGGTGTGTGTTGTCATGCATGCTATCTCCCATTTACGAGCGGCAACCCGGAAGACCGTTAGCTGTAACAGTAGGCTTGCATCCGACTGCTCTGGCATTTGAGTTTGATCCTCATAATACTAAGTAAAATATTGCTTGTCATATTCGATGACCTTTTCAACCCTTGTGAACTTTGGGGACTCTTAAGTGTATGGTATGGGACGTCCACTTAAGATCTCGTGTTGAGTAAATCCTTTTGCATTCTTGAGCATCTGGTATGGGAAATATGTTTAGGGATCAAAATTTATTTTTCTTTGTAGAGTTGTAAAACCTTTTCTGTTCCTCGAGCATACTGTATGGGACGTATCTTTGGAAGGTCTTAATCGGCGTTTATGAAAACTACGGACCCTATTAGGATTCCGGGATATGTGGAATGGAACATATATTCAGAAGGTTCAAATTCTTGATTGAACCTTTGCAGGATTTCTGTACATCATGGTATGCGACAAATGCGTAGGAAATCGAAATCGATGAAGCTTGTCCACAATAGTTTTTGAGTTGAATTTCAGGGCCGAAATTCTTTGAAGGTGGTAAGAATGTAACATCCGCAATTTTCGCATGACGCTTACTTAGGAATGCATCAGAGTATGGATGCATTAGCCTTGAATTATAGTGCTAAGGAACTATTATGCATGATGCGTATTCGAGAATGCATCATTGACTCAATGTTGCATACGCGAGAATGCATTATAGTTAATGCACTATTATGCCGTGATGGATGATTGAGAATGCATCACTGACCCAATGTTGCATACCCGAGACTGCATTATAGTCCTAATGCACTATTATGCCGTGATGCATGATTGAGAATGCATCACTGACCATATGTTGCATACCCGAGAATGCATTATATGCTAATGTACTATTATGCCGTGATGCATGATTGAGAATGCATCACTAAACCAATTTTGCATACCCGAGAATGCATTATAGTGCTAATGCACTATTATGCCGTGATGCATTATTGAGAATGCTTCATTAACCTATGTTGCGTACCCGAGAGAGCATCATAGTGCTAAGGCACTATTATGCCGTGATGCATACCCGAGAATGCATCACTAGAAAGTGCAGTAGATGAATGTCATATATCCTCTTTATATCCACTTGTAGAAATGCTATTAAGACATAAATAGGGAGGATTCGTTGGTTGGAAATCGATGAAGCATACTCGAGGATGCTTACCAAACAAGCATCCCAATTTCTGTGAAGTGTACCTGAGGATGCATACCCGAGGAAGCTTCATTAATCCTTGATGTGTACCCGAGTATGCACTACTAAAAATGCAGTCAATGGATGTCCCTCACCCTTTTTTTCCAAATATATAGAAATACGATTAAGACATATATAGGGAGGGAGCTTTGGTTGAATGTGCCTGAGCGGTAATGCACATATATGTGATGTGGCCTATACGTTGGTGCATACTTGATGCTTAAAGCATCAATATGCTTGTAGCTTACCCGAGCAAGCTTAAATTATGCGAAAACATCATTCATCCATGTTGCGTACTCGAGAATGCATTATGCATGCTAAGTAGCGATAGTTATGCATAAGCTGGTGCATACTTTGCTAAAGTTCCTTGGCCTATGTGAACTAGGCTTAGCTTGGCCTTTGGCCTTGCAACGAAGTTGGAATCGATGTTGGTTTTACCTTAATAGGCTTAAGTTGTTTGTCTCTATCCGGATGAACTACGGTCATGCTTGATCCCTTCAAGGTACGGGTTGGGTACGTAGGCAGACGCAACGTAATGCATTAAGGTGCAGCACCTTGTCGCCCATATAATATAATTTAGAGGTGATTGTGACATTATGGTAACTCGTATCATCTGGCTCGACAATGCCAAGTCAAGAGATGATTGTTGCCACACTCGATGAGGTAGTTGAAATTCCATTCGATGGATTGTTCATACTTCCTATCAACTTTTATGGCATGGAATGGCATGTTCCTGGATGTTGCACCCTTGGCAAGAGCAACATCAGTACAGGCTCCAGCGCATGGAAGAAACAGAGTTAAGGAATTATAAATTAGAAATTATGTCTGAAATGACCTATACGCTAGTCCAAGGCATGAATTAGGCTTAGAAAAAGGATCGTAAGAAAGTGATGCATGCCAAAGGCATCGCAATTGGCTTTTATGGCCTTGTACCCTTTGTAGAACAAGGGGTGAGTTGGAGCATTGTGGGAACTACGTTTCGAGTATCATGCTTGCAAAGCATGATTAGGAAGGCAAATCTACCTGCATTTACCAGCAAGAAGTTAGGATTTATGGTCCGGTTACAGTCTTTCAAGCCGCGCATCGGGGAGTTCTGGCATGCCCAGCGTACCGCGCCGGAGACAGAATTTTCCAGTCCGTGATAGTTGGAGTTCATTGTACAGAATGAACTCTGAAATAACACAAGTAATTAGAGTTTATTCTGCATAATGAACTTCATCTGCACAACAAAAAGACTAACAATTGGAGTTCATTCTACACAATGAACTCCATTTGCACAACAGAAAGACTAACAATTGGAGTTCATTTGTACATAGTGAATTGTCAAACAACAAAAGTAATCTAGAGTCCATTTAGACACTATTAAGTGCACAAGATAAAAACTAATACTTACAAATGATGTTGGTGCCATGATTGCAAAGTTGATGTACCTTGTTCGAGTCTCACTGTCTTGGCTCTCCTAGTCCTTTCTCTCTTTTTTGGCAGCATTCATCTTTTTGTACCTGTAGTAGAAAAGCAAGGTAGTGTCTAAGTAATCATTGAAGAGGAGTGACTTGATGACATCCCCTTGGACTGAGAGTTCATTATATTGATCATCAACTGTTTTCCAAGCTGATTTAATGCAATTGGATAAATAAAAATTATAGTTTAACATAAACAATCAACAGATATTAAAAGAAACAAAATATATATCAATAGTTTGAATTAGTTAGATTAACTTACGAAGTCATAGCTTTGTCGAAGAATTTCTGATATACTTGCAACTCCTTCTCATTAAATTTGGAGTAGAATGAAGATTCTTCCAGCTTACCAAGATTTGCTACAATTGGCAGTATGTGTCTTGTCGGTTCTGCTTGAACCTGCTCATTCTGTTTTCCCTGTTTATATTTGGTTGGATCATCTGCAGGTTTCTTATTCTTCAAACTTCCAATTTCACTTTCTTCTATTTACCTCTTTGCAGGTTCCTTAACCTTTTTTTCCAGCTTTCTTATCTTCTTCTTTCTTTTTATTTTCTTCTTCTTGTTTTATTCTTTCTTCTTCTTGTCTTCGACAACTTTTACAGGGGAGTTCTTTGATGCTGTTTTTTTGTTGAACTGCATTTTTGTTCAACCTCAATATGATTTTAGTTTTCCTTTCACTGAAATTTGACCCACTCGTTTAATCTTCTCCAATGGTTTTCACTACTTTCCTGGATCTTGTAGTCATTCCAGCTCTCTCAACTTAAGATAAGGTTTGATGAGTCTTCTCCAGTTATGAGCTAAGACCAGTTTTATTCAATGTTGCAACATTTTGAGAAGTTGTCTCTTTCTTTGCTGCGGGTTGATATTTTGACATCCCAATTGAGAAAGTTAGATGTGTAAGCTGATATCGCTAAATGTAGTCTTAATGACATCATCAACTTCATTGGAATTCAAGTCTTTGGAGTTTTGAATTTTAGAATCTATAAGATTCAGTTTCACATGCTCTTCTTTCAAGAATGTAATGTCATCTTTGCTACTTGTTGTAAAGAATAATTAAAGAAAAAAATATTAAAGAAATAGTTAGAAGTTAAGATTCAGAATGAAATCCAACTCAGTAAAGCTAAGAGTCAGAGTTCATTCCACATAATGAACTCCAACTCCAACTTCACAAGCTAAGTTAAGATAAACATTTATAAAAGGAAAAAATATATTTTACCTAGATCCACATATTGTTCATTTGAAGGAACTCCATCTTTACCACTGGATGTTAAAAGTAATGACATTTCTTGATTCATCACATCATCAAGACTAGGTTGAACATTACTTAAAACCAAATTTGTACAAGGATATTCAACATCAAATAGTGGGAAATCATTCCCAAGCTGACCGACACCTTTATCAACTTTGATTCTAACATTCACACTATCTGGTATTTCATCAGTTTGTTTCTCATCATCTTGTCCAAGATTTCCAGCATCTTTCATTTCTTCATCTTTATTTTTCTCTTGCTTTCCAGCATCTTCAATCACAGATGAACTTTTGTGTTCAATACTGAAAGCTTGACACAAGAATTCTTCAGTCAATTTTGTGATGTATACTATCACATTTCCTCCTTCTTGCAAGAGAGCGTCAACTTCAGATTTTTTTGAGGCCAAGTGTGTAGCAAGGTTTTCCATCTTTGAGTCAAAAGATGACTCTTCTTGTTTGGTCATAAGATCTCCCAGCTCTTTAGCATATTTCTCTCTCAACTTCTTGATCTCTTCAGCCTATTTAAATCTCAAGGTTTGTAGTTCTTCCTCATGAGTAGATTTCAAAAGTTCTATCTGAGTGCTCATATTCATGAGCTCTTCCTGAAACAACTCTTGTTTTGTTTTTGCCATTTGTTGATTTAGTACTTCATCCTCAACTACAGTGTATGCTTCCATGAATCTTTGTGATAATTGAACATGTATAAAATGTAAACTCAATTCAAATAATCAAAATTAAGATTTTTGATTCTGCATAATGAACTCAATCTTCACAAGAGAAGATTAACACCTGAAGTTCATTGTACATAATTAACACTCAACAACAGAATAAACTCTAACTCAAAAAAGCTAAGAGTCAGAGTTCATTCCACAGAATGAACTCCAACTTCACAAACATAGAGTCAGAGTTTATCCACATAATGAACTCCATCTTCACGAGCATAGAGTCAGATTTCATTCCACAGAATAAACTCCGTCTTCGGAAGAGAATACTAACATTTTTCAAGTTCACTTTGTAGAACGAACTATAAAACTACAAAAGTAATTCGAGTTTATTTTTTACCTTTTCATATTGTAAAACATTCATTTCCAAATGTTTGCAAATGCTGTGAATCTTCCACCTTGCAAATATGGTATGGTAGATCTTGTTGTCCACTGTTTGTTGTATCTTCCACCTGGGTTCTATAACCTTTGAATGTTCACCAAACCAAACATGTAAATAAGAATTATAGTTATAAGCCACAATTATGAATACATTACGAATAAAATATATAATTTATATGTAATAGTTATTCATCTTACCAACAAGTATAAGTAACATCCTTCAGTAGAACCTCTTCTTAAACTTTCAAAGAAATGCTTGTGTATCAAGTGTGGCCAAGAGACTCTACTACTGCCTCTAGGCAACCTATGTACTTGGCGTGGATGGAACCTCCATCATCAGTAGTAAGACATATGGTTGACAAGAAAAAAAGTTCAAAAATTCTAACAAGATCCTCATTAGATTGTTTATTCTTAACTAACTCAATGATTTTTTCTCTTAAATCTGTGTTTCTTATATCAGTTTATTTCTTCTTGGGTGCAAGTGCAACAAACTTTCCAATTTAATAATCTGTCAATTTTTTGAGTTTAAGAAATCCTTTTCTACTCTTCCTCCTTAAATACATGGAATCCCAAATATCACTGAGAACTGTTCTGGAGAAGATCTTAGAATGTATGGTTTCTTCTTTACTTTGAAACTGAACGTATCACCTTGTCCGGAAACAAACTTATGTGTATCACATAGATTCTGGATTGCTTTTGTTGACTTATTTCATTTTGAAGCAACAAAATGAACATTATCTTCCAGAAATACATTCATTACATTCCAGAATGGTATTTGACTCAACAACTGTTTTTGATCTCCATTTAAAACCTCATAGTTTTTTAATGCTTTTATACTATTAGCAAATGAAATTAGTGCGGCAAAGCTACACTTTATCTTCTCGTCTACATAAAAAAAATGAAAAAAATAATCAATGTTTCATTTTATATAGGATTAACTCTAATAATAAACATCTATAACGGAAAGCAATTTCAATGGAGAGCAAAAAAAGAATAACAACCACACAAAGAAGGACCAACATATGGAGTTCATTGTGTAGAATGAACTCTCAAAATAACAGAAGCATTTAAAAATTTAGAAGTTCATTATACACAGTGAACTCCATCCACACAAAGAAGTGCTACCATATGGAGTTCAATGTGTAGAATGAACAATAGTAACCATATCTACAGTACTAACACTTTTTTTTATAGTTCATTCTACTCAATGAACTCCATCCACAACAAGGAGGTACAACACGTGGAGTTCATTGAAAAAAATAAACACTAGCATCCAGATCTACAGTGTTAACACTTTTTTTAGACTTTATTATACTCAATGAACTCCATCCCTATCAAGGAGGAACAACACGTGGAGTTTATTGAACAAAATGAATCGTCAAAAATTCGGAGTTCATCAAAATAAAAGGAACTTTGTTAAAATATGAAGGAAAGAATGAACAGTAACATTTAGATCTAAAATGAAATCCGACCATTTTTATTTAGAAAAACATGCAACAACAAAAATGAACTTCTACTACTTTGATTTTGAGATTTAGGTTAAAATCTGTTTTGTACCTTTTTTCGATGATTTTTTTGGGATTTCTTCTTCTCTTTCAGGAACTGATTCTTCTTCAACTGCAACGATTTGTTTGCTTTCGTCTTCGTTTTTTTATTTGACCTTTGTTTTCTTCATTGATTTTTTTATTTTTCTGGTTCGTTTTTATGTTCGATTTGATGATTTTTTCTTGTTTTCTTATCTGAGAGTTTGTTGAGAAGTAAAAGATGAGAATGATTAGAGAATATAGAAAGAAGATCTAAGATCGAATGGTTTTTCTGTTTCTCAGAGAATATGAAGAGAATATGAAGAGATGAAGGAAGTTACAGAAATTATGGTACATTGGGAAGCTAAAGAAATATTTAGGTTTTAGACGGTAACATGTATGAAAGGTTAGTTTGATCAATTTAATATTTTTAAATAATTATAGACCTAACTGAATATCCAGATTTTTCAGTGGACCAAATTAATATAATCCCGGATATAAATGGACCAAATCTAAATTTTTCCTTTTTAGAAGCCACAAAAATCACAGTATTTGAAAAGGTCGCTTGCAATGTTTAGAACGAAAGAGGACTCACAGCAGGAAGGTAAGCTTCTATCCATAACGAACAAATGATGAATCAGAGCCAGACTGGTGGATGCCTATATGTTCGACAGCAATAACTTGAGAAGTCGACAACCGTTTTTACTAGAAGAATTTAATTGCATGTGACCATCAGGTACTGGTAGTAGAAATGGACCAGTCCAATTATATAAGAACAAACTATTAGTAGTAAAGAAGGAACCCTAATCAACAGAGAAATTAAATAAGACAACCTTACTCGGCAATGATTTATTGTGAGTTACAGTGTATTTCTTTTATCTTCGGACATTTTTGTTCTTTCATTCTTCGAGTGCGACAGTATTAGGAAGTCCCTATTTTTTTACACCAAAATTTTACACCTGTACGGGATATATCTAAATCCTAGATATGAAATAATGAACTTAAAGATCTACGATAGATCCTAGACTGAATATCATGGGTCAGCATACAATACGTAGACATGGTATTATTTTAACGTCAAAAAACGGGATCTATAAATTATTTTCGCTGTGAGAGTGACTGTTTTGTCATACACCCTAAAATAATTTAGGAAGAATAACACATGATGATGATGTATCACGTATCTAAGATATTGATAATGGGATTGTAAAAGGATAACATAAGTAATTCCAAATTCATTTTAAAATAATGTCATGTTCAGAACAGATAGACATTACCAAAGTCATTGCTGAGCTTGAATTGCCCATGAAATGAAAAAGGTCGGATTGGTTATAAGTGTTTACCTAACCCTTCCTTTTCATAAAAACTGAATCAATTCTGACTCAAGCAACCAAATTAGTTAACCCTTTTTTGTTATTATTAATAGAATCAAATTTTTTCCAATATAAACTTAAATTAAGATCGAAGAATAGAATCTGAAACTATAAAAAATATTCTTCTTTTTGGTTATTCAACAGACTTTACGTTCAAGGTTTCGGTCATTTACTAATATATTTTCAACTTTATTGAAGCTCTTCTTGAAACATGAAGCGAAAAAACTAAATTTTCGTAGGAATGAAAATTTGAAGATTTGTGACCAAAATTTTAAAGTATGCCTGAACATTATACCGAATCTACAGAAAATTCAAGCTACATTTGGGTTGTTCATTTCGATTCAGCTTATAATGCAACAGGAATGAATGCCAGGGAATGAGGATCACTGGCGTGTTAAAAACTTTGCCAGGGAGTGCTTGGAGACTTTCCCCCAACCACAGAAGAACCATTTGCAGTAGCTAGAAAAGCACCAAGTGGTTCTGTCTTCTGTTTTATCCAGATTAAGTTAAACAACCCCTCACATAGGGTACTCAGACAAAAAAAAAATGGAATCTAAGTACTTGAAATGATAAGAATTTTAGCACAGTAAAAAAACCTCTGAACCTGGTCATTTATAACTCATTTCAATTCAGGGTGAATTAAGATCAATGATAGATCACTTAGAACTGAAAATGGACATGATTCTGAAGCTGCAGTACTTGAAACTAAGAAATCATAATTGAGATTAAACAACCAGAAATATCAAACATCAATTCAGGGACAAATCTAAAAGATATTTTTATGAAAAATATTTGTACTTGAGCGGAAAAGACCTCTGTGTTAATGTTTCTTTACCATTTCATATATGGATATTAGATTCTTATACATGAACTTCCATTTTTAACAAAACTAAAAGAGATAAATCTTAAAAGGAAGCAATTGAAGTAAGAAACCTAAAACAACTCCCTGAACACCTGCAAAATTTGTTAAACCTTTCTGACTCTATATTTCTTCTACCCTCTTTCACTATCTCTCAGGATGTTCATGGTTTATGTATATGTGTATTATATATTTGTTATTCATCTAAAATACCCCATTGTATATAAATGCTGTAATCACCAAAACTAAACCAGATTAAGCATCACTTTCTACTGGTTTATGAAGATGACCTTTCCAACTGTAGCTTTCTGACCTTCTATCTTCTTCATCTTCCATACTATCATCACCACATGTAGTAGAAATCCCACCATTAGTCCCCGCCAATTGAAGAGGTCCTTGTGGAGATTCAGATTCAGAATTGCCAGATTTAGATGATCCATATTCATTGTCTTGAGATGATGATACCCATAATCCTCCTAAAACAACAACACCTTGTTGTTGATTTGAAGTAGTAGTAGTAGTAGTAGAAGAATTAGGAGCTCTTCTAGTATGTAACCGATATTTCTGCGAAAATGACAAATCAATTCTCAGTCAAGTCATTCCATAATCATGACTAGGAAAAAAGAAAAAAATAAATAAAACTTGACTCA
This sequence comes from Papaver californicum, assembly GCA_023531435.1. Taxonomy (NCBI): domain Eukaryota; kingdom Viridiplantae; phylum Streptophyta; class Magnoliopsida; order Ranunculales; family Papaveraceae; genus Papaver; species Papaver californicum. The sequence continues at coordinate 12,133,750 of JAJJMC010030977.1, read as the reverse complement.
ACAATGGAATCCATTTACAATTCCTCACCTGAAGATGGCTTTTCACTTCATCATTTGTTAAACCATCTACCTTCATCAATTCTCTAATTTGCTTTGGTGTAGCCACTGCAATAACAAGAACAGACAAAATTATAACACTTGCAGCAACAAAATCAAAATTAAAGATCAACACAAACTGAAGCTACAAAAGTTTCATCCAAAATTTCCAATTCATGACCAAATTAAACAAATTTCTGTAAAAATTCAAGTTCTTTTCTTACCTTGAGAACCCCCAAGTTGTTGCAAAGCACTAACAAATCGTCTATGTAAATCAGGAGACCAACATCTCCTATGCTTCCTAGAAGGTGGTTGTGGGGTTCCATTCTGTAAATAGACTGGAGGGTTTGTTGTTGTGGTTGTTGCTGAGGATTGAATCTTTCGGCTATGAGAATTCAATTGTTCTTCACTAGAAGGAGGTGAAAGAGATAGAGAAGGTGTTGTTGGTTGTGCAACTTCTTTATCTTCCTTCCTTATTGTCCTTGGCATTGTTACTGGAAAACCATTAAAACCCTTAAATGGCAAAAATGCTCCATCAAGTTTCTTAAATTTACGCATAGGTAAAGTGTTCAGGCCTTCACACTCATCAGCAACTTCTTCTACAGGTCTCTGTAGTTAAATAAGAATAATAGCAGTTCAGAAAAACCTAGAAAGTAGAGTTATAAAAATCTCCCTGTAACTCTCTCCATTGTTAATTTATCTGTCTTCCTTACCTCTAGTGGTGATTTCTTTTTCTCATCCTGAGAAGAATTACTACTCCAGAGCTGAGCAGAGCTCATCCAGCTCATTTTATCGTTAGATACTTTTTCCTTTTTTACCCCATCATCTGAATTATTCTTCGTTAATGGAATAAATTGCTCCATTACAGGATGGGTATCTATTGTTGTTGATGATGATGTACAATGTAATGTCTGTTCCTTCAAAATCACAATAGCTGCAAAACCAAAATCGAAAATCATAAAAATCAAAACCCCATCTTATGAAAATCAAAACAATAGAACAACCAACTAATCAAAACCTCTTATAATTAGAAAAAAACCAATTCATATTAACTAAATATAAAGATTGGTTACCATCATTCAAAAGTAACATGCAAAGAGGAAGCTCTCGTTTAAAAGCATCAATCTTTTTCATTTCTTCTTCTAATCGTTGAATATAATCATCAAGTTTAGATAATCTCTCAGAAACGTTTCCAACCATAGAGATTTGTCTCAAGAAAAGATTTATACTTTTATGAACATAAATTGGTTTTAATTCTAAACTGAGTTCTGGTGTTACAGCAGCAATGGAACCCATTTTCAGGTTTTTTGGTTTCTCTCTCGAAATAAAATTATATAGAAGAAGAAGCACAAGAGATCTGAGTTTGGGATTTATATATACACAGTAAAAAGAAAAGTAGAGGGCTAAAAAGAAAAACATCAGAATCCGATCTGAAAAAGCGGTTTTATGAAACCAGAGAAACAAGACGAAAGATTCTGTTCGTAAACAACGCCGATTTTAGACAATCATTTTTTTATTCGAGTCGTCGCGTATATTTAAAGTGATACTAGTAGTAGTAAATGTATATACACGGTGTTGACTCAGTAAAACTCGGTGAGTTGTTAAAAAAGATACGGAATCTTTTTCCTAAATTTAGGTGAGATAAGGCGCAACGTAGTCAGGATTTCGGTTTGTATCGGGCGAAAATAATTTCGACGAAATATCATTTCACACATTTTATACATATAATTATTATATTAAACGTTTTTTTCCATATTACACCTACTAAGATATAAAATTAGTATTCATTTTTTTAAAATACCACGAAAATATAAGTAATAATTGAAAACCATAGAACTAGATAAGAAAATTAATTTATTACTTTTTTAATTTTTTTGGTGTTTTTTTTTGGATTTTTTTGTTTTTATTTTTAATCTCTCATCCTTATTTTGGTCATTTCGGTCATTTTGATCAACTCATTTCGAATCATCTCGGTCGAAATTATCGGTTAAATACCGTATCGACAATATAGCACGTCTCATATTGGATGAGTGCTAAAACCGATATTATCGACGAGATTTCGACATGTCGTGTCAAAATCAACTACACTAATGAGGCGGACTGTGAAAATTTCTCATTAAATTTTCGTTTTCGTTTTCGTTTTTTTTCTTACTTTCCAAGATTCTTTTCTTTGGAGTACTTGAGACCGAGAGAGTAGTAGGTGGGCTGGAGGTATCAGTGGGCCCAGGGTGTCTTAATTATTACTACTGCTCTTTTTCTTTTTATGGGATCATTTCAATGTTTTAAACTTAGGGTTTCACTTTTACCTACCTACTCATCCACTTACCATTACATTTTCACATACTCTCCTACTTTTCAGGTTCATTTTGTTTGACATAAATCGTTCTTTAGTCATTGAAGAAATGCTGTAACCGACGCCAGTTTGTAGCAAAATAACACTGGGCGGTCAAGATTTTCTTAAGTTGCTGCCTCCATTTTAAATTGAAGCGTAAACTTTTGATCAAACTATCTCCTTATCCTTGCTACGGATATGATTTTTTAATCATAGTAATTAGGTTTGAAACCAAGGGTAAAAGTGTCAAAATGATAAAAATGGCCTTTGTTTGTGAAAAGAGATGGAATCTTGACTCAGGAGGGTCGTTTAAATCCAAAATACGGCCTTTCAATGCTTCCAAAGACGTCTAAATCCGACCGTGTTATTCCACGTGGCTATGGGATCTTAAATGAATTTAGAGCTGTGAGATAGAGATTCTCACCCCCACAATTCTCTGTTTTGCTGCTGCTGTTTTCTTGTTTTCTACGGATTCCAAGGGAACCGTTACCTTCCGCGGAGATCATGATTTCGTGTTTGCGATTGTGGGTTTACAAGATCTTTTATTTGAAAATTAAAATTTTTTCTGGATTCCTTATCTAAGCTCCGCTGTCCTGTCTCCACGTGCTAAAATATTATTCGATCTTCATTCTTCATTCGAGCGGTGCTAATAAAAATAGAATTATCTGAAGATAATTGTTGTTCGGAAGACTTTCGCGTATAAGGATTTTAGTCTTCTCAAAGAATTAGTATAATTTTCAGTTATCAAAGATGCGGTGCCAAACTAAAAAACTTGGTGATGATATACTCTTTCACGGATAAGATAACTCTTACACGTAAAGTGGTACGTGGTACGGTAAAAACCTTAAATTACGTCGTTTAAATCTAAATTAAAATGTACCATCTATCTAACGGTTTAATATGGTTTTAATTTTAGTTTGATTCTGATTTTGCACAAAATTAAACTGTTAATATTAACTATTAGATCTATTTTATTTTTGACAATTAGATTAAATAGGTTCTATATCCCTTAGTTTCATTTTTATGGGGTCTAGAAGACGACTAAAATTGGATACTCTTCAAATACCCATAAAATTGAAAGTTACTTTTAAATATTCAATTCAGATATTTTACCTAAAAAAAATATGACAACTATATATTTAAAACTTATCAATATGTCTTTTTTTTTTTTTTGGAAAGGAAAGGGGTTAAGGGGGCCCCAACCAGCAGAAACATAAACAAAAAGGAAACAAACAAAAATAAAAATAACATGCCTTAGCAAAATGGCCAACAACTGGACTCGTCCAGGGATCTCTGTACTGTTCATAATCTTGCGGTAATAAATTTTCCCTGCGACATCTCAGTCACGATTTTGTGTCTTCTTTCCCACGAAAATCGAAGAAGGATACAGTTCGTTCCTAGAATACCTCATTGAATCCGTGAAATTGTAGACCGAGTCAAGATTGTTAGGATTATAGGTCGGGAACCATTGTCAGAATCATTTTACTTTGGTGAGCTTGAAGGTTGACGAAGAGAAAAATATGTTTGAATGTAATTTAGGATAAGAGTCTTACCTGATTCAATCGAAAATCAAAAAGTAAAGACCCAATTCCAATTCCTATCTCGTACAAAACGAGCATGGCCATGAATGCAAAATACTGGTTGATTTTTTAGTTCAAGGAGTTAATGATGTTGTTGGGAACGACAAAAATAACAGCATAAAAATGAAAATGTAAACTCCAAGCTTTTGAATCAAAAAGTACACGGCGACTATGTAAATGGTTTTGTTTGATATAACATGTCAGCTACAATTCATTCATACATGCTACATAAGTTACCTCAACTGTGTCATACCCAAATTCTCAAATTTCAGAATTGAGTTTGAGCCTTAAATTATACTGTTCGAAACCCTTCAAATTTCACATAGATTAGATTTTCTAAAATCATCTTAGCTATTTTTTTGGGTTATGATGCAATTAATTTTATTCTGCATATTCTAATAAAAAAAAATATTTTTTTCGCAGGATATAACTAGTTTCATCCTGTATATCTGATAAAGAAACATATTTTCTTCGGAATGTATTTGGTTCGTCCTGCATATTTAGATATTTATTTATTTTTATGTTGAAGGCGATGATGGTGTTTGTTGTATTTTTTGTAACTATTGAAGGTAATGGTGCCCGTATTGTCGAGTTTGTTACAGTTGAAAATATTGGTAGCGGCGGTGGTTGCGCTGATTTTTTGTATATATATATGGATTGGTTTGTAGAATAGATCTTATTTTAAACCAGGATGTAACCGGTTTCATCTTAGCTATTTTTTGAATAATTATATTTTTTCTTAGTTTAAGTCAGGATGCATCCAGTTTCATCCTAACTATTTTTCAAATATTTTTTTATATCTTAGTTTAAACTAGGATGCAACCAGTTTCATCCTGGCTTTTTTTTTCAGAAAAAAAAAACTTTCGAAATTAATATTAACAATGGATCTTGTTTTGTAGATCATCTAAAACCCTTTCTAAAAATACAAATTTTATTATAATCGGATATATATTTTGGAACTTATAAATGTTTTAGTGATTTGTTTTAAATTAGAGAGAGAAAAGGATTATAATATGAAAAAAAACCTAAAGATTAGGGACATAATTGTCTAAGATTATTAGTGTCTATTTTACTCAATCCTAATGTTTACTTGTCCACTATAACCATATTTTAGGAATATTTGGGCAATAGACTCATTTTCTCTTTATTTAAATTATTTTATTTTATTAGTTGTACTGTGGAAGTCTATTCTCGAACAAGATAATGTTGAATTTAGTAAATTAAAGTTAACTCCACACTTTATAAACAGAATAGTCATCCTTCTTATTTACAAATGATAGCATTAATGAGATGCCATGTAGATGCTCATTAAGAAATGTACACAAAGACAGATTTTTTTAAACGTATAGAGGGATGAATTATAGATAGTTATTGTGGCTCATGTGTGCACAATACTAATATTATTTTTATTTTAAAAAACCAATGGTCTTACACCCAAACTGTCTCGGTTCGGTTTTGTACCAAACCGTTTATGAAATGGTTTGGTACGGTTTCAGAAACTTAAAAACCGTTATCCTTGGTTTCGGTTCTTGTTTCATCCAGAACCGTACCAAACAGTACCATGTACAACCTTACTTACACGTTAATGTTTTCTACCACTAGACCAATTGGCATGCACATCGATGGGCACGCACGACACACATGCTGTATCGAGGCATAAATTATAGATAATTATTGTGGTTCATGTGTATAAAATACTAATATTATTTTTATTTCTAAAAAACTAATAGTTTTACACCCAAACTATCTTTGTTCAGTTATGTACCAAACCATTTATGAAATGGTTTGATACGGTTTCAGAAACTTAAAAATCGTTACCCTTGGTTTTGGTTCTTGTTTCATCTAGAACCGTACTAGACAGTACCATGTACAACCTTACTTACACGTCAATGTTTTCCACCACTATACCAATAAGCATGCACACTGATGGACACGCACGACACACATACTGTATCGATAATTCATGTTGTATCGAGGCATGAATTATAGATAGTTATTGTGGATCATGTATACAAAATACGAATATTATTTTTATTTCTAAAGAATCAATTGTTTTACACCCAAACTGTCTCGGTTCGGTTTTGTACCAAACCGTTTATGAAATGGTTTGGTACGGTTCAGAAACTTAAAAATCGTTACCCTTGGTTTCGGTTCTTGTTTCATCCAGAACTGTATCAAACAGTACCATGTACAACATTTCTTACACCTTAATGTTTTCTACCACTAAACCAATTGGTATGCACATCGATGGGCATGCATGACACGCATGTTGTATCGAGGCATGAATTATAGATAGTTATTGTGGCTCATGTGTACAAAATAGTAATAGAATTATAGATAGTTATTGTGGATCATGTATACAAAATACGAATATTATTTTTATTTTTAAAAAATCAATGGTTTTATACCCAAACTGTCTTGATTAGGTTTTGTACCAAACCGTTTATGAAATGGTTTGGTATGGTTTCAGAAACTTAAAAACCGTAACCCTTGGTTTCGGTTCTTGTTTCATCCAGAACTGTATCAAACAGTACCATGTATAACCTTACTTACACGTTAATGTTTTCTACCACTGAACCAATTGGCATGCACATCGATGGGAACGCATGACACGCATGTTGTATCGAGACATGAATTATAGATAGTTATTGTGGCTCATGTGTACAAAATAGTAATATTATTTTTATTTTTAAAAAAACACACAATAGTTTTACACTCAAACTATCTCGGTTCGGTTTTGTACCAAACCGTTTATGAAATGGTTTGATACGGTTTCAAAATTTTAAAAACCGTTACCGTTGGTTTCGGTTCTTGTTTCATCTAGAACCGTACCAAACAGTACCATGTACAACGTACACGTTAATGTTTTCCACCATTAGACCAATAAGCGCACATCGATGGGCACGCACGACACGCATATTGTATCGATAATTCATGATGTATCGAGGCATGAATTATGGATAGTTATTGTGACTCATGTGTACAAAATACTAATATTATTTTATTTTAAGAAAAACAATGGTTTTATACACAAACTTTCTAGGTTCAGTTTTGTACCAAACCGTTTATGAAATGATTTGGTACGATTTAAGAAACTTAAAAATTATTACCCATGGTTTCGTTCTTGTTTCATCTAGAACCATACCAAACAGTACCATGTACAACCTTACTTACACGTCAATTTTTTCCACCACTAGACCAATTAGCATGCACATCGATGGGCATACACGACATGCAAGCTATATCGATAATTCATGTTGTATTGAGGCATGAATTATAGATAGTTATTATGGCTCATGTGTAGAAAATACTAATATTACTTTTATTTTAAAAAAAACAATGGTTAAACTGTCTTGGTTCGGTTTTGTACCAAATCGTTTATGAAATGGTTTGGTACGGTTTCAGAAACTTAAAAACCATTACCTTTGGTTTCGGTTCTTGTTTCATCCTGGCAACGACCTTCAGACAGATGTGGGAAACACCATTCACCTTATTCAACATGCGCAAACTTCATCATCTCCATATCCATATTCTAAATCTTTTCATGTGATTGTACTTTGATAGATTCTGAGTAACGTGATAGAACGACTATCTAAGTAGAGCTTTGTTTTCTTATATATGAATTTTAGTATGCTGAGTGCAAACTCGTATACAACAATTAGACTCATATAGGGTAATAATTCTCATAGCCGAAGAATTTAGTATACCAACTAAATATCTTGTTTAGTGTCTACCCTCAATCGTTCACAGGTAGCTAGGGTTTGGAGTAAAGGTTTTGTGGGTATACCTCTTGTAAACCCTCATGAGACTAAAACTCGTTCGATAGGGACATATATGGATTTAAAGGCTTGTTGCACATGCTAAGTGCAATCGCGATGCCTGTGAAAGTGAGTTAGGATTTTATTTTATTTTAGATTAAATTTGCTCGAGGACTAGCAAATAATAAGTTTAGGGGTATTTGATAAACACATTTTTGTGTCTAATTTGTTCCTAATTCCCTGTATTTTTAGTGCTCGATTTTATATTTATTGTATGATTTTATGTGTTTGTAGGTATTTTGGGGAAATAAACATTTGTGGAAAAATTGGCTTAAAAGAAGTTGATGAAGGCACCCAAAAAAATACTAAAGGAACCCGAGAATTGCTAAAGGCACTTGCTAGATTACTAAGGGAACCCTTCTTATTTGTTTCAAATCCGGAATTGGTGAGAAAAATTTCTTTACGTAAGCGAGAATGTGTTGATAAGATATGAGGCGAGATTTATGGGATTAAAAGTCTGTTTAGATATATCAATTTGCAGAAACAATCGAAACGTGTTGAAACACGTAAGTATAAGTAATTTCAGGCCATAAATCAAGGTGGAAAACCCATCTGCAGTCGGCAAAAGTCTCACTCCCTGATTTGGGTTAGACACAATTTTAAGGTAGTTTTGGAGTTGGATTTGGATTAGGAACTATGTCCTTATTGATAAAGAAGAAGTTGACGTAAAGAAATAGGTCTTCTTTAACCTATAAAAAGCAGAATAAATCGAAAACCAAAAGAAAAAAAAAAAAGGGGGGGGGGGGGGACCCGGGTTAGCCGGAAAGTCCAGGGAAGATTTCTCTTAGAGATTTCTTGATCATGTGGTGTAGAAAAAGAGTTGTTTAAGTCACCAAAGAGGAGAGGAAGGTTGGGTCGATCTCAGGAAGCTAAACAAAGCGAAGAAAAATCACTCAAGAACAATTTTGTTGTTGTTGAAGAAGAAGACGTGAAGAACAAATATAAGGCGACGGTTCCTTCAACCATTCTGCCACGATTTCTTCAACCTATTTGCAACGTTTATCTTCCTTTTGCAATCTTCAAGCTCCATTGCAACAGTTAATCTGTAACTTCCAGAAAATGTTACAAATTTCCTGTTTTTATTATTTTTAGCTTCTTTTCTTCTTCTCAAGCACTTTTGAGCCATGTTTCCATCTTTTGAGAGTGTTTTGATCATGATGAGCTAAACCCAACCACTGGGACAATGGGGGAATCCATATTTCATGAATGAATGGTAATTATTTTTGATTCTTAATGACTTTTGCATTGATTTTTAATTGATTTATGATTTTTCTTAATTAGTTGTGATTTTGTTTGATGGTGTATGCTGGGAATTAAGAGCTTTTGATGTGCCATGCTTGTGATTTACAGTTAATGTTTAGAAATCTACTTTTGGCAAAGAAACAGAGTCAATAAAAGAGTTATAATTATTAAAGAATCATTGAAATCAATCAGAAGTGATTTTGGTGGAATCCTGAGTTCCAGTTCTTCCCAATATTGTAAAATCTTTCACTTATTTTCTAGTTTAATTCAAAAGTAGGTCTAAAACGAATGTTTACAACTCTCAGCGAACGAACACATTTTTACCACTTTTCTGCAACGATCAGTGCTTAACTAAACCTAACTCGACTATCTGTTGAGATGTAAGTTCATGGTTGTAAACAAGTTATCAAACATGGGTTGTTGTAACTTTGTATTCTTTTGCTATAACTTTGATTTAACCAACAAAAATAGTTTTTTATAGCTAAATTACCAACATATCCTCATAGTGTATTTGTAAAAGCACATTCATTGCATTGGGGAGGGAAAATTTAGAAAACAGAATTTGTATCTTCAAGTCATTGTTCATGGGAGAGTTCTCTTTATATAATATACAGGTGACAAGGTTTTTGTTGATAAATATATATATCAACAACCTGGATGATTTGGGAAAATTTTAACTTGGGTATGAAAAATGCATCAACAAAATATTGGTATATTTGAAATGAGAGATGTAACAGGTTCTTCCAGGACAAGAATAAATCGCCTCTCCAACCTTCTTTAGTTATCCAAAGACTGGTTTTTCTGGCCTAAAACTATAACAATCCAAATTCCTCGTCAAGCTGAATACACTGATCAAAATCTGAAACAATAAAACCCGAAATGAAATCAACCTAAATTGGCTAAAATCAATACAAATGCACATTGTGGTATCTAAATTAGTTATTTCTATTTTTGCTTTAACACTTTGTAATAAGGTCGTTTCCTATGCACCTGGAAAGTCTATTGATTTTCCAATTATCCCGCCACTATAGGTATGCCTAAATGGCAAACTCATATGAAAATTTGACAAATTTCCCACATTACCGTGCGAAGAAGGGTCTCTAGAGAGCGGTAGATTCTTGACTGCTCGGTAGAGACTTGATCGCGCGGTCAGGTTTATATCGCTAATGAAGGAAACCAAACAGCAAAGACCCAACCCAAATCCAAAAGGGTAGTATTGGAGAAAGAGAAAGGTGCAGTAAGCTTGAAACGGCGTCGACCGAGTTTTTCAGCGAAGTCTGAAAAATTCTTGCCACTGGAAGACATATTGGGAGCCATATAACTGAAGCGAAAATAGAAAATCAAAGGACCTCCATCAAATCCCCAAGAAAAATACAAGCTAGAAGCAAAAAAGACACACACAACAGAAAAAGAGAGAAGAAACAAAAGGTTTAATTCAAGGAGAAAAGATTACCTCGAAGTAATGAGAAGCAAAGAACCCTTGCATCAAATCCAGTTGAAGAAAAAGAATGGCGGAGAAAAGTTACAGAAAAGGGAAAGCAAGGAAGAAGAATAGTAGTTGTAGAAAATAGTGATTCATAAGGGTCGATGATAATTTTTTATACCAAGGAAGGGGAACCGAGAGAGAAGGCATGTAACCGGTTATAAAGTGAAGATAATTAGGGCTTCATTAAAGACGTGGCGCTTACGGGCGAAAAATAAGGGGTGTGACGACTGTTACGAAACTGGTTAACGAATTCCCTTCCCACAAGAGAAAAGGAAAAATATAGGGGCGATAAATATCATCGCCACGTAGAAGCATCTCGAGGTCCAAACACAACAATGCTAAGATGAGGGAGAAGTGTTGTATACAATTCTAAAGTTACTTTACCCTAAAAGGAGATATCTACCACCCGTTCAGGATAAGAACACGTGTAAAGGTACATTGAGATCAACGACCAAGTTTAAAGTGGCTATATGAGAATGAAATGACTGGATAAGTGACGAAAGGAGATTTATTCGTGGTCAGAAAAAGGACAATAGCTTCGGCGAAGATAACCTCATAGGCTTCGCCAGACTCAGCTCCCCAGCATTGGCGTGCCCCCAAGGTACGAAGGTAGTTGATGCCGTTCGGTCGCCACTCCCACTTGAATCCCGACGAACGAAGTGAGCTTTCATCCATCAATTGTAAACTGCCATGAGATTTTAGAGTGGGAAAAAAAAGAAAACTAAAAATGAGTTTGTTCTTTAGAGTTAAAGTCCATTTACCTGTAATCATCATCAGTTCTTAATAAATAACTCACGTGGATTAGGATTTTAACGCCAAACCATGCAAAATTACTTGTGTCTCTTGCTTTACTTGGTTATCCCATATAGTTCTTAATACTTAGCAGTTTGTCATACGAATCACAGACTTAGATCCTTTGGATATGGTTGTGGGCTTTTCGTGCAGTTACTTAGATAGAATGCTTTTAAGAAGCATGTGAATTTATTCATGACCAATTATTGATATATCACTTGGTTCCATTTATGCACGCTCTTTCAAGTTAGTATTTGGTCTCATGGCACATTCATGGCACAAAATAGTACTACTAAATTTTGGTTATTGACATTAAATGGAGTTATTGGTTGACGTATAATTTCACCATTAGCTTTGAAGACAAAAGTCTCATGATTCATTTCTATCTAAATATCTGGTTAACAACTACGTCTTTCGCACCAACAAGTCATTCCTATAAAAGTATAGAACTATCAAATAAAATGTCTTGGTTACTAAAACAAAGCCAAAAAAATGTTGCTATGAGGGTATATTCTGTCATCTTGTTCTTCCTCCGTTTATCTTTCTTAATAAAATTCTTTCTTTTTTTTAGTAAATAATAAAATTCTTTCTTAATGAGTTTATTTAGTATCCCTTTGTATACCCTTTTTACACTCGTAACAATAATACCAAGCAATGTCAAATTGGTCCAGTTGAAAGGAGGGTCCTGATTTCTGAATAATGTAAGCGTTATAAAGTTGGAGGGTCAAAACTGAGTAAGAAAATAAGAACGCATGTAATTCATGACAGAAAAAGAGGCAAAAATGGTGTGACTTCCAACTACTTGCCTAATTTTTAGCATTTGCTGTCTGAGAAACAACAACTCTCTTATATCAAATACTAGTAACAACCCAATCTCATTGACTAATATTGCTATGTTTGATATGTCCTTCACAGGAAATTTCATCGGAACAAGGACCTATGCTATCCACAGAGAAGATGACAATGGAGCAGGAAAAGGAGCAGAGCTAGCCGTGAAATGGGCCAAGGAGCTGCAGACATCGAATGTGGATTTCACTTCGGAAGACAATGCTATTCTTGAGGCTATAAAGAATGTGTACAAAAAGGAGGTTCAAGGCAGATTCTGTTTAAATTATCACCAAATAACTGGATGGAACTTTAAAGAAATTTCTTTTGTGCTGGGAAACCTTAACAAAATCCAACGAAATGAAAACAATCTTGCTTTTAATTTGATCATTTTAGTTACCAAAAATAATATCACGGAAAATATATATATTGGGATGATAATATTTTGCTTAGTTGCATTTAGTCTCTTATGTATAATTAGGATTATAATTTGAACAAAGGAATCACTGAAGAAACTAAGGCTTTACAAGAAGCTACTCTAACCATTGTAAAACGTATCTCTATAACTTGAGATGACTGTTGCTGCTCTGTTTCCTTATTATAAAATAAGGCAACTACATGCCTAATAATTATATACACTTACAATTATGCAGCGAACAAGAGAGAAGAAAAAGAAATAAAGCATCTCCACACCTAAGGCCTGGGACAAGTTTAGTAGTAGCATGAGAATCTAAATCTAAAAGGAAACAAAATAATCCTTATAAATACGAGTTAACTCACTTTGCCGCTTGTTCGAATTAGGATCACTAATCGGTTATGAAAGGAATCCCGAGGTTTGTCCGTTTGCTCTAGCTACTACTTAAACACATTACTGAGCTAATTGGGGCTTATTATCATTTGGTATTCGACAGCATCACCGGCTCGTGCTAACAATATTCTTTCCAACATAATTGTTTTTTAGAACGATAATCTAATTCGTTCCCCCATTGCAACTCAGTACTACTAAGATTCCCTTTTCGGAAAAAGAATAAACACCAGTAACTGACTAGAAAAAGTTAAAAGTCATAAGTTAAAAAAATAACTTCTATCTATTTCTGTTTATACGAGGACACTTGTACAATAACTTTTTCCATTTTTTCTCATTTTTCCCAAATTGTAAGACAAAAGAGATTCCATTTGAAAGGATTAAGACTGACTGAGAAATGCCTTCCATCCAAGTGTCTTCACATGACGTGGCCACTACAGAATCGATTCGCCGCATCTGAACGGCATAGTTTTTAGGTTTTTGTCTGTTTTGGTGGTTGGTGGGTCCTTGGAGCAGTCATGAGATTCTTAATCCAATATCCTTCCTCTTCCATCCTGACTCCTGTAATTAGGTTGTGGGGTCCATTCGTCTTTTTGTTTTCCTGGAGATGCTCTCTCGTGTCGTCTTGTAAAACAAACGCATCAAACCCTAATTTCCATGTACAATTCAGTTCATGTGTTTAGTGCACTGTACATTGTTTCATGGATACGGAAGAAAAGGATTCACTTGGTACCGTTGAATTCTAGTGGGCTGCTTAAGAGAGTAGAGTAAGTACATACTATAACCACTTTGTTACACCAATATGGCCGAATGCGGAGGCTTTAAGTTGGGGAAGAAGTAAGTTCCAAATTCGTATGGCACCTACCAGTATCCAATAATTCTATAAGGCTAATTTAGGGGTTCTCATATTTGTAGAGGGGCTCCAATGTGAGGTAGGGTGATCTAAAAATGTGTTAAGGGATGTCTTATGGGCTCCACTCTCATATGTTAAATGTCCATATTACCCTTCTATCAATTAAAAAGTTTAATTTGTCCTTCAATCAATTAAAACCTAAACCTAAACCTAAACAAAACCTTTCCCTCTCCCTCCATATCTCCTCCTTCTCCATTTTAACCGAAAAACTACATCGAATCAAAATTTCGTCGTCGATTAAACTCTAAATTTCATGATGAAGATTCCTATTATAGGTGTATAAGGTAATAGTGATGAAAATCCGGATAAAACTAAACAAAGTAATGGAGAATTTGGGTTACAGAAAAATTTACGGTTGGGTTCGATTTGAAAACTCAACCGTAAATGTATGTTCTGCTGGTTTGTTCTTCATTTTACGATTGGGTTATTAAACAAACCCAACCGTAAAATTAAAGGTAGGAGATGAAGATGCAATTTTACGGCTGGGTTCAGAATTTGCATCATTTTTTTTTTTTTTTGCATTTTACGGTTGGGTTTAATTCTGATTTCCAACCGTAAAGTATTCTGCATATGTCTGATTTTTTTGTGTTGAGGCTTATTTACGGTTGGGTTCGATTGGAAAACCCAACCGTAAAATCCTTCAGGTTAGATAAATTTTTTTCATCAAGGATTATTTACGGTTGGGTTTTATGTGTGTAACCCAACCGTAAATGCTTCTGGACCCTTTTACGGTTGGGTTTGGTTGTCAAATCCCAACCGTAAATCATCTCGAATAAGAATTTTTTTTAGATTATTTACGGTTGGGTCCGATGGTAAAACCCAACCGTAAAACTGTTACTATTTGGTGTTCATCCATTGTTCTTCTGTTTACGGTTGGGTTGGGAAGAACACCCAACCGTAAATAGATTTTACGGTTTGGTTCGACATGAAAACCCAACCGTAAAATTCTCTGAATCAAAAATAAATCATCTTTTTGTCCGTAATTTCATCCAATTTGAGCCATTAAAAGACCAAGAGTTTAAGTTAGATGTATCCCAGTTATGCTCTGGTTGATTGAATCAAAATCTAGGGTTTTTAAAAAAACCCTACAAAATTATCTTACATTTCTTCTAATTTTTCTTCCCACCAAACCAAAAAGAAATTTTTTGAATTGATTTGATTAAGTTTTAGATTATTTTCGATTAATCATGATTAGCTCAATCTATTAGCTAAATTAGTTTTACTAACTAATCAGG
The DNA here is from genome assembly GCA_023531435.1 of Papaver californicum. Classification (NCBI taxonomy): domain Eukaryota; kingdom Viridiplantae; phylum Streptophyta; class Magnoliopsida; order Ranunculales; family Papaveraceae; genus Papaver; species Papaver californicum. The sequence continues at coordinate 12,118,686 of JAJJMC010030977.1, read as the reverse complement.
GGTATTTTAGTCATTATGAAAATATGACGGATAAGGGGTTTTTGAATTTTACTTCAAATATCTCTATTTCGTCTTATTATAGGAGCCCCTCTACAAATGTGGGAGCCCCTAAATTAGCCTTCTAATTCTACGGTATTACTGGAAAAATGGGCAAGAGTGTACTTGTTTTACTTTAACGAAATGTTGTATACAAAATTAATTCTGGACCGTAAAACTTAAAGGTATTTTTAGAAGCCTGCTAATTTGTGGTCTACCCACTGATTTTAAGCCTACCCAATTTTATATTCATCTATATAAATAGATAAAGGGTATCTAAAATAAAGTAAAACTACTAAATTACCCTTAATATTCAATCTAAAAGTAAAACTAATTACTCTATTCTATTTTTCATTCCAAATCATAACAACCGGTTCTTTTTTCTTCACTTCTCCTCTCTTCTCTCTTTTCTTTTCCATTTCAAACTAAAAACATCATCGATAATCGATGATTCAAAAAACGATTAATTGTTTATTTTTTCTATATAACGGAAATGATCAAACGAGTAAAGCATCCAATTAGAGGAACTCAACCTAGTGGAAGTGATCCACAAATTACACAAGTAATTCGAAATAAACATCCGAAGAAGAAAACGGTTACCGAAGAAGACGAAGAAACTCCCACACTAAAAATGCCCCCGTCAACCGATTCTAAAGTAATTGAAAAGGCACGAAGAACATCCACCCAAAATCGTTAGATATGAACATTTGTACAGAACGATTCTGGTTTTAGAAGAAACTGCACATTTATTTGTTTGTATTTTTGTGTATAATCGGTGGATGTGCAATACCCACAGAGACCGAATATAAATATGTGAAATGCCCAGAATCGTTCGATAAAGGTGGTTATATCAAACAATTGTAAGTTTGGAAAACGCCAATTTTTCTGTTGCCTTTTTAGCCTATAATAGGTGGATATGAACGCCTACATCGAACGATTTTGTAGTGTATATTGCTAGGAATCGTTGGATGTGGATGTATCGTGATGTCCGATTGAACTTTTGGAATTCCTAAATTCATTTGAATTCGATTGTTGTTTATCATATGTTGTCGCACTCTTTAGGGAAAAGGAAAAGGGAAATCAAACGGAAAAGACATCGAAGAAAAAACATTATTTTGCTTTTCTTGAGAGCTTGGGACCTCGTCGAGTGTGCGGTAAGATCTTGGGGGCTAAACACCGTAGGGGTTCGTGATAGACACATTTTAGTGTCTAATTTGCACCTTAGTTTCTATTAAGTTAATATTCGATTTTGCGCTTATTACGTGTTTTTATGCTTTTGTAGGTACATTAGAAGAATAAAGATTTGTGGAAAAATTGGCTCAAAAAGTGATAAAGGCACCCAGGGACAAGTGTTATTGGCACCCCAGAAGTGGATAAGGGGCACCCCAGAATCGGCTGAGTCAACCCAGCGAGTCAACTCAGCGAGCCGGGTCGGATCGGCCCGAATCGGACTCATCGGGATCTTCCTGGATCCACTGGAGAAGTTTCTGGACACCGAAAGAATCACGAAATTGGTGGAATTTCTTGCGATCAATAGCAACCCAATTGCAATTAGAGTCCAGAACAATCAAGAATTAGAGAGAATGCCGAGAAATCTGCTCGAAAATTACGAATTTGGCCGGAAAAAGAGATGGGTTCCTGTTTTGATTGGGAATCGAAAATATGGGGATTTCACCGAGTTCTTCTAGGTTTGGGACACTCCCAAGGGTTCCCAAAGCCTATATATATGAAGAGAAGGGCTTAGAAGCACTCACGCACCCCTAGAGACCAATTCAGTCAACTTCCGGCCACCTCCGTTACCGCCGACTACCTGCTGCTGCTGCTCCGGTGCCGTGTTCTTCATCCACCATCACCGAAGAAGACAACCCTGCAACATCTGTATTTGTTGCATACTCAGTGTTACATCTTGCTCCTGTTGCCTTAGTTTTTAAACACTCTTGTTGCTTAAAGCTATTTGCAACGGCTGAACCATCTCCTGTTACACTTATAATCGCTACTGTTCAGCCGTTACACCATTATTCAACCTTGTAATCAACTTTTTGAGCAATGAAAAGATCTTTTGAGCAAGTTTTCTTCACCATGAGCTAAGTATATTTACTGGGATGGTGGAGGAGGTTTTTCTCTCAATTTTATGTGGTAAGTCTATTTTTAATTAATTATTTATAATTCTTTACTTGTTAAAATTACATAGTTTCGAAATAGAAAAACGGTTTTCTTTCAGCAGTTGTGCTTTTACTTGATGGATCATGCTGGGTTGACGACCATTGATGTTCCATGCTTGTGATTTACCTCTGCTTGTTTGCATAAAAACCTATTTTGGCAATATTTGAGCTTAATTTATTTAAAAGAATTGCATGATTAATCACATAAATTGTTGGAAATAACTGATTCCTGATTCCTGGTTTTCTCCATATTTTCCAAATATCATCTCTAGTTTATTTTACTTTACTTTATTCCTGGATTTTATTTAATTAGATTAAGTCAATTATTTTCTAAAATCATTACCTTCACAAGTTCGAGAAACGAACACTTTTTACCACTATTCTAAAACACATCAGTTCGGCAACTAAACTGATCTTCATCAACGAACCAACTCAAGGGGAGAGAAAAAAATATTATTTTTCTTCTGATAAGAAATATGATAGAGTTTCAGGTGAAGAACTAAGTGATAACGAAGATAGCGAGAGCTATGATGAAGAAGAACAAAGAGGTGAAGAACCACCAGCACCACCACAACAACCACAACCACAAAGAGCTAAAGATAAAGATACAACGACAAAAGGAAGAAGAAATGATGATACTTTCCAAACCCTGAGATGATGTAAGGTCGTCGTCCCGATCAGGCCATTCATGGTTTACCAGGTGTAGATGGTGGGTTTTCATCAAGGGTAAAATAGTAAAATTATGTCTCGGACCTGTGTCTGAGAAATATTAAACCTCCAAATTCTGCAGAGAATTTAACATGGGTGCTCAAACACCGGTCTCTCTGTATGCACGACTGAGCTTGTCAGATTACTGCATACACGATTATAGTTATTGAATGAATCAACATTCATCATTGTACAAAAATCTTCAGAATAACACTGGTGCTTACTACAACACTCCCAGATATTTTATAATTTTATATTACAAATCTCAAGCTCCTAGATTGACTGTTTACTAGTATAGAGCGATTTGAGTATCATTTGGTGCTACATTCCGCAGGTGAATTCCCAAAACTACCTTATGTCAATATTCATTCTCAACTGAATAGTGTTGACTTACTAAAATACCTATACAACTTTCTATAATCAAACCTCAAACCCCTATATGGATTGCCCACTAGTATAAAGCAATTTGAGTATCATTTGATGCTATATTCCGCAGGTGAATTCCCAAAATTACCCCGTGTCAACATTTATCCTCGATTAGATGATATTGACTGACTGAAAATAACTATACAACTTTGTATAGAAATATGTAGCAAGTTACATATGAACATTCTGACTAAAGTACTACAGTTGTACTTAGATACCAAGTCAAAATTATGCAAAACACAATTTCATAGCTTCTACTAGCTAAATCTATCCCTGGTCATGTTAATCTTTGCTTAAGGAAGTAACTAATGTGAATGGCGTAAAAAGAATTCAATTTAAGGCTTTGAAAACACTAAAAAAATAAGTTCGCAACACTTATAAACGTTTCAAATGATTAACGAACACTTCTCAACCCTAATTGACAAAGGAAACAACTCACAATTGGATTTACAACGCTTATAAGCATTGCAAATGTTTTAGCCACAATCCTTGTCTGTCTTAGCTATAACCACGATCCATGTCCGTCTTAGTCTAACCAACATTATTTATACGGCTTAGGGATTAAACACAAGGCATGTCTGTCTTCACTGCAAAACAATCCTTATCCGTCTTACCCTTAGCTCCATAGTTAATGCGTCTTAGGCTTAGCTTCATAGCTAATCCACCTTAGCATTAATTCTTAATGCTCACCCGTCTTAGCATTAGCTCCTTATGCTTGTCTTTTTGAGCTTGTTTCACATATACAAGTTCCAAAAACCATAACTTGCTTACCAAAGGCCATACTAAGCCTCATTCACATATGTATATGTTGATACTCAACATGCTACATTTATTTCTACAAAGCAAGCACGTCAATGTTAATTGACCTATTCAAATTCATATTGTTCCTCATAAATATAATAAAATAAAATAACTACATATTTTGTTTTAAGTTTAGTCTGTTAGACTCATTAGGCTAGTCAAGCAAGACAAGTATTTAGTCAAAAGACTAAGCAAGTCTCATTCGACTTCACATTAGTAGTGTTTAATACTATAAAAATTAAACGAGATATCAAAGATGTCACAAATGGAGAGATATTCATTAGGGTATTGGTATGGTGGTCTACGACATGTGGTGTAGCAGTGCATCCACAAAAGAGAAAAACTATAGAAAGTTCGATCAGCAGTATAGATGAGTATTGGGTTGAGCAACCTCCATTCAACCTCAATCAAAGTGGGAACAATTACTAACACTTTCTCCACCTTCTCCACTCCACCACTACTCAACCATTGACACTTTCTTCCAGAGAGGAGGTCAGGTGAACGGTTACGAATAGCTATGATGTAAATACATTCCTCAATCTATTGAACACAAGAAAGACAGACAAGTCTAAGAACAAAGTCGAACAACTCGATCATCATACAATCTTCTCACATATATATAATTGTTCATAGCTATTTACACCTATTATATCCACAGAGTCTGATACTCTTGACCTCAATCTTTCTCTTGCTTCCCTTCTTAAGACCAACCTTTCTTCTTCTCCTTTGTGACTGAAGCAAGACTGGAACGACCATTGTTTGGTTTAGTCCAGGATTGTACAAATTAATCTCTCGAATCTAAATAAAGTACTTATATTGTACAAATATTTAAAGATTAGACGAACATTCATCTGGTCACCCCACTTTTTCTAATTTACCCTCTGAATTCGTTTCCTCCACAAACACCGGGTAATAAACGAGAGTTGCTATGAGGGTACCAACACAGTTTGGCTGTTACGGTCAGTGCAACCACGGTAAGTATCTTAACCTTATGTTATATATAGTATACTTTTATTTAAACTATCATGCACTTTCTAATTTGCCGTGATATGTTCACACTAATGTCATGCGCCTTCCAAAACACCAATCATTAGTGAGCAAAATAATTTTATGGCCAATGTCTGGAGAAGCACCCGAAGTCTTCCGGATCATCGAATAATCGAGGCTGATGTATGGAGTACAAACCCCTTGTTTCTGCTTTCCTCGAGAGATATTATGCGGATACTTTGCATCTTCCGTTTGGGAAATGACAATAACCTCAAACGATGTGCAGTTGATCATGGGTCTCAGCATTGGAGGTAAAGCCGTGAGGGGATCCACCTACATAAGTGAGGTTAGTTGGGAGGACATCTACAAGTTCACTTCGAGGGTGTTTGGTTGGGATGCAGATAAGACCACGAGGGAGATGGTGGTATCTAAGAAAAAGATGAGAATATTCCCTCTCAAGAACCTGAGGGAAGAGTTCTCGGGAATAAAGGATCTTCATGAAAGAGGTGAGTTGATCGAGAACCGTATCAGTGCTACAGCCATCGCGTATGTTCTCTACATCTTTGGATCTATTATCTTCCCCGATATTTCGGTTCTCGGGTGAACGACAACTACCTCAAGTTAGTGGAACCATTGAACAAAGTCCGCGATTAGTCTTGGGGCACTGCTTGCCTTTCCTTCTTGTTGAACGAGATGGGAAAGTGTACTAGGGTAGATATGACCCAAGTCAGATAGAATGTGGATCTTCTCAAGGTAATTCAAGGGGGTGTAGTTATGGAGCTTTGTTTATCTTACTTTTGTTATTCTTACCTATATTCCTACGTGGATATAGGTATGTGTATACTTTCACTTCCCAAAGTTTGTTACAAGGGCCGGTGTGAAACGGAATTGGAAGGTGATTATTTTGGAAATAAATACTCATTCAATGACAAGATGAAGAGTCAGGGGAAGGACTTAATTTATCTGAGGAATCAACTGGACAATTTGACGACGCCTGATGTTGTCTTTCACCATTACAGGCAAGAATTTACGGATGTAAAGATGACTGGGTGCGAGGAACAAAGATATTATGGACCTCTATTTCACCCCAAAGGCTATATAATGTACAATTCGACAAAAGTGGCGAGGCAATGTAATATTGTGCAAGGAATCCCTGATGATCTTAAATACAAAATTGATAAGTCTAACTGTAAGTCCCTTTCATAACGAAATTGTGGTTGTTCACGATCCTTTATCATCACCCGGTGATTGGGATGATATGACATATCGTATAATGGCGATGGGTAGGGCTTCGAACTCAGATGTCGAAGCATCTCCGTATTACATGGCGTAGTACCGTAACGTTTCTCACACTCGTGTGATACGAATAAATGAGAGTCCCTTCATCAAGGACCAAAATAGAGCTCTCGATGTTCTGGTAGGTATTGCGGTCTCTTATGGTACGTTAAGGGTTTGGCATGAATTGTAAAATATTTGTTGTTTGAAATAAAAGCAGAGAAGACGAATAACGTATCTGATCAACAAAGCAAAAAACTGTATGGGGAGAGGAGAACATGTTGAGACGAATCAGACAAAGACTGAAGAATACCACGCTCTGTAGTATGAACAAGCTGGTGCTATGTTTAGAGAAGAGGTGGAGACGACGCTAAAAAAAAAACAAGAGTGAGAAAAGTTATTCGGGGTGAATCAAGCAGAGGACAAGGCAGAGATGACCAAGAAGGACCTGCCAAACGAGGTCGAGGTGGTCGTGATGATCGTGGTGGTTGAGATGGTCATGGTGGTCGTTGTGAAGGCGGTGATGATGTGGAATGAATGTATTATTGTTTATCGAAGTTATGTCTTTCAATATGGATAATTATATCTTTAACTTATGTTTGTTGTTCGAATTTAAACACATTAGGTTTATTAGTTTATGAAGGAATTAATTTAGTTGGTTTTAAAACTTTTGTGTTGGCTAAGACGCGACAAAAGAACTACGATTTGGGACAATTTATTATTGACACTCTGAAAGTTTTTTAACCAAGAATTGTTCGATGTGGACATTCCTATTGAACGATTTATGGTTTTTGGGAGAAATTATAAGTTAATAATTGTTGGATATGTCTTTGCATGTCAAACGAATATGGGGCAAAAATACTAAACTTTTGTCAGGTTTACAGAATCGGTGGATGTATACATTCATATCAAATGATCCTGGGGACTAAAATGTTGAGAGTTTGCCAGAGTTTCAAATTGGTGGATGTATATGTTCATATAGAACGATTCTTGGACTGAGAAAAGATCAATTTTCTGTTGGTTTTTTAGGCTATAATCGTTCAATATGGACATCCATATCGAACGATTCCAGGCAGATGAAATGCCAATTTTTCTGGTTTTTTAGGACTTAATCGTTCGATGTGGACCTATATATCGACCAATTTGAAAAGCCAAGTTTTCTACATTATTGATGAGACAAAATCGTTCTATGTACTTATATATATAAAACGGTTGTAGCAAGCCTAGTTTTCAACATTTTCGATAAGCAAGAATAGTTCGATGTGGACTTATATATTGAACGATTGTGACAAACGATTTCACCCATATTTTGAGTTTTTCGAAAACAAATAGTCGTTGGGTCTTCTACTGCATAAGAAGGACCTCTGTATAAGTTGTTCATTTTCGTCTTCCACAAACGTTCATACAAAATTTATTCGATGTCTTGGAAGAAAGTTAAAGAACTTTTCTATAAGCATACCGGGAATCCTAAACATCGTAAATGGATAGACTTAGCGTTTAGATTCGAATACATCAAAAGTAAAATGCGAGAGTTCCGTAAGATTACAGGAGTTGTTGCCGAACATCATCCCTAAGCTTCTCCTAGCGAGAAAGCGAGTAATTCGGCATGTTTATCCATATCTCATCGTTTGATGTTTGCATACTAACGTGTAATCGACTTAATTTCAGAGCGAATGATTCCGTAGCCTATGACGAATCCGAAATAGGGAACAATGTTCATGCACGCGAGGGAATATAGCGTGTTGAAAAAACGTGCTCGGAGATTCATTAACGATATATTAATGTGCAAGCTTCAAGAATACACATACTAAATTATGTAATGCAATGCGCTAATTTTCTAAACTATATAACACAATGTGCTAATTTTCTAAACTATATAACACAATGTGCTAATTTTATAAACTATGAATGAAATTTCATAATAACATCTACATCGGCCGATTGTTAGAATCGACGTTTATAAAAATAAATATCCATTGATTCCTATTGTTTTCGTGATTGAAGAACACCAACCCAGAATCGACATATGTTAACCATCGTATCCACCGATTCTTATTTGATTAACTTTAAAAAAAATACACAAAATTTCTTATATTTGTTCATGTTTTGATGATTACTTAAAACTAGTTGATTTCAAAACTAACACAGTTAAATAACTATTAATTTTAATTAACATTAATTAATCATGGTAAATTAGACATCAACAAAAATAGTTGGATAATAGGTTTTTATTTTTACTTTAAAGTGTCCTTTTTTAATTTTTAGTGATAGGCCTCAAATAAAACAGGTAGACCTCAAATTAACCAGGTCTAAAAAACGTTAAAAATAAAAGGTATTTTTTTCAATTCTCTCGTGGCTAAAAAAAGTGCTCAATAACTATAATTACCATAAATGGGTAGATCTATGATCACCGTATTATAGTTTTAACTTGTATTCGATATGATTCCTCTAATACGAGTAAGAACATGCACTATGTATCGTGGATAGCTGTCACGACCCTAATTTTCCTCTTTAATTTTTTTGGGGCGTAACCGGGAACACAATGGTTCTTATGCGCAATTCAATGAGCCACTGCTTTAGCCTTATAAGCTTGCACCACCAAGTGCAAACAACAACAATCTCCACATATTGGTAACAAAAAACTTAGTATTTTCTCCCTTTAACTCTTATTGCATCCCATAATGCACAAGAGGATCTGCGATGCTAATATGCTTCACAATACTAAGGGAATATGCACAGAATGAACACGAGTTATGCCAACGAGTTCAATTTCATTGCATGAAAGGACGACAACAAAACTTTTCCTATATCTGACTTACAAGCTTATTCACTCCAAGTCTAACTATCAATTATGCTAACAAGGGTTCTTCCTGCACCTAAATAAAAGGGTTCTTCCCGCACCTAAATATCTAACCTAAATTCCCGGTTAAATAAATCCTCCTTTTGAAGGCGTTCTTCCCGCACCTTAGCTTTCTTTAACGTTGTTTCGTTCTTCTTTATCTTTAGATTGTAGTTGCGTTTTCACTTTCCCTTATGATTTTATCCCTGCAAAACAGATTTTGAATATATATTAATTCTTAATTCATGTATGGGTGTGATTTATTTAACCGCAAGGAAATTTTGTACCTTGAGTTATATTGTGGGTGTAACACATGTCTAACTTCTCTCGGGCCAAGAGAAAATTAGGATGCGATCCCGAAGGTCTCCTAAAATGGAGAAAAATACAACAATTAATATCACGTTAGGCACCCATGTTGGTGAAAGATCCAATAGTCACACACTCATAGACATTCACAAGGATTTTCTTATAGAGGTTGCATTTGTAGCTTTACCTAATATGAAACCAAATTGTTGTAAAAATGCATTGCTGGTTGTGAATACTTCCTGAAGTGGAGAGTACCTGGTACAATAATCAATGTCATGTTAAGTATCTCTATAGCAAAAAATCCTATAGTCAAAAACATTTACTTGGATCTTATAGAGAGATTACATTTGATATGCTTTACCTATTATGAGCGCCAACTGTTGCCCAATTGCGTTATTGGTTAAGGATAATATGGTTTAAGATATTGCGCGTTCCACGGATGTTGTAAAATTCCTCCATCCATATTCCGCAAATGATATGATCCTTGTCCCGCAATGCCTTGTATAAAATAAGGTCCTCCCCATGTAGGTGCAAATTTTCCTGTTTTTTTGTCTCTTCGGTATTCCAGGATCTGCCGCAGGACATACTGTCCTTCCATAAAATTTCGCAACTTTACTTTTTTACTTTATTCCCTTGCCAATCTTCTTTGATAATTTTCTATTTTTTGAAGTGTAACTTCTCTTCTTTGTTCTAAGTCATCCAACTTTTCAAGCATTAAATCTGAATTTAAATTTTTCTCCCATGCTCCTGTTCTTGTAGTGGGTAGAATGACTTCCGCTGGAATAACTGCTTCTGTTCCGTAAGTAAGAAGAAATGGTGATTCTCCAGTGGATTCCCTTCTTGTTGTGCGGTATGTCCATAATGTATTATGAAGCTGTTCACACCACCGTTTATGATGGCCATCAAGAGTTTTCTTCAAATTCACAGCAATTGTTTTATTTGTTGCTTCAGCTTGCCCATTACTTTGCGGATAAAGTGGAGTAGACTTATTCTTTTGAATGTTAAATGCTTCGAAAAGCATATCTATATTTTTCCCTTGTAATTGCTGTCCATTATCCGAGACTATGGCTACTGGAATTCCAAATCTACAGATTATATTCTCAAATAGGAATTTAAAAACATCAGTGTCTCTAATGTGTGCAAGAGCTTTGGCTTCAACCCATTTAGTGAAATAGTCTGTATCCACAATCAAGTATTTTGTTTTTTGAGTACCTTCCACTAATGGTCCAACAATGTCTATCCCCCATTTTGCAAATGGCCAGGGGCTGAGTACGAAATTTAGTTTTGTTGCAGAAGCCTTTATTCTTTTCGCATAGCGGTGATATTCTTCACATCTTTTTACCATGTTTTTTGCGTCTTTATGCATAAATGGCTAATAATATCCTTGCGTTTTTGCTTTTAAAGCCAATGGTCGTCTTCCACTATGATTTTCCGCATCTCCATAATGTATATCTTTGAGAATTTGTTGCCCTTGGTCTCGTGATAAACATCGAAGTAAAGGCCCTAAAAAGGATTTACGGTACAAGATTTTATCCCGCAACTGATAATTCACAGACTTTGATTGCACCTTTCTTGCCTCTTTAGTGCTTTGGGGTAATACCCCATTTTACAAATATTGATGTATTGAAATTCTCTAATCTTCTCTAGTTAAATTATTTTCTGTTTTTTGTGGGAAACTTGCATTATCTTGTACAACTGCATCTTCGATATCTTCTTCCACTTCTTCTTCAACATTTTCAACTGCCCACAGCTTGATTGATGGTTCATACATACGCCCAATTTTTATTGTTGATGTATTCTGATCCCTTATCATTGAAGAAATAAATGCTAATGCATCAGCATGACGATTCTTATCTATGGACAAATGCCGAAATGTTATATTTGGACCTGAAGCGCCAAATTTTGCACAAGATTTTTGTATTCTACCAGGTCTTCATCAAGCGCTTGATATTTTAACTCAACCTGTCGAATTATTAATTGTGAATCACTTGTGAGACGGACATCGCTTATCCCCAATTCAATGATGAGCCTAAGGGCATGAACCACAGCCTCATACTCCACTATATTATTTGTATGTTCATCGAACTCTAGTCGGAATGAATGTATCATTCGATCCCCTGTAGGAGTCGTGATTACAATTCCAATTCCAACACCTTCTTTGTTCCTGGCCCCATCAACAAATACTTCACATCTTCGGGAATTTACGGAGCTTAGGATATCCTGAGGATCATCCTCTTCGAATCCGGGCAACCCTTGAATTTCAAAATCATCATTTAAAGGAAAATCCGCAAGGAAATCAGCCAGGACTTGCGACTTTTACGCAGTTTGTAGCTCAAATAATATGTGGAACTGTTCGAGTTGTGCGTTCCATTTTGCTATTCTTCCTACTTTTCCCACATTCTTCAGTACAGACTCCAACGGAGCTTTACTTGGTACTCGCACGTAGTGTGTCAAAAAATATGTGCGTAATTTCTGGGTAGCAAAAAACAGCGCTAAAATTAACTGTTCGATTTTTGTGTAATTTTTTTCTGCGAGGTTGAAAGTTTTACTGATGTAATATACGAGTTTTTCTACCTTTTCATTTGTTCGCACCAATACCGCGCTTACAACATCTTCCGTTGCGGCTATGTACAAGGCAAGCACCTCTTCAGGTTCTGGTTTACCTCATTACATTCAAATTTATTCTTCTTTTTTAATGCATCAAAGAAGGGCTTATATTTGTCCGATGATCTAGCAATAAATCTTCCGAGTGCGGCCAAACAACCATTTAATTTCTGTACTTTTTTAACATTCCTCGGAGATGGCATATCAACAATGGCCTGAACCTTTGCCGGATCAACTTCAATTCCTCTTTTGGTGACCAAGTACCCCAAAAATTTCCCTGACGTAACCCCAAAAATGCATTTATCGGGATTAACTTTCATTCTGTATTTTGCAAGGCTTCAAATATCTCTTTCAAATCTTGTAAATGTTCATTTGAAAATTTACTTTTTAGCATGTCATCTACATAAACTTCGAGTGTGCAGCCTATCCATGGTTTAAAAATTGCATCTACGAGCCGTTGATAAGTTACTCATGCATTTCTCAGCCCAAACGGCATTCTGGTATAACAGTATAATCCGTGCGGAGTGAAGAACGCAGTGTGTTCTTGATCTTCTTCATCTAGAGCAATCTGATTGTACCCTAATTGTCCATCCATAAAGGATAAAGCCTCATGACCTTCAACAACGTCCACTAACTGATCAATGCTGGGAAGCGGATAACTAACTTTCGGACATGCCTTGTTTAAATTGGTGAAGTCGATACAAATTCTTACTCCGCCATTCTTTTTTAGTACTATCACCATGTTTGAAATCTAAGTTGGATACCGCACCTCTCGAGTGAATCCTGCATCTCTTTCAACTGGCAAATGATGTTTAGGTGCAACTTTACGTATGTGTTGCCGAAAAGGCGTAGCTTCCGGATATATATGTAATTCATGTCGTACAATACTTGGATCGATGCCCAGCATGTCCTCCATATTCCATGAAAAAATGTCCACAAAATCTTTTAGCAGCATAACCAAATTATACTCCCTTTCTGTTTCCATCAACGTTCCAATTTTTATCATCTTGGGAAATTCTTCTGTTCCAATATTGATATTTTTAGTTTCTTCGATTGATGTAAAGGTGGGTTTGGGAGCTCCTAAAAGTGTGGGAGCCCCCTTTGATTGCTATGCTGGAAAACTACCTTCATCAAATTTTTGGCGTGCTTTCCTTTATTGTACTACCTTCATTTGCTTCATTTATTACTTTATTTTCCGCAGTCTTAATCATATATTGGTTCAAGGCTTCTTCTTTAGCCTTCATCTTGCGCTCTTTTTTCTTATTTTGTTGTTGTTGTTGTCGTTCTTTATTTATGCGGACTTCTGCTAGAATACAAGATTTTGCTTCATTTTGATCTCCTTTTATCTTCATTTCCCCTTACGGTGTTGGAAACCGCAAGTATTGGTGATACGTTGATGTTACCCCTGTCAATTGATGGACCCAGTGTCTACCAATGATGGCGTTGTATGAAGATGGAGCCTCCACTACACTGAACTTAGTCAGAATACTTATTGGTCCAGATACAACATCAAGCAAGATTTCCCCTTTCGGTTTTGAAGCTAATCCGTTAAACCCATAAATTGTGTAGCATGATGGCATTAGCTGATCATCTTTTAACCCCATCTTCTGAAAGGTATCATAAAACAAAACATTAAGAGAGCTGCCCCCATCCATAAGAATCTTTCTTATATTCCATCCAGATACTGGCAATGTGAGTACCAACGGATCATTGTGCATTTCAATCTCTTGGTCCACTTTGTCTGCAGAAAAAGTTAATGGGGATGCCGTCCATTCTTCCCAAACTTCAGTAACTCTTCCCGCAACCTTGAATACTTCGTGACTGCGAACCCTTTTATGTATCTATTTGTCAATAACCGCACTCATGGATGTCTGATCCGATTCAGAACATGAAATCATGTTAATAGTTTGATTATTCTGAGGAATATTAACAGTTTTTCCTTTATTAAACCTTGGTGTGGAGTCAGGCAGCTGAATAAATTCTTTTAACTCCCCTGCATCAATCATCCTTTTTACTTGCATTAGGTTCCTGCATCGGTTTGTGGAATGACCACGATAGCAATGGTATTCACAATAATCCTTGGAATTCTTTGTATGTTCGGGTTGTCGTTTTTTTGACTGTGGCCATTGAAAATCTTGTCTATTCTTTATTACATTTAAAATTTCTGAATAAGGAGTGTTAAGTTTAGTGAAAATTCGCTCATCAAATTGCTGGACAAACTTTCTTCTTTCCTCAATCTTGGCTCGCTTTGATTCAATGTTTGGAGTTTTTCCCGCAAACCTCTTCCCGGATCCGGATGACGGCTCTATAGAATTGACTCTTTTTGCACTTCCTTGTTGCTGAGATATTATTCTCGGATGTTGCCTCTGAATATCTTGTAATCTTGCACACTTTTCAATAATATCTCTGAGATCTCCTTTACTTTTTGGATTGATATTATGGATATCAATAAAGAGTTGGCTTTCTTGATTGGTTATTCCCCATTTGTAACTATTGATAACGACTTCTGGAGTTACATCCCCAATTGCTTGACAGATCGTCTGTCATCGATCTGTATAATCACTGATGGTTTCCTCTGTCGTTAAGGTAAGTGAGTATAGCTTATCCATCCCCGCATCTGCGGGCTTGTTGTACATCTATGCTTCTAAGAACTTGCGGGTCAACTGCGTGTAAGAATACACCGTCCCTTCTGGTAAATTGTCATACCACGCCAAAGCTATACCTTTCACACTCGAGGGAAAAAACCGACACATAACTACATCATCTTGATCCCAACGTGTCATGATGCGATTGTAGTACTTCAGATGGGTTGTTGGGTCTTTTGTCCCATCATAGCCTTCAAAAATGGGAGTACTACTCATGCGGTATTGGGGCATATGCCAAGTGCGGCGCCAATGGCGTTCGTCTAGCTTCTTTTAACACTTTTTCTTATCGTCCACCCTCTTTATTTTTTAAATTCTTTATTTCTTCCTGCATTTGCTCCATATCCTCATAGCATTTTTGCCACCTGTCATTTTGCAATCTTGAACCATCTAAATTCAATTTGTCTGGTTCATTCCGCTGGCGTGTGGGTTCTACTACCATTATTCTTTGATCGTTATTGGCTCTCACTTTCCTTCCTGTGAGTCCACTGGAGCTTACTTCTTGCCCCCGTGTTCTTGTTGTAAATGGTTCTGTACCATACTGGGCCTTTTCTATGAGTACTTGGTTTTCTCTGGTTAAAAGTGCAATTTGTTCCGTACAAGTCTGTTATACCTTGCGCATCTCGTCCATTTCTTCCATTAATTGTTGAATGTGATCAATACTATTTTGAGATTTTTCTTCACATGAACGACTATTTGAGTGATCTTCAGAATTGTCTATATGATCATTAATGGGTGGTTGCCCTTGTGACTCTCTCAACATTTCCCTTTGTTGAGGAGCCTCTATTGCATTACTCCCTTGATTTCCTGAATTGGCATCTTGATCTTGGATGTTTCTATGTGACACTGTCCTCATTTTTGTGAATCCTTTTGAGATGTTATAATTTCTTCTAAGCTCTGTCTTGTGTTGTTGTAGGGATTTCTTTACCAGTATTCTATAAGAGCTCAGATAATAAATTATGTGTTTCACGAGATTTTATCATTCTCAATAAATTCGCAATACCATTTGATTGGAAGATAATAGTATAATTAGTTTTAACATATCACACTCAAAACAGATGACTTTGTAATTTAGTAAAAGTTTTGTAAGTTGATGTGGAAACAAATTAATACATAGCTTGAAGAAAATCCTTGATAATTTTATATTTGTGGAGAGTATAAGATAATAAAAATAAAGAATATGACCATAACGACCAAATTTATATACTTATCAACTGATTTACTGAGTAAAATTATATATTCAATTTTTCATATGAAACTTAATCATTGTATTTTAAAGGGAAGAATTTTTAAACAAAACACGATTCAAAATTTTCCCCACAAAAATTCTGACAGGTAGAATAAATTCTTTACTACTTCCTTGTTTCTAGCGCCAAATTGTGATTACCAAAAATCTTGCATCTTGGATCACAACCAAAAGTATTTAAATCATAGTTCTATATGATATCTTATCATGAAATCAACTCTCATGATTATTTAAACAATAAGAATTAAACAAATAACTTAAAATAAATTGACTCAAACATTTGCATGGTTTAACAGTCAAACTGTCTACATCCACGGAAAAATATTTGTATACATTTTATTTTACATTACAATAAGATATATCAATAACTGATATGTTATAATATTATGAAGATAATCATAATAAAAATGAACTTAAAGATTTACATAAGTTCATACCTATACTCTTTGTTATCACTTCAATGTCTTTAGCTTATTTTTCTTCCTCTTTTCCAACCCATTTTCCAGTTTATGAACTTGGTATTTATAGCCAATTTGACAGGTCCTACCAATCTACCTTTCCACCTATTTATTCTTATCAATTCTTGGTGCGATATGTAGTCCCGTAAAGTTTATTTGTGATTTCCGCAAGACTTGATCGTTTCTCCCACAAGTCTTAGTATGCGTACAACTTGTTTCTCGTGATTTCTCACTGATTATCCCGCAGCTCTTCTGAAGTCTTATATTTAAATTAATATTTCTGGATTGGGATGAATGTTGCGGTCTTAATTGAATCATGGCATGTTGGACACGTATCCCTTTAAAGTGAAACGTCATGCTTTAGTTCTTTTTGTTCCGCAGCTTGTAAAATCGATACGTGTCAGTCATGCATCAATACTCATTATTACTCTTTATTGAGCCATACTTTTCCGCAACCTGTTGTCAGTCGAGTAGTTAATGTTGTCTGTTTTGAGTAGTGTGCCTTACTTTCCCGCAACCAACGTGTCGATCATGCATTAATATTGTCAGTTTCAAATTTTGCTGTGTTTACAACTTTCAATTTAATGCTTTAAAAGGCTTTGTTCAAGTGTTTCTCGTCTCATCGTAGTTCGTTACTTCTCCAATAGTTTTTTGGACACGCGTACCTCAGAATTTATTCCTTCACAGCAACAACAACAGATCTTCTTCCTTGTTCTATCAGTTGACCACAATCCAATTAATGAACCAATTTCATGTCTCAATTTTATGAATGATACAATAAATGGCAGCAGAAGTTCCGTTAATTCATGTCCTAAGGAAGTAATTCCAATTTCGTCTTCCCCCTTTCCTCACTTAACTATGTCAATTCTTCTTAGCACCATGTCTTTACACCTCAACCATCAAACCCTCACAAAATATTTTCCCAAACTTGTGAATATTTCTTTCCCCTCTGTTTTTCATCACGAGATGTATTAAGCTGATTTCATGAGTTTATGTTGTACACGAATCTCTTTTAGTAAGACAAGAATATTTCTTGTCTTAAAAGCCTTAAAAATCTCTTCACCACTCGATCCAAAATTCATGCAGATGAATAGAGTTCTTCTCCCGCTAATTTTGTTATTTGAACTAGTGGGTGCCTTAATCCAGACCAACGAATGCCTTTATCAAAAATCATGGGTGCCTTTAACAATTTTTGGGTGCTTTTAACACTTTTAAGCCCATTTTTCACAATTTATTATTCTTCAAAAATACAAGGAAACATACAAAATAACCAAATTAGTTAAAAAAATGAGAACTATTAATACAAATATGGGATCAAATAAGACACATAAAATGTGTCTATCAGCCGCATTGAACAAAGATGCTTAACCCTAAAGAAAGTAATCCTAAACTACAAAAAAAAAGAGTAAAGCTCCTTATGCATCAAAGAAGGCATGATGACAACGACATAAGAGATTCTAGTCAGACTCGTCTTTGTCATCTTCCAAATCATTGCCTTCATGTTCTTCAGAGTCTCCCTCAGAATCCGTAAATCCCTTATATTCTTCTTCAGAATTCTTTTTAGACTCTTCGGCCATAGCTTCTTCCAAGTCTCCTTCATGATCTCCTTCAATCATGTCAAAATAATCCTCTTTATCGCGTTCAAGTCGAAGATCAGACCGATAATATTTCTCTAATGCTTCATTAGGAGGATGCGGCTCGGGTTCAATACCAATAGGCTCCCAGTCAGAAGATTGTGCATCTGCATCAGAGTCAGAAGCTACGCCATCAGCATGAGCATTTTTCTTTTGAGTGTCCTGTGCGAGTCTCATATGTTCAAGCCGACGTCACTTTTTCTGGTACTTAACGAGCCTCCTAGCTTCCGAAGAGATCAACTTCAATCTCTTATATCTTCTTTGCCTTTTTTCTTTTGAAGAATCCGAATTAGAATAACAGACATATCCTAAAAAAAGAGTCAAAAATCATCAAGTGGTTGAAATCTTCTGATCATGAAAAAGTTGTGAAAAACTATTCACGCAAATAAAAAACTTAACTGAAAGTTGGTCGGAACTGTCGTCGATGGTTGATCGGCCGGTGATGACACCGGCAATAGAGTTGCTGATGCTCAGTGATGGAAGAGAAAGAAAGAAGGTATGTTCGGTGGTGATGGAGACAAAATAATAAAGAAAAAATAGGTTTACTCCCCTTTTAAAGTAATTAGTATCCAAATCTTGGTCCAACAAGGATTTCCTCTTTGGAGTAATGTGCCCGTGCTGCACATGAGTTATTTTTGGTCCCTCCATCATGCAAATCAGTCACGCTTCACCAAGTTATGCTCTTTAGACGATGCTCTATCATCCTACAAGCATTACTACATCGACTATTGTTCTTTCAACGACTAATTCGACATCATTGGAGTATCACCAAATAAGAATCTCTGGTAATATCTAACGACTAAGCTCATTTATTTTGTTTCGCTTATGTTAAAAAAATCACCATTCAATGTTTACTGCGTCACATTACTGTACCTCACTAAGCATGGGACTTAATATAGATGGTGGATTTTCAACAAAGGATAAAAGTGTAAAATCGTCTCTACCCGGCATTAGAATCAATGAAATAATATAATTTTGTCTATGTTATCGGCCTGGCATCAAAAAGCATAAAATTCTTATTTTAAATTACGCAAGAGAATTGAAATATCAAACGCTCACTACAGGCATCTCATACTGATCCCGTAGCCTCTCTAAAAAAAATAAAAATATGATATTAGAGCCTTGCCCGACTGAGCGCTCAATATTCTACATACAACACTAGTATTGTGCAACTCAGTGCTTACTCCTCTACAGTAATAGGACAACTCCTAGATGACTTAATCACTAGTATTGAGAAACATTGTCCTCATAATATCGTTGGTACTTATCACAACTATTTCCCAGATGATTTATGACTATACAGAATAAACCTCCAGAACACATTTTTGTTCTTGAGTGGATGTCAATGCTCCTAGATAGATTGCATACTAGTATATAGCGATTTAATTCCTATTTACATTCCCAAGTTAAATTTATAGAGTGACATTATATCAATATTCAAGTCTTAATTGAATAATATTGATTTAGCAAAAGGCATGACAAGTCGCGCGCAAATACACTTAGTCGAAGCACCACATGTTCGTGTAAGCACTAAGTCGTTGTCGCATCAAATCCAAATCTAAAGCTTCAATTGACCAATACCTAACATTGTTCGAGCTCGAATAACATATCCCCAATGTTGGTTGCATTAAAAATCCCGACATCAGTCGAGATACAACAAAACCCTAATTTTGGTTAATATCCAATTTCTGACACATCATCATAATCACCTTGCAAAAACGTAACAATGGGTGTAGAATGAGGAAAAATGTTCTAAACAACATATGATACCTTACATGTCTACTACGACATACTAAAAGGGCATCATATGCCGAGTAACATTCTAAGAGATATGGCTTAAAACCTAGATGAACTACAAGCTGAAAACTGTCAGAACTTCATCTAAAAGGTTGTTGTTTTCTCCGTTGAGCAACAAAAACGAGCTCAAAACCTAATTCCTTCTGTGTGAGAAGATGGCCAGCGGTTCTCCGATTCCGAATTAGGGCTGGTCATCAAAAATGAACATCATATGAAGAATCTACATCTTTTTACTAAAGGTCGTCATCTGAAAATTTTATAAAAAACTAACACCCACGGGTGTAAATAACAATAATGCTCTGCAAAGCATAGATGGAAGAGCATAGCTTCAAAGAGCATAGATTTAAAGAGCAAATAAGAGAAAAAATATAATAATAAGAAAAATAGGGAGATTGTGGGACCGATGTCAACCGGCCGGCCGGCAGGTCTCCCTTGGCCGGTCCCAACTCCCATATTTTCTCCAAAACTTTATTAATCTATTTTATTTTAGGGTTTTCTCTTTCTATTGAAACTCTTATGCTCTTTCTACCAAAGCTTAAACTCTCTTGCTTCAAAAACCATAGCTCTGCAGAGCTATAGAGAGACGATATAGTACGCAAAACATAGTCCTACTGACTACCAAATTCGTGTTTAATCCATAATTGGACCTATACTTGACCGGTCCCACCACCTTGGTCGGTTCTCCCTCTCTGGGATTCTCCCTGTTTTCTAGTAGGTCTCTCCATTAGTCACTCATCTACCATTGTTCATCTGGCATTGTTTCACATGTCATTGATTCATCTGGCATATTAAGGTTTAATTCAATTGGTCTCGCTACCAATATTTAAAATAACCTTAATTTTGTCTAAATGATGAAACTAAATATTTTACAATTGTTATCTTGCACGACCTAGCGCTTGCACGACCTAGCGCTTACGCGACTTGAGGCTCGAAAGACAAGCATCATTTGAATATCATTGTTCCTCATCTATCATGATAATACATCACAACTACCAGTGTCAACATTAATTAGACTTTCTACATCTATAATCCATCAAGCATCACCGTTTGTTTCAACATACAAGTTATGCTCCGTATATCAATGATTCAACATGCTAGACTCATCAATATGCTAAGACTAGAAGACTATCTAGGTCAACGACTGACCGATTAATTCACGTCTACAAAGTAGACTCAACCATGCTCGAGACATCAATCATGTCACATGGGGGGATATTCACTAGGGTTTTGGTCTTGCGGCCTACATCACGTGTGGTGTAACACCCACGTCGAGAAAGTATAAAGTTGTGTCGGCAGTTGAAGTCACACAACTATCATGTCCCACTAACACGATGGAGTTGGTTATCAATATACGATCTTCACTTCTCTACTCTTCTACTCCTCTGCAACTGCCACCATTTACGAGATTAATATGTTAACTTCCAATGATATAAATAGGTCTTTCAACCTATCTACAAGGGACAAGAATTTTATCTCACAAGAGCTTGTGTGATCATATATCTATCGTATCAGAGATTCTCAGAAAACTCAGAATTTCTAATTTTCGTCCTCACAATAGCTTAACACATCTTACCATCACTGGCATTCCATTCCACTGATCTTAATACTCTCTCTCCTTCCCTCCCTATAGATCATCCCTTCTCCTTCCTTTGTGAATGAAACGAAACTAGAACGATCATTTCTTAATTTAGGCTAGTTTTCGTACAGATTGATCTCTCGAATATTAAAAGTACTTATACAATACAAATATTTGGTGTTTAAGCGATTTGGTCTTTAATCTATTTACTCTTCAAGTAATTTGCTTCGACTGGCATAGCTTGATCTCTCATTTCCTCCGATTAGCATTAGTTTTTCTTCACCATTTCCACTTTTACCCTTAAATCATTTTTACCCACAAACAACTAAGAAAACTTGCCTTACACTTTTTCTAAATATGGCAAGTGTACGGTTTTCCATGCTCGCATGCTATTTACGGCTATTTCTGCAAAAGGGTGATAGATACAACTTTATCCAAGAGTTCCACCAGGATGACTAAAGGCGAAGCGCATCAAAAGCACATGTTCAAACTGTATGTAACATGTTCAAACTGTGGTGTTAAAGATCATCATAACAAGGCTACGTGCAATGATATTTGTTCATAGCATTGGGCTTGAGTTTCAGTATTTGTAGTACACTTGATTGGGTAAGAATGCACATCTTTTGGTGACAAAGTACTCTGAACTCAGTGGATATTGTTTACTATTAACTTTCAACATTATGTTTTTTGAAGTACATATATTATGCACTCTTTTACTTTTTGAGGAAAAAAGCACTTTTTACTCAGTTGAAGAGATTATTTTTTAGTTTTATGTTAAGAGATTAAAGTTTTAGCATTATTAAGTTTGAGAATTATAAATTTTAGGTTTTTTTGTACAAGTTTTTTACAGTACAGGTTTTATGTACTCTTTTTCTTTTCAGAACTTGTTTGTGTGTCAACTGTTAGAATATGAATATGTGGGTTTAGGGTTTCATGGTTAAGAGTTTTCGGTTTCAGGGTGCAAGGTTTATAGGGTCCAAGGTTTCAGGGTTCATGATTTACCATGAACCCTGAAACTCTGAACCCTGTTCCCTGGTTAATATTATTGATATGTACTGCCTATCATATATCAATATGAAGCAAAATAAAAATTCAAAAGAATAAACACGTAGTACAACTATTATGTACTCCTTAATTTTTTTAGGAACAAAGTACTATGTACCCAGTTGAAGAGATTATTTTTTGGATTTATATTAAGAAATTAAGGTTTTAGCATTATTAAGTCTGAGAACTATAAATTTTAGGTTTTTTGTACAATTCTTTAATAGTACAGGTATTATATACTGTTTATTTTGAGGGAAAAACTACTCTTTACTCAGTGAACAAATTATTCCCTGTGTTATTTTTGACTGTTGTGAATAATTTGGTTTCTTTGACAATCGCCGCAATAGATATATAAATGACTCAAGCTTTACAAGTTTGGCAGGTTTCTTTTCTTCTTTTAAGGATTTTTACAAAATGTGAATGGATCAAGTCAGGCCAAGCCACTTGATCTATCTGCAAGTTTTGTAATGATCATCACACAAAAGTTTTATATGAAATCACTACACATTTATAGATTCAACTGAAAAATACATCTTTGAAACTTTCAAAAGAATCAGTTACATTCAAAATTTGTTCTCACTGCATATTAGAAACAACAAAAACTTATAAAACAGCTAGAAACTATGTTTAGGATTTATTTTTTTCATAATGTTATGTTCATCTAATTCAAAATCAAACCCGCTTTTCTAAGTACATCATATATGTACTGTCAGATACGAAGAAAATAAAGCGTTTCATGCTCTGATTTCCATCTTTCTTAAGGTGGACAGGCTGTAAGCATCTTGCATGCTACGTAGACGTTTTTCTTATGCATCTTTAACTGTCAAAAGCAAAAGAAACTACTATATATGCACCAATGGACCATATTGGCCCAAATAAACAATGTCTTTTTCAATACAACAAATATGTACTACTGATTTATACTGTCAAAAGAAAAAGAAACTATCATATATGCACCGTCGGATCATATTAATCAAAATAAACTAGGGTTTTATAGTATTATCATATATGTACTGCCAATTTTCATCAGTATTTGAGTTATGTACTGGTGAGTCTATCTCATATAACACAAAATACAAACTTCATGTTACTTATGATGGTTATTCAAGCACTTTCATTAGTATTGGACATATGTACTGGTGGATCTATGTTACAGAAAAAAAAAAACACAAACCACATGTCACTTATGATGGATATTCATTCAAGCATTTTTCATCAGTATCTGAGTTATGTACTGGTGAATCTATCTCCTATAACACAAAATACAAACTGCATGTTACTTATGATAGTTATTCAAGCACTTTCACCAGTTTTTGGAGATATGTTCTGGTGGATCTATGTTATAGAAAACAAAAAACACAAACCGCATGTCACTTATGATGGTTATTCAAGCCTTTTTCATTAGCATTTGAGTTATTTACTAGTTAATCTATCTCTTAGAATAATGTCGTACTTCTGATTTGAACAGTCAAAAACAAAACAAACTATCTTATACGCACTGATATATCAAATTGGTTAAAATAAACTAGGGATTTTTCGGTAAAACAAATATGTAATGTTGATTCATACCTTTTCTACTACTTTTTCAGCAGATGTATATGTAGACTTCTTCTGCTACTTCTCAAACCAGAGTGTCTAGGTCATTTGTTGTGTTTTTTATCTTACATGTAGATAAAGTAGGATTTTGGTGATTTTTCGAATGATTTTTCTTCACTGTAGATGTATGTTGATGGTTTCATATGATCCCGATGGGTAATAACATCATCAATTAGTGGCAGTCTGATTGATTTTGTTTTTGTTGATGATTAGAAGAATGAAAAAGAAAGAGAAAAAACGGAAAGAGAGGAAGAACATAGAGAAATTAAGTTTTTGATGGGGAGAGAATAATATCAAGTGATATAATGAGTGTGTAGACACACACGTTTGGTAACAGGGAGTATCATTGTCATTTCCATGTTTTAATTAAATTAGGACCCCCGGATAAAAAGAAACTATTGTTGGACCCTACTATAAATATTTTTATGGGCCTAGGACCTATCAATAAATTTTCATTGGTACAATATATTGTAATGTTGAATGGGGTTTGAAATGGCCCAAATCTACTAATGAGAAACGGCCCAATTTACTTCATTGAAATTTAACCAACCAAGTTCTAATCAACAACAAACACATAAATTAAGTTCACCCTGTACAGGTTGTTTTCTTATTTTGTCCGACTAGGATTATTCCCGGTTAACATCACTTCATACTCACAGAGGCTCCCCCAATGGTCAGAAGGAACACTCCCGGGAGGTTGAGAAAAGAAGAAAAGGAACTGCCTTGCAAGCACCACGACTCGATCAAACATCTGTGTTGTATAGTACAAATACACACCTGAATTAGCCTTCATTATCGACTTACATTCTGCAAGCAATATTTATACTCATATACGATCAAGTTATCAGACTTGACCAGCTTCACAAAGCAACACACTGGCAATCTTATACAAAGTTCTACCATGCTTGTTCCAATCTTCTTCAGTTAAAGACTCTTGGGGAATCTAGAGGAAAGCTCAGAAACCCAAATCTAACTACAGAAATCTAAGCAAATCACATGCTAAGCTAAAACTAAAATACCATAGAGCACAGAGGACGAAACAACTGAAACTTTCATTTAAAGTACTTGTATTGCTCTCCTGTAGTTTACAGGTATGGGAAGGAAAAAAAAAGTAAGACGACATACAGAAGAACAGTTTCTTGGGTAATCCAAAACTACAGGCAGAAGCAAAATTGCTCATTTCATTCTTGGTTTCTCGAAACCAGTGAAACAACAAACAAACTCACTGTTCTGACTTGACAAAATGAACAGCTAATAGCTTCGCAACGGTGAAACCAGTGAAAGTCTCGAGGTCAAAGAGTTCTTTCAATTTATCATCGCATATTATTTGTCTCTTGTCAGATGGATCCTTCAAGGAAAAAACAATTAACTAGTGAGCTATACAAGTTTTGATCGATGGAAATAAGAATCCAAACAGGAACATCCAGTCAGGCACATTATCATTAAATACATTGAGTCAGTCATCTAAACAATTAGCAGTTGGAAAAAGCAAAATCTATGAGATCTTTGAGCTCTAGATGAAAATGCAGAATGAAAGAAGCAAAATCTTAATGTCCATGTAAACTACCATAATATGCAACTGAATGTACATACACACGAAATTTGAAAATGTAGAGGTTACAAATGCAAATTTCATCTACAGCATTACAATACCTGTAGATTGTTTAGTTTAATGTACTCCCACATTTTCTTTATAACCTCGGCCCGCGATAATGAAGTTTCACCAGTACCCAAAAACTTCAGTAGAGCATCTGAAAGTTTTAGCGGTGCATGAAAACCTAATTTTTGACGTTTTTCTTTCGGCTTTGAATCATCTGAACCTGAATGAAAAGAGAAACAAAGAGTATGTGGCTAACGTTTATTAATAATGATAAGAGAATTTGAATAAACTCATCTCACCTTCTGTTTTGTCTTGTTTTCGCTTTTGTTCCTTATTCTCTGTCTTGACTGGAGTTATAGTGGCTGCCACTTCGTGCAAATGTATTTTATCAATAATATCCCATGATAGAATGAAGAGCAACACCAAAAATAACAGCAAATAAAGCACAAGGTCATGCAGAATAAACTGACTACAAAAAAATAATGAAAACTGGAAGCAATATGATCACACGGGGCTATTGAAAGGTTTAAAATAACATGCAAATTAAAATTTGCTAACGTTTATTAATATTGATAAGAAAATTTGAATAAACTCATCTCACCTTCAGTTTTGTCTTGTTTTTGCTTTTGTTCTTTTTTCTCTGTCTTGACAGGAGTTATAGTGGCTGCCAATTCATGCAAATGTATTTTGTCAATAATATCCCATGATAGAATGAAGAGCACCACCAAAAATAACAGCGAATAAAGCACAAGGTCATGTAGAACAAACTGACTACAAAAAAGTAATGAAAACTGGAAGCAATATGATCATACGGGTATTTGAAAGGTTTAAAATAACATGCAAACTAGAATATATATTTTCTTTACATGTTCCAAACATCAAGTCCAAACACATGATAAGTTACACTATTTTGCTTATCTCAATCCCTACTAAATACTCCAAGAGCAAGCCCAAGTACTGCACAACACTAAAAAATTATAAAGGATGTTATTCAAATGTTGTATAAAATTCCAAGCCAAGATACAGTCTGATACTTCTCTTGTAGTTTCTTAGGAGATAAACCCTGCTCAATAAGAAACCCAGATGGCACAACAAGCCCTACAAAAAGCATTATCAACTATGCAAATTAAGTAAACATGCATGTCTTCTTTTTATGAGTTCTTTCTACAGCAATCCAATTATTTCTTTGATTTACCAGAACAAATCAAAGGCGTATTTTGAGAAGAAAAAATATCAGTTGTGTTTCATCACTTGTCGGAAATACTTCTAGTAGGCCAAATAGTTAAAGAGGAATAACAGTATAGTACAAGGCTAGAGTGAAGCAAGACTCAGCACAACCCCAAAATCATTTCACCTAAGACTTGATACTGCAACCTTTTCCTAACCTCCCAGTCTTATCACATTTTAATGACTGCACTACTTCAAAAGTCCCAAATTGAACAAGGAAGCATACAAAGTACAACAATCAACAGTTTTAAAAATGTATCTCTGGCCACGGTTCCAACAGGAGCCAGCAGACAATCTGATGCCCAATAACAGCATTCTTAAGTATTGGTAAAAAGCTCAATTCAATATTTTCTATGAGAAAACATGTTTTTTTCAGCTTTTATCAGAAAACTCTCTCTCTCTAGTTTCACGCATTGTTGTGAGTCAACAATTTGTCAGATGAATTGGACGACCAAGAGCCATCCAGATATGACAATCTTTCTGATAAATAGAGTGAAGACTGATGCAATCGCTTAAGCAGTTTACACCTTTACACCATGCTATTTTATGCCCTTGCTGCTACACTCAGCATTTTGTGCACACTTGGGCAAGGCCACCCATTCAGACCAACAAGAACCCATAGAAATCATGGTTAAAAATGAACCATGATATTAACCCAGAAAAGGAACAGAAGGGGGTGCAAATCAACAGAAACACAAAAGAAACCCTCCTATTGGAGGCGGCTAACAATATCAGAGTTGCATGTACGAAGATGATTCTAAGTTAGTACTATAAAAGAAGAACGCTGTACGCACCACACTAGGTCAATTAACGATGCACGCAATCAATGTGGAAAATTTGATTGAAAAAGAAAAACTGTACAAAGCTAGTGAAAATGTTGAGATTATTAAACAAATGAAATGTGTGCAGTTTGATATGACCCATTAGAGCTTTGAGAGCAATACCCTCATCTGACTCCAATGGCCAAATATGCTTGGACAACACCTTATTCATTTGAAACATGTTGATGGTATCGACTCGAAAAAGACCACGCAATGGTTCATCACACAAAATTTCCCGTCTATTTTTTGGGTCTTGCAAGTCCTTCTCACGAATGTACGCCCAAAGTTGCTTGACAACCTAGAACCAAAGTACCAAGAAACATTAAGGTTTTGAAAACAATGGCAATGTAAATGGAAAAGTACTATCAAAATTTTGATTATTTAGACTTCCATCATAGCATAACCTCAGTTCTAGCCATTTCAGGTACTCCAATAATTTTTTGAAGCTGCGGCGATAAGCTGCATACTTTAGTAAATCCACCTCCTCCTCCTCTTTTTTTCTCCCCATCATTGGCTTTTTTAGACCTGCATGATTATATACAAACATTCAGTTGAATTCCTATTAATCTAAAATGACTCAACATGCAAAATCAAGAATGCAACTAATACTCGAAGTCTATTCCATTGTAAAACTCAAACATTAACAACAATGCAAATTAGGGTTAACTAGCTTAATTTCTATACAAAGTTTAAATTTTTCGCCATCAATTAGAATCACTAAATCAAATTAGAGAAATAAAAGATTCAATTTTTATCCAATCCCCCCAAATTGTGCAATCAAATTTACCAATCCAATCACACAATTAAGCTACTGTTGAAATTAACAATTTTTTATCTACTAAACACCTAAAATTAGAAAGAATAAAAAAACAATCACAGTAAAACTGACACTTTTTTTTTCTTTCTGACCCCTCCGTTTCTACTACTCGTTCTTCTTTCTGGTTCTTCTTCTTCTTCCTTAGGTTTCTCGTCTTCGTCTTCATCTACTACTTCTTCTTCTTCTTCATTCTTCTCAACTTGAGTTTGAAGATAAAGGTCTACTTGTTCTCTAATAAAAGCTTTCTTGTCTGATAAATCCACACCAAAATCTTCTTCTAATTTTCTCCTTACAATACCTGTTGTTGTTGTATTTAAGTCTGAGACACTCAAAAATTCTCTAAGTCTTTCTACTAACTCTGAATCCTGAACCATATTTCCTCTTTTTCCTTTCTCTGATTTTTTTTCTCTGTCTTCTCTTTTCTTCCTTCCGTTTTTTCTCAAGAATGTAATGAAGATTGTTAAGGGAGAATTAGATCGGTTTTTGTGGCCAAAAAAGGAAAAAAACCGGTTTTAAAGATGGCTTTATTTCTAAGGATTTATTTTCTTATAAGAGGGTGGACGATACTTTACAGTATAAACCGTCAGACACCGATTTGATCAGAGCTACGGATTAGTCGACGGGTGATGGTAAACAAGGGTATTGTTCACTTGCTGCTAGATCTGCGTGTACATTCGAATTTGGATAGTGTGCAATTTAGGGTATTGCACACGTGTTTTACTTTATGCTTATTGGACAAAATTATCCTCTGAGGTCAATGACGAGCAGATTTTCCTTTCATTTCTTGTAAATCCGTAAATGGTAATCTAACAAGGATATTTTCGCGATGGTACTTGGTATGCAGATTTTTTTTTCTTTGCAAATAAAAAAAATTAAAAATAATTGTTATTAGCATATTTTTGGACCTTATAGCACAGACTTCTTCTGTGTCTCCAAAAGTAAGTTACTTATTTTAAAATTTTGTTTTTTTAAAATTTAATTATTTTATTAAATAAAATAATATTTTTAAAATTATTATTTTAAATTATTATTATTATAAAAATATATCTTAATTAATAGTCATGTTTATTTAGTTATGTATGTGTTTTTAATATAATTTTAGGGATATAAAGTTTGTAAATACCTTTGTCATAAATTAATACACATGTTATTTCTAAATTTTACTATTTGCTATTGGAAATATATTTCGGATTTGAATTATCAGTTGGCAATCTGTCCTATAACGGTAGAAATTAAAGGATATGTTTCAGCCGTCCATCTTTTTCGTTAAATACATATTTTTAGACAGTTATACCCTTGACATTTAAATTGGTTTCACACCATCATCAACTCCCGCTTCCGTCAATCAATCACCATCATGATCAACTTCATAAACCCGGGATATATTTCCAATTTTCCTTCTTTTTAACCATTAAATGTTTTATGTGTGGAGGGCATAATTGTCCAAAAGTATATATTTAACAGAAAAAATGGACGGCTGGGACATATCCCTTAATTTCTACCGTTATAGGACATATCCCTTAATTGGCAGTTTAAATCCGAGATATATTTTCAATTTTATCTAAGTGTACAATTGAAAAAAATACATAAAAAAATCATTCTCTCCTCCTTATCTTAAGAATTCTATAAACTTGAAATAACTTAATATTTAAAAAACGGAAGAAATAATTGATAAAGGGGGATACGAATATTTTAAGGGATATACCAATCCAAAGATCTAGTGAATAATTTTTTTTTATTTTATATGGATTTATTTCACCCGTTAATATTGATATTTACCAAAAACGGAAGAAGAGGAACTAGAAAACTATGGAGGGTTACAAACTCAGACCTGGTTTACATTAGGAGTACCAATATTCTTAGCTTTGTACCAAAAAGGAGGGGGAGAAACCAACATTATTAGCTAATATATCAACAGCAAAATTACGTTCACCATAATTTTGTACGAAAGACACATCGTCAAAAAAAAGGAGGCTAAGATGTTAATATCTTACAAATTGTTTACAAAAAAAAAAAAAAAGACAAGGGGCAATACATATATGATTCACAAGACTAACAACGTACGTAGAGGCACTAATCATTTCAAGTTTTTGAAAACCTAAAGCGTGAGCTAGTAACAAACCTTCTTTAATGGCCCAAAGTTCCACCATATTGCTGTCATTTTTGTAAATGTGTTCGGAGAAGGATGCAAGAATGACACCATTGTCTGATCTGATAACTCCCTTCCTTGGTACGTTAGATGCATCTTTATAAAAATTGGCAGCACCATCCGAATTCGACTTGCAATACATTGGAGAAATAAAAAAAACCATCAAACATAGCCGAAATATAATTAAAATAGGTGAATTTCTTTTTGTATGCGTAACGATAAGCATTAAATAGTACTTTTTCTACTAATTGCTTAAAAACAAAATTATCGACTAATACATGGTTAATTTGTCTACTTTTTGGAGGCATTATCATATATATATTATTTGATATCCTACATGAATAATCTATATAATTGAATCCAATAGTAAGTGTAATGCAATCTTATATAGAAATTTTGCTTATTAAGTTGCATGCAGATTATAAATTAGAATTTTAACAAAAAAAAAAAAAGTAAAAAATTATGGCGACTTGTCTGTTCGTCTAACGAAAATCATCTAAGGTTTAATCTATCTGCGGATCATAATTCTCACACAATAACATAATTTTACCCATGACTGTGAATATAAAAATTTCTTGTAAAACTTGCTCTAAAGAGTTAAGAGATCATCAAAAAGAATTTGGATCCCCAAATGAAAAATCATATCATGATTGGGAAAAAAAATATATACTAGAAGAACAAAAAAATAAATAAATACTCGTCCATTACTATTTGTTAAATAGGTCTTTTCAAGATCTAAAAATAAAAACTAAACAAGGTTTGCATAATATTGTGGTTTTTTTTTATCGACAGTGATAAGGCTATTTAAATAATAAACTATGTCGTTAGTTGTAATAGCACTATTTTTCATATATACCCCATGATAATACTGTAGAAATTTGTACATTTTATTACACAGCCTTCTCTATCTGAATATATGAAGATGTTATTAAGCCAATCATGAAAGTCGGTTGAATCATTCACAACATAATTCATGTAAAAGTTAAGATGCATCCATACTTGAGCCGTGAAATTGCATTGAAGGAAAAGAAGGGTTAAACTTTCATCGCTAGAGTTACATAAGTGCCAAGTAGTTTCTATATTAGGGAGAATGGCTGTCACTCTCACACTATTGAGAAGTATGGAGTGAGTCGTTTTCTAAATAAATGCTTTGATTGAAGGGATAACTTTCATATTCCAGAGTCGATCCCAGTTTTTGTTAGCTGTCCCGGTTGTGTTAATGGATTTATAAAGAGATTCCACAGTAAAATTACCTTTATTGGTCAGATTCTAGTTTGCGACATCTTCAGTATCATTTACAGATATATTAGCTTTCCTGATGTATGATATTGTTTGATGATTAAAACATATGATAAGCATTCTTTCATCCCACAAACTAGAATTATTAATGAGTTGGCTTACCTTATCGATGTTTTCAATCCTATTTTAGGTTTTAATATTGGTGGCTTAACTCCGGTATCCAATGGTCTTCCCAAATGTTTATGAGATTTCCATTTTCTAAAACTGGTAACAATTTTTCTAGATTTGTTTTGGTTTAGTATACATATGAAGTATATCAGTATTTGGGTAGTAGTTAGCTTTTAAAACAATTATACATGGAGATTTTGGATTTTCTTTAAATCTCCAACCATTTCTGATATCATAGCTATATTGAAATTCTGAATATTTTGGAAGCCCAACCCTCCTTCATTTATTGGTTTGCAAATGATGTTCCAGGCATTTAAGTATATTCCTTTTTTTCCATTCTCATTTTTTCCTTTATCAATCCCCCCTTCCCCACCCCCACCCACTAATAGTTTCTCTGCAATTTGGTAAGAGTATATACAATAAGTGAGGAGGTTACATTTTTAATCATAATTGTTCTCCCTACAGAGTTCAACATTTTCCCTTTTCCAAGTTAGCAGTCTATTAGTCATTTTTTCCACCATCGGTTCAAAGATTTTTATTTTTGGCTTGTTAGTAAAGAGAGGCTACCCTAAATATCTATTATTTAGTGGTATGCCTTTGACCCTTAGAATGTTTCTAATTTCATACTGTATATTTAGTGGTATGGCTTTGATCCTCAGAATGTTTCTAATTTCATCTTTTACAATATGATTTTTTTTTGACTAAAAAAAACTCCTGACTTATTTATATTGATCAATTGGTTTGAGGTCATACTAAAATCAATGAGCATCTTAATTAAATTTTTACCAGTTGTAGCATTAGCATCATAGAAGATTAAACAATCATCTGCGAAAAGCAAGTGACTCACATTTGGAGCATTTTTAATGATTTTTATACTTTTAGTAAGTTGTATGTTTTCAACATGTAGTATAGTTCTTGTTAGTGCTTCCATGCACAAGAGGAAGATATAGAAAGATATGATCTCCTTGTATCAGTCCTTTTATTGGACCATAAGATTTAGTTGGGGAACCATTTATAAGCATAACTAGTGAGGTAGATGATATACATTCTAGAAATAAGTTGCACTAGGTTTCAAAGAAGTCGATTTTTAATATTATTTGTTTTAGGAAACTCCATTCACCTTTATCGAAGGCTTTCAACATATCTATATTACTCCCATTAACCCTTTGTTTCCCCTCATTTTATGTATATTTTCATGTGTTCTAGTAATATTATCTGAAATCTACCTTCCAGGTAGGAACACAGATTGAAAGGGTGATATGATCTTATTCTAGTTGCCATAAGTTCATATATGACTTTGTAAGAGGTATTACATAGTGCAATTGGACTAAACTCAGATGGGGTTGTTGGGTTTAAAGTTATGTGGATTAGAGATATAAAGGTGGTATTCATTTTCTGTAAGATATGTCATGTTCTAAAAAAGTTTTGTATCAAGTTGGTTAAGTCAAGATCTATGATTTCCTATTTTTGTTGATAAAATATGGGAGGGAAACCATCTGGTCCTAGACTTTTATTGGGTTCCATTTTAAATAAAAATCTTCCTAATTTCATGCATAGTAGGAATAGCACAGATAAGTTCATTTCCATGATCAATGATGCAAGCTGGAATTAAATCAATCATATCTTTGTCTATGTGTGGTGTCATGGTAGTTGCCATGATTTTGAAATTAAGAGTAATATGAGAAGCAATATCATTTTTGTTATCCATCCAAATACTATTTTTATTTTTTATTATTTCGATCCTATTTCCTCGGAAATGTTAGTAGTTATAAGAGTAGGGTTGCACAGGAACCGACCCAAATCCGCACCCGCCCGAACCCGATAAAACCGCGGGTTTTAAAACCGAACCCGCCCGCTACGGGTTGGTATACAGTTTTGAAAATTCAAAACCCGGTCACCACGGGTCGGTTTACGGGTTTAGTGTAGCACCCGCCTGAACCCGCCCGTATAACCCGTTTACTTTGAGTCGTCGATTGAGATTTAATCCTAACCATCCATCTATCATAAAACTTAACCTAATCTATATCCCTTCATTCTCTCTCTTCAGTATTTTTCTCCGCCTTCACGGCTTCACTTCAGTCTTCAGAGACGATCAGGCGACTGCTAATACTTCTTATTCACATCTAATGCATGTCTGCTAATACTTCTCATTCACAGCTAATCCTGTTGTCAACTCGTGCGTTACATTCTTTTCGCCCTATGAAAGTCCTTTGATGTCACTGGTTTGTCCTGCACTCGTGCTGTAATTGCCTTTATAGTCTGAACACTAAATGTCGTTATAGTTGTTGTTTAACTTTTTAAGAAATGCAAGTGTTAGTAAGTGTTAAAAAACCTCCTATTAGATATATGTTTTTAGTGGTGTCTGATGTTTCATTTTTGGATTATTATAGTTTCCAAGTAATTCATGTTATGCATAAACTCTTGAAGTGGTTCACTCAATTACTATTAGCGATTGAATATTTTCATTGAAAGAATTGGGTTTGATTAATCGTTTCTATTTGTTTTGTTCATTGAAAGAACCCCCATTACTTTAACTTGTTTAAGATTGGAAAATTCATTGTGTTGTTGCTGAAAGATACATTTCTGGCACGGATTAACCCGTGAAATAAACCGAACCCGCCTGACCCGTCTCGGGTCGGTTTCAACCCGACCCACATGTGGACGGGTTGGTATACGGTTTTGTATATCAAAATCCGTCTCTAGACGAGTTGGTAGTTGATTTTACTCCAAAACCGACCCACTCATCCGTTGTGCAGCCCTACATAAGAGTAAAACGACTTGTTTTGGCCTTCACCATTGCCCACATTTCTGATCCAATATTTGCGTACAAACTATAAAGTAACATTGCTCGCTATACCCAGGTCTCTCATATCTTTTTCATACTTATCATCATTAAATGCTTAGGCAGCTCTTATAAAGGCCACAAAAGCCACGACGCTGTGGTAAGTCTGTTTGATATTTTCTGCAATGTCATTAGAAGACATAACAGCAACCTAATTTAAGTAAGTATAGGTACCAAATATTTTAAATACAAAATATTATGAAAATCAACAAAATATATAGAATCAATGTTGCATACAGATTCCCAATATGGTGATATAAGATTCAGTGACTTTAGACCTATGATGTTGTTAATTCTATCACTTTTCATGTCATGCAAATAAACATAATAGACAGTGTAAGCGTAACCAACAACCATCATTGTATTTCTTTGTGTCTAGGAAATTCTATACAACTTAATGGTTAGTTGGTCGGTCAAAGAATCCTAATTTCAGTTTCGAAACTCTACAAATGTTTTTGAGAAAAGTATCTAATGTTTTTAGATTCTCTTAGCTTGATTTCTCTTGCAATCAATTCACATGACAAGTGTATATTGCCTAATTTTGGATCATTGCAAGATCTTGTTAAACTAAGTATAGATGATAATCAACTTGGAAATGCTGAAGCGGATGCCTTATTTTATTTTTACTTCATTATCAAACTATAGTCGCTTAGCATAGAAGTACTTGATATAACTGGTAATAATATCAGTGGGCAACTTCCTGATTCGATAACCAACCTATCAACCAAGCTTACTGTTGGATAAAATTCATATAACTGTGAACAAACTAAACAAAAGTTTGAAAATAGTTAAGGGTTAGAACAGATAGCACATTTCAGACAATCACACAAACACAGAGAGATGGAGTCGCCTGTTCAACAGACTGCCTTTACCTCGATATTTGTCAGGTACACCTTTAGAAAAGTGTTGCTATACCTTTAGAGATAACAAATCGAATCTACGATAAAACCACCTGTTACCAACCCAGTTAGCAAAACTCGTTGGCCCGTTGCGAACTTAACAGCAGAATAAGATTTATAGAAAAATAAAACTACGTATGCAAACAAAGCGAGAAGAGGGGAAAAGTCGTTAGGATAGTAGCTGCGACTGGGGTAAGTTGAAAATGAAATTTTCTTTTTCTTTTATAGGCAAATTTTAGAGAAGGGAATTAAATTGTATCTATGAAAAATCTTTTTATTTAATTCTCATAAATTCTCATAAATAATAAAACGGTTTTTATTTATTATAGGAATTTAAAATAAAAAACCATTAAATATTGATAGGCACATGCTGGGCACACGCCGACTCACGCCAAACATACGACGGCTCACGCCAGCTCACACAAAAACACACACAAGCACACACAAGCTCCGCAAGCCCGCGGCCCGCGTGCGTACTTCGGTGCGAAGCACCGCACATGTGTGAATTTGCCCACTAGCCCATTCCCTTAGTCTATATCCAATCCACAAGTATTTTCCCTTATAAGCAACTTTAGTGGTAATATAGATAGACTTCATCCTTGGTTTATCCCATGTGGGAAAAACCAAAGGTTTCTAATTCACATAGAAGTGAAAAGTGGATTTGTTATTTCCACCCCCAATATAGGCTAGTGACCATTTGGTCCCATCAAGATAAATTAGGTAACAAAACAATTTTTGGTAATAAATCACTTTTTAATTCTAACAATCCCCCACATGAATGAAGAAAGCGATAAATCAGAAAACCGGAAAACGAGAAATACCTCTTAAGCAATAGGTGACCATATGGAATTGAACCTTTGCTTAGTGAGAAGTACCGTAACTACTTGATGGACAGTGAACGCGATGTCTTGAACTGCCATCGTTTGGTTTAATCCATCAATAGCTCCTTACGCGAGATATCTCTCAAGAGTGTTGTTAAGTTCACGCCGTTGTGTCCGTTTTGGCCCTGGACATATCCCGTTTCTCATAATGCTCTAGAGAATCAGCTCATTTCTCATAGGAAGCGACCCACTTCCTCATTCAGATAGGTGAGTTCTATCAAGAGTGTTAACTGCTACACCCCATTTCAATCTTAAATTGAAACTATAGAACTCATTAAAACTTTACAATAAGTCATCCTTACATGCAGTCACACTATCACGTCTACACCATAGGGAAGGGACAGAGAAAATAATTCTTTGATAGTGTTTAATTTTTAACCGCCACAAATTAGTTGTCTCATTCAAAACCTTGATCTTGGGATCTCCAGTCAGCAAGGTTGAGTATCCTTAATGGCAAGTTTTAATTGATGAGCTTAAGTTCCATCCCCCTCGATGCATTACTAACTATCTCCTTGGACAAGCCTTTCGTCAAAGGGTCCGCGATATTCTCCTTAGACATCACAAAGTCAACAGAAATAACGTCATTCGAGATTAGTTGTTTTAGAGAACTGTGTCTTCTCCGAATATGAATGGATTTTCCATTATAATTATTGTTTTTAGCATTAACTATTGAAGCTTGACAAACACAATGTATAGATATAGCTGGCACAGGCCTATGCCAGAGAGAAATGTCTTCTAAAAAGCATCTTAGCCAAGAGGCTTCCTCTCCTGCTTTATCTAACGCAATAAACTCGGTTTCATAGTGGACCGAGAGATACAGGTCTATTTGGAACTCTTCCAAGACACTGATCCACAGCCTAGAGTGAAGACATATCCACTCGTAGATTTGGACTCCTCTGAGTCTGCTATCTAGTTTGGATCACAGTATCCTTCAAGAATAGCAGGTCATCTCTCATAACTCAAACAAAGGTTTGAAGTGTATTTTAGACACCTTAGCACTCTGAAAAGTGCATCCCAAAGGTCCTATCAAACTGGTTATATTTTCTAAGTACAGATTCAATGTAATGAGATTGACTAAGACTATATATATTAGACTCTCTTCTAATTTTCATCCCTAAGATTACATCTGAGGGACCTAAGTCTTTCATGTCAAGGTTTCATTCAACATGTTCTTAGTGGAATAAATTACATCTATGGTTGTACCCAGTATAATCATATTATCAACTTACAAGCATACAATCACATAGGTATCATTCACAAGTTAAGTGTAAACACACTTGTCAGATTCATTTATTTTGAAACACTAGAAATCATTACATGATCAAATTTTTCATGCTCTAAAAGATTTCTCTATTCTAAATCTTTTGCCTCTTCTAGTCTCAAATTCATCTTCCTCTAGAAGTAATGTCTGACAAGTATAAAGGACATCTAGGGGATCAACACATATTATGCAAGATTCAGATATTCAAAGGAAAACAATTTTTCCAAGAACATAACATCCCTAGATTCCATTATGGTATTCAGACCAATTTCTGAAATATAAGAACTCCCAACCCTAACCCTATAATCTGTAGTGTGTTCAGGATATCATATGACACAATCAACAGTTTTGGGTCATATCTATATCCTCTTAGGTGGAGGGATAGGAACATTAGCCAAGCACCCCCCACATTTATGAAGTATGCATAAAAGGGTTGTCTTCCTTTCTATAAATTATTTGGAGATATATCTGATCTTTTAATAAGTACTTTGTTCAGGACATAGCAAGCTGAGAGGACGGACTTCCCCCACAAGTTCGAAGGTAGTCCTGAACTAATTCATGATTTTATCATCTCCTTAAGGGATTATATTTTCATCTCTAGTTTGAACTGAGTTCATGTCAACTAGATATGAGAGAATTAATTCTAGGGGTTTATAATTTTTCCTGAGCATTTTTTCTTATAAGATATTTTAGTATATTTTAATTTATGCATATTTAACCTTTATGTTTACTTTCCAAATTAAATTAGGGAATGCAGCCTATGCTCGCCAGATTAATCATTGAAAAACATGACCAAGTCTGTTATGTCAAGCATTCAATAACACACAAACATAAAAGGAATCAATTTTATTTATTTAAATTGAGGTTACATTTAATTTGTAAAAACCCTCTGTCTTATAGCTCTTTACACCGAGTTACACTATTTTTCCCAGATTCATAAAAACCCTTATCATCTAAGATACTACAAGATACAAGAATTTTATAGATGTTCGAAACATGAACAATTTCTTCAATGTGAGAGTTTTGTCAAAAAATTGAGCTTCAGCCCAACTTTGCCTTTCTACGCAACCTGTGCTGCGGACGAGTTACCCATATAGAGCTTTTCTCCTTCCCCTACCTTCTGATAGGAGGTGAACACATCTTTGTTTCCGCGAACATGCTTAGTAGCACCAGTGTCTACCCACCAGTCTCTCACATTGGTTACCAGATTGACTTCAGACACTGTACCAAAAAACTTGTTCTTGTTGTTTTTCATAACAATTAACATTATTTTAATTTATTTCTCTATAAATAAAATCCTTACGATTCTATAAAATATTGCCTAATTATAATAGGAATATGATTTATTTATAATCAAATAATCAACACCCTACGCATGCTCCATGTAAAATCATTTTAGTGCATGATAGCAACGTTTTATTATGCGTATAATAATTGTCTTGATTTTATGCATTAAATTTAGTGCAAAAATGTTAGTGCATTTCAACGTTTCATCAAACGTGTCCTATGGTTGTTAAATTTAGTGTTTTAACCGTTTTAATAATATCAAGACATCATGCATACAATTCATATATTAAAAATATATTATGATTATAATTAATAAATCATACCTGTATACTATGATTCGTCCGTATTCAGTTTCTGTTGCTTCCTTTAGAACGACCAAGATAACTGCCTCCGAAAATTCCGTAATTTAACGACCAAGAAAACTGCCTCCGAAAACCACCAGAAGCAGATAACCCAGATTCACAATCAAACACGAATTGAACACCTTCTGTCCGACGAAGACGAAGGAAACAAACGAGCCCCGAATGACCACCTTTCTAGGACCTTAAACACGAGTCCAATCCAAATTGAGTGCCCAAGTCCATTTAGTCATCCCTTATAATTTTGTTGGGCATAAATAGTAGAGATAAAGGAAACCTCTAGACAAGCATTGGAGTCACATGTTTGGAGAAGGGGCAAAATGGTCTTTTTGTGAATTATTCTATTAACCCTAACAAATCACCTTTACTGATCTTCTTAGTCCATTCTCTTCATTTCTCGGTTATAGGCTTCCTCAAGTGTCAACAAAAATGGCTGCTCCCAGTGTCCTCTCAAGACAAAAGACCATGACTCCTCGGGAAAAATAGAAGATTTAAGACGGCGGCAACAAATCATCTCAATCATCAATAACCCGACATCAAAAGATAGCACCTGGACATTAACACGTCCATGAGAATCCAGTTGATAAAAACTGTAAAGGCATCAGGATCCAGTAAAGGTTTATTGATTTAAAAAGAGAGGGATTAAAATGGATGGATGAATTAACGGGAAAATCAAACGTGAATGGTGGTGATTGTTTGGAAATCAACATTAATGCACTAACTGTTAACCCATTAATCCATTACCATACGTTTTATTGTGTTAAGTTCATTTTAACCCTTTTTATTATTTCATTCAATTTTATAACCGATTACAGAATTCGTGGTGGTGCATTGGAGTATTCCTCCATAATTCACGATTGATTCCCCTGGTACACATTTTAACCTCCTCAGCAACAACTTTACTGCTCTTTTATTCTTCTTCAAAGTCTCCTCCTAATTGATATTAAGAACATAAGAAGAATCAGTTGTAGAAATCAAATCATGATTTCCATCACAAACTTCAATCGGTGTTAAACCATACGACGGTGCAATTCCACTGTAAAAAGTAAGAGCCATCACCGCTGTTGATCATCTCATTGGTCAAGCTTTCTGATCTCTTCTGACCATTGAAGTAGAAATTCCAATATTAGGCCAAGCAAAACAATCTCCATGCCCATCAGCAAAACCACCATGATGACGATGATCTCCACCGTATCCAATTTGCCAAGTCTCAATGGAATCATCAGTAACATTGCACCACCACCACCTCTAC
Source organism: Papaver californicum (assembly GCA_023531435.1). Taxonomy (NCBI): domain Eukaryota; kingdom Viridiplantae; phylum Streptophyta; class Magnoliopsida; order Ranunculales; family Papaveraceae; genus Papaver; species Papaver californicum. Next base: position 12,077,747 of record JAJJMC010030977.1, on the reverse strand, counting down.
AGTCAAGCTCAACATCACTAGCAACATCAGTCAATGGCCAAACACTTCGACCCATTTCAAAACCCGTAACTTCTTCTCTTCCTGATCGAACTAGTGCTTTCCAACATGTTCATCTTCATGAATACAAGCAGGACCAGCACTATCAAGAAGACCACCAAGTCCAAATGTTGTATTAAGGCCCGGATCAATCAGAGTCTAAAGTGTCCAAATGTTGTATTAAGGCCCACCAAATCCAAATGTTTTGACGAAGGATACTGTACCCATTGAAGTATGAGACATTTTAGTTTCATTTGTCTTAATGATTACGCCCACAAATCGAAAACCTATCAATCCCTTCATCTTCTGAATGAGACAAGAAAGAGAGCGTATCTTGTAAACGAAAATCATCAATTGAAGCATGATGATACTGCCATATCAAAGAAGCCCTATATTGAGCTCGTCGAATAATTAATTCCCCAAAAAAAAAAATCTTGTTTCCATTGTTACAAATCTGATAATATCGAGTTAAGATTGTTGGATAAAATTCCTGTAACAGTGAACAAACCAAACAGAAGCTTGAAAATAGTTAAGGGTTAAAACAGATAACACACTTCAGACAATCACACAAGCACATAGAGTCGCCTGTTCAACAGACTGCCCTTAACTCGATATTTGTCACCTACACCTTTAGAAAAGTGTTGCTATACCTTTAGAGATGACAAATCGAATCCAGGATAAAAACACCTGATACCAACCCAGTTAGCAAAACTCATTGGCCCGTTGCGAACTTAACATCATAATAAGATTTATAGAAAAATAAAACTACGTGTGTAAACAAAGCGAGAAGAGGGGAAAAGTCGTTAGGATAGTAGCTGCGACTGGGGTAAGTTGAAAATGAAATTTTCTTTTTCTTTTATAGGAAAATTTTAGAGAAGAGAATTAAATTGTATTTATGAAAAATCTTTTTATTTAATTCCCATAAATTCTCATAAATAATAAAACGGTTTTTATTTATTATAGGAATTTAAAATAAAAAACCATTAAGTCTTGATAGGCACATGCTGGGCACACGCCGACTCACGCCAAACATACGACGGCTCACGCCAGCTCACGCAAAAACACACGCAAGCACACACAAGCTCCGCAAGCCCGCGTGCGTGCTTCGGTGCGAATCACTGTACATGTGTGAATTTGCCCACTAGCCCATTCCTTTAGTCTATATCCAATCCACAAGTATTTTCCCTTAGAAGCAACTTTAGTGGTAATATAGATAGACTTCATCCTTGGTTTATCCCATGTGGGAAAAACCAAAGGTTTCTCATTCACATAGAAGTGAAAAGTGGATTTGTTATTTCCACCCCCAATATAGACTAGTGACCATTTGGTCCCATCAAGATAAATTAGGTAACAAAACAATTTTTGGTAATAAATCACTTTTTAATTCTAACACTTACCAGACTATACATGGGAGGGAAACGTATATTTGGTAGAAAAAAAAGTTGGGAACCGGAAACCTTGGCAGCCTAAACAGATTATCCATTGAGAATAACTTGCTTACTAGCGGTATTTATATTATGAGAGGAAATCTTCCAAATTTTGTGATTGTATCTATGTCCAGAAATCAACTCTCTAGACAAATTTCATCATACATTTGCACCAATACTCGACTAGAATAAATCTGTGGCAGTGTTAGAACTTGGTGGACTAAATTTTCCCGTAATGGGTTAGTGGGCTAATTTATAAGACCTGGTGAACTAAATTACAAATTATACGGACTAGTGTGGGTAATTTATATGCTTAGGTGAAGTTTTCTAAGATTTGGGGGTGTGTGTGGTGGGGTGAGGAGAAGATGAGCACAAACCTACCAACCACGACTGCTAATTCAACAATTTTTAACTTAATAAACAATCTATGCCTAGTACATGAGTGATACCAACACAATTTTCAGCAGAGTAAAAGAAATAGTGTTTGGGTAAAATAAACAACCTATGCCCAATACATGCACTACAAGGAAATTAGGCTCTAACAACTTGCGCATTTTAGTGGCTAAACACCTATTTTTGGTGGATAGAGACATCTACCAACTACATAGCAACTGATCGCTTTGTTGCTAAAGACTATGCGGCTGAAGATCTTGTGCAACAATGGCGTTGGTAGATATGTTTTACAACTTGTTCTTAGCGATTCAAAACTCATGTTGGGAGAAAACTTTAGTAATAAATTGTTGGTTGGCAAGTAGAAGTCTCCAGCCACTTAAAATGTGGTTGTTGTTAAAGGGATTAACCCACTCATTTCTAGTTGCTTTGGGATATTGGTGCCGTTGGTTAATGATTTTAGCCACTGGTATTCAGTTGGTTCAGGGTCTTAGTCACTCAGTGTATAGTTGGTTAAGGATTTGAGCCGCTAAATATCTAGTTGCTTAAGGTGTCTGGTATTAGTTGGAAAGGGGTTTGGTGGTCCCTACAAATTCAGCTGGCTAAGGACTACAAAGTCAGTTGCTTAAGGATTTGAGCCGCTACAAATCAGCTGATCAAGCATTTCAGCAATTGGATGTATAGTTGGTGAAGATTTGTAGCCCCAAAATGTTTAGTTGGTCGATAAGGGCTTAAGCAACTACAAATTGAGTTGCTCAAGTGTTTCATCCACTACAAATTCAGCTGCTTAAGATGTTGGTTAAGGTGTATATACAGAGAGAGGATTCAGAAATAAAATAAAAATCCAAAACAAATTCAGAATTTTTTTGATTCAGAAAAACCCTTGATTCATTATATGAAATCAGTTTAGAACAACAATTAGAACAGATTGTACAATGATAAATTATAAAGAAAATCTAGTCATCAAGCTTTACACAAGAATTCAGCAAGTTAACCCTGCACCTTAAGGATGTTTGTATAGACTGCACACTTCAGAACTGGCCACTCAAATGAGCAAGCAATTGATTTGTAGCCGCACCAATTTGACACTTTCCATACATATCAGACCACCCATTATCTTCGTTACCGACTAGCAACAATTCTTAACCGATGTCAGTGTGGTCTTCTCAAAACCACCAGTAGTAGTCACAGACTTACGAGCAGCCTTAGACGCATAACTGCCTTTTGATGGGAGAGAAACGAGAAAACAGGGGTTTAATGCAAAAAGTATTCTGAATAACCATCACCATGAGCAGATAAAATAAAGAATGAGAATGACAAACACTTATTTGACTTCTGCATCAGCTACAAAATAATGATAACAAAATCTCTTAAATGAAGCCGGGACCGAGATATTCTACATCTAAATCACTTCTGTGCTTTCTATGTTCGTATCGAATTTGGATTTGGCACAGAATGAGTTACGTCCACAGATCTACTAACAAAAAAATCTAAGCAAATTTAAAGAATCTTGCAGAAGAATAGAAAGAGATTCAGGTACTTACATAAATAACAAGAAGTATAGTTACCAGCAGAATTGCATATCCCGCACTATTGAATTCATGGCGAATATGTCCGGCAACAAGTGTACGAAAGAGAACAAAAGGAACGAGGATAAGCAGTACAGTTACAAGCAATTATTTCACATGTGGTCCGAACACCGATCTTCCTCCAGAGAAAATTTTCTGTACGGGAAAGTCGAGAAGTTGAAGCTGAAGTGTAGGTCAAGCATAAACTACAAAATACACATAAGTGCAAATTCACAAAATCTGGTACAAAAAGAAAAACAAAGAGCACCCAAATTTATCAGTTAACTTTTGCATGGACCTTCGGTGAATAATCCCAGAACAAACAGACCTTTATAGAACCACAACGTAATAAGCTAGCATGAATAGATTGATTAAAAAAGTGTCGAGTTGCCAACGTTCATGCTCAATGGGTCTGTGTGTGAGCATAACTGTGTGCTTGGATGCTTGCACACCACAATAATGACCATATCTAACCCTAGGGCTTGACCCTATTTCTCCCTCCAGTTCTTTATTAAACCAGATAATGTGAACCGATATCAAGGAATATATCATGATATCATCCTTCACATCCTGTATGCACGCGAATGTCATAATTAAGCAAAAAGCAACTAACAGGTGTGATTGGAATTTGGCAAGTATCCATTCTAATGGACACCTCTTAAGAATTTCTCTCTTTCATAACTTCATCCGCAATTACCACAATTTATCTGTGTTACAACGACACGTCATTTCTTTTAAACGTGTCGATAGCTATTTATAGGGATATGTGTATTAATACCTCAATAGTCAATACGGTTTAAATACGGCTAATATCTAATAGAAATATAAAATATCTTGTTTTATTATTTTAAAATTTTAAAAGTTAGATAAACTTCGTAGGGAATCTGACAGTTGTCTATTTTTTAATAAAAAGGGGAGATATTTTAACAATTCTTCTCTTAGAAGCTTGCTTTATATCGATCTTCTTCCTCTATATCTACTTCTTTCTCTGAAAACTTTTCTCTCAAACTTTTCTCTCAAAACCATTCATTCTAGTGCAAGAGAAAGTGCAAGAGAAAGAGCAACAATCCGCTAACATGTTTGGTTCATTGTTTAACTCTAAAATTCTACAGTGACGAATGGATTGTAGGTGGGTTGAATCATGTTCCTCCATACCGTGACGAGGAGCTATCAAGTGGCAAAAACACTTGCTTTGAAAGATTGTTTACGAGTCCGGCAGATAGAAAACTAATTAAAAAACAGTATGGTGCATTTTCTGGATGCAGTGGGGGCTTTGCAAATTGGATATCTCAAAGAGATAGGAATACAAATGATCCAGCATCGTGGTGGAACTATGGATCATCTGCAACTTTGCTAGCTAAATTGGCTAATAGGTTGATGAACCAACCATACACCGCTTCTAGTGCTGAGAGAAATTGATCGACGTATTTGCAAATTCAAAATGCAAAGCGCAACAAGCTTGATCCACAAAGAGCAGAGGATCTGGTACTATCAGATTGTTATCTAGGCAAGAAGATAGTTATTACCAAAGGGCCAACTCAGTATTGAGATGTTCAAGATGATGAATCTAGTTTGAGATCACCTAGTGAACAAGAATTAGCAAATTTAGGCCTTAATACACCTAGTTACACTCTGCCACCATGTGGTGATTCAATGGACAGCTGAGCTACAGGCTTGAAACTATAGCTACATCTCAATGAGACCAAGCAAATTAGTAGACAGTTGAAGTGTATGTAATGCCTTTTTGACTTTTTGCACTAACCATCCATATGTATGCATGTATTTTGCTAACTCAGATAATTCGATATGTTTAATCAAGCAACTATATGTACGTATTTTGTTAAGTTTCTATCTTATACTCCTTCCGTTTCAGGAAAAAAGTTACTATCATTTTTTCAATTCAGTCTATTTTTAAATTAAAATGAAAAAATGATAATAATTATTTTAAATTAAAATGAAAAAGTGATAGTAACTATTTTCCCAAAACGGTGATAGCATTATATACAATATATACATGTTAAACTACTGATCAATATTGAATATGACATGTCATCGTATTATAGTTTTTCAAGTTGGTGTGTCATAATAGCGTATTGGATACAAGACACGGATACCGACAACGTGTCCGTGTCGTTGCAACACAGCAATTTATATACTCCAAAAGCTTGCCACATACATATCTGTGTGAGAATTATTTGATATAACTGAAACACTAATTTCATCTAATCATTTATTTGGTTATTAAAATCGAACCAATGTGCATGTCAGTTGATACAGCTTGTAAAACATGCCATACTTCAAGACATCAAGCAAATCTAAGTCTAGCTCACATATTTTGGTTTACCTAGACGTGTTTCCTAGACACCAGAATTTACATGCTTTGCTTTACCTTGTCAAACCTAAACAGGTGAATCCACTAATATTTGTCTAGACGTGTAGAATTGAGTAATATTATAGACTTGTCTGATAAGGTATCATACAGTTGACCAACATTACATAACAAAGTTTAAGCAGTTATTAATTAGTGTTCAGTTAAATAATAAGTGAGTGAGGGTAGGCTCCGAACCATGACATCTAACACAACCAAAAGAATGAGAACAATAAACAAATTGCGATGACATGACTTGCAGGAACCAAAAAAACTTAAATATATGATGGAAAAGATAGAAATCCTAACTTTTACTTCAAAAAAACAATAAGAAAAATTAAGCACAACGCTTCAAACCCTATATTTCAACTCAGAAACATTATCATAGTTAAATATAAAATGAAAAAACATAAAATTGAAATTTTCCTTCAATAACCAATTGTTCGAATACTAAAATGCTTTCGTATTCAATAACACGGAAATTTTTGAAACGAAAAACCAATTTCAACCCTTCAATGATCATTAGAGTTGAAATATCGGTTGATAGTTAAAGAAACCCCAACTGAGGGGAAAAAAAAAAAACCTTCAATTCAGTTGAAAAAATAGTGATTAAATCTTGAATAATCCATAGAGTTGATATCGGTTAGATGTTCAAAACTTTCTCCTCCCTTCTATGTCCTATTTCAATTCAGTTGAAAACATTTTTTTTCACTACCTTTAAAATTTCTCAAATTTAAGAATCATATAGCTCAAAAGCACCAACCATGAACAATTTAATCAGATAAAGATTATTAAGCCAGACAAAAATCAACAGAATTATCAAACTCAATCTATTTACACAAAACAAAACCTTAACATACACAAATTGAAGCTCAAAATCACACAAAACTACCAAAAAAGTTAGACAACATTCAATAGGTATACCAAACTGACCCCCACAAAACCATACCATCACTACCAATACCATCAGAATCGGTCGTCACCTCAAAGCTCTTATAAACCTGGATATCAAAAAAAAACACCATATGAATTTCAAAGATCTGAAAATGGAAAAGAAGTATGAAAATGAACACAGAGGTTATCTCTTCTTCTTCTTCTACTTTAGCTTATGAAGTTAGGGCTTCTCCTCTTCTATGAAATGATACAGAGAACACAACAATAAAATCGAAAAAGATAAAGATTGGTAGGAGATGTGAAGAACAGTAGATCGAGAGGGCACTAGAAAGATCTAGTTGACCTACTATGTACTTCAGTAATCCTTTGTGAAGACAGAGTGAGATCAGAGAGAATGGATTCAGCCTGTGAAAGATCTAATTGATCTACTACTTCGGTAAGTTTTTGTACAGAGAGTAAGAGAGAAAAGATTCAGCGGTGGTAGTGAAAGAATGAAAGCAGTGAATGAATAAAAGTGACGACATTTTTGTTTATTAGGGTTTTTCTTTTGGGAGGCGGAGGATCATAGAGAAACTGAGGATGAGACTAGAGGAAAATGAAGTGAAGTAAGAGATTTTCTTTCTGAGCTTTTATATTAAAGATTTAGACGGTCATAAGGGCCAGTCATACGGATTATGAAAATCTTCCGATGGTTAGAGATTTGGCTTGGGATTATCATACGGATCAAGGCAAGTGTGAGAAGCATTTTTCTTTTTCTTTTTTAAGCATGCGTGAGAAGCATATGGTTCTCATGTGAATCAAATTTTTGGTCCTTGTTATTGTAACTAGAGTTCTAGTGTAGATTTAAGTCGCATTGGTGATGCTGATGTTGTTAAGCAGAATATGATCAACATCGATATATTTATGATTTCGATAAAGATTTATATTCAAACGATTAAGTCAGTAAGCAGAATATGACCAACATAAAAATATTTAGGATTTTGTTGAGGATTCTGACTCGGCGAAGAAGTCGTTAAACATAATATGACCACAGATTTGGTTATATATCAAAGCGTAAATACTATAAAAATTATATCTTTCGGCAATATTTGGATGGTATTGTAAATTTTGTGTCACACAAGATACTCACAACCTAATTCACACAAAAACCAACAATTAGGATCCGTATAGTATATATTCGGCCAATAAAAAACTAGAGTTTTTAATCATAAGGGTATATGTGCAAACACAAAAAATTGCCGCCACAATTTTCATGTGGCTGGGAGAAAAAAATTCGATGGGAATTTTAACGCCCAAGTTTATGCATGACGCCTAAAATATTTTGGGTTGAAGTCCAAAATTGAAACCCTTAAACTATTTTTTACTCTTTTTTCATTACTTAATTTTTCTATCTCTCTTTATGGGAAACTACAAATTTTTGAGAGACTAATTTCTTCAAGTTTGTATGTGTGGAGTCTTTTTATTTAGCCATTAAATAGAGACAAATATCTTTTATAAGGTCATTCAATTCAGATAAACAAATATATATTTGTTCCTCTTTCTTGTGTTTAATTTGATTATGGGTTGATTTCTTTTTATAAACTATAGAAACAACAACTAGATGACCGCGCAGCACTGGGGGGAACGATGAACCGTTGAATTGGATTTTGGTTTTATCGACTTGCTACCTGTCTTCTTTACCCGAACAGCTAAAAAACAACTATGTTTTTTTTTATTGATTAATCAATGTTGTCAAGAAATCAAATCCTTGTGATTAGACTAGTTAATATATAAAATTAGTGAATGAGATATGATTAATTACATTGGTTATTGCTTATAAATTGACTATAAATGGTTCTTATTTGTTCAATTTGATGAAATTGTCAAAATCGAAAACAAATGATTTTTCAAATTGATTTAATTTGTTAAAATTAAATAAAATTGATGTATTTTTACAAAAATTAGGTACTGCAAATTGTTGAATTATAAAGCAATATAACTTTAGATAATCAGATTCGATGGAATTTGATGGCATTTTGTCAAATTGGAGAAGAAAAATTGAAACTGAAACGTTACTGACAATTTATAGTTAAGTCATCACATAGAAGGCCTCCCTAAATTTCAACCAATTAATATAATAGTGTTTTATTACTGTTTTATTGGTATAGTTCATTATCAATTTTTTCAATCTGAATGATAAATAAGGTAGGGTGTTGATGTTACGAGGGTTTTGAAAGGGATAAGTTAACTGAATAAGTATGGATTTGAATTCGATCAGGAAAACCAAAGATTAAATTAATAATTTTGTAAAATTAGTAAAATATGAATGGTTGTGAGGTAATCAATCATGGTGTTTGTTGGTTTTATGGTGATTGGGATGGTCTCGATCAAATTAATGAAAATGAAGATATTTTCTTGTAATGGTTTGATGAATAAGAAAAGGCTAGGTAAATATGGAAAATTAGTTAAATAGTTATTAAAAATAAATTATAAATAATAAAATAAAAACCAACTAAGTCAAAGGCAATTGTTGACGGTCAACTGTTGGTCCAGGTATCAATAATTTTTGAATAACTGGGTACCAAGTTAAACTAAGGTTATCTGGTTGAATCCATACGAGTACATAGGTAACAAGCAAAATACAAATTAGACATCTCTACTTTGTATAAATGAGATGTATAGTATTTAAAAATAATGTTTGAATGCAAGCTTATCTGGTTTTTATATTTTGTAGTTTCAAAATCATGGTGGAAGTTAATGTCCATGCCAACAATTCGATGGTTGGTATAGATGTCTACCAATAGGTTGCTTTATTGGCTAACTGTAGCGGGTAGAAATATTTAGATATTGGTGTACTTTTTTGTTGTCATACCATGGTGACTAAAGACTGACAACCATACCAATGATTTGATGGTTGGTATAAGTGTCCACCAACAAATTATTTCAGTGGGCAACTGTAGTGGCTATGAATATTTAACTTCTAGTATATTTAACAGTTGCCAAACCAAAGTTGTCGAACACTACTAACAACGTCAACAATTGGACGGTTAGTATAGGTGTCTACCAACATATAATTTTGGTGGCTTACACTAGCGGCTAGAGGTGTAATCCTGGTGGTTGAACACTACTAGCAACACCAACTATCTGATGGTTGGTAGAGGTGTTTACCAACACATCGACTAGGTAGCTAAACCTAGTGACTGGGAGTATATAGATTCCAATGTAATTTTGAGTTGCTATTATTACGGTTGATGAAAGCTAGTAGCTGCATGTATGAAATCTTTAGTTGCTAAAGAATTGCTGCTAAAGGTTTCCACCAACCTTAGTTGCTGAAAACAGGTGGCTAGAGATTTATGGCAACCAATGTTGTTTTCAGTTGCAAGAAATAGTTGTTAAAGAGTTTCACCAGCTATAGTTGGTAAGAAAACAGTTGCTAAAGCCAAATTTTCTTATAGTGATGACGGTATAAAATTACACGATATTCTTAGTTGGGATCGTATATGCATATTTTTGATCGTGTATATTTACCGGTTCTTAAGAATAATAACTTGTAACTATGTTACCATATATATATGATCCTACGTGCCAGACATAGATAGGACATTCTCATATATATCATCTTTAGGAAATTGATAAAAAGACGTACATCATACAAAAAATTTAACTTTTTTAAAGGGAAATGCATGAATACTGTGGTGCTGGCATGTTCCAATAGAGCCCAAGGTTCAAAATGCTCTCATTATGTTAACTAATACCAAATCTATATAAATACCAACTTGTGATGAGTTTGTAATTATATGCACTATAAGGTGTTGTTAAATACATGAAATATGGTGGATGCAGAAAACTTGATTAGCAACTGGAAATGAACATTACGGCTCCAGCGATCGATGGGTGTCTGTCTGTAGCCACAACAAGATCTTTATTCATATCATATTCACGCCCAAGTACCCGCACACCTTTTTTGTAAACCATTCCCAAGAATCATTATTATTTGAATCAACAACGACAAAAACAATAGAATAAATCGACTCGATGGCATCCATACCAATTGCTGATAGTAAGATTCATTTGCGTTCCCCAGTAAGATGTGTGTCATCACTATAAATGCGGGTCCGAAACAACTTTTGAATCCTTGTATACTTACTCCAAAAGTGAGTAAGTATATAGAAAAGCATCATTCAAATGTTTCAATCTTGGTAATAGTTCCCTTATTACGTTTACCAATAATGTAACTATGACCCACGAGGTATTGGTACGATTCATCGGGGTTCTCTCTTATCATCTCTATACCACGCTTGCAACCACAGTAGGCCTGCCGGTAATTGATCACCACACCATAATCCCTTTTTATGTCTGTAATCAGTTGTTTGGGCGTATAGACACTATCACACTCGTCGTATCTATGCTTGAAAAGCTCCGCAATCGCAACGGCGACCCCTTAGGTTCTTAACTTGGGGTCATCCATTTTGTAATCCTAAAAGTGTGCTCATCTATTACGTATGTGATTCTCCACCAGCTAGAAGAATTTAAGAAAACTGGACGCAGACTCCACTTGCATGCCAACTCTCTGCATTTTGCAAAAAATCTATTGTTGTCAGATTTTGAAATTTCTTTCTATTTTGGCTATTGCAAGTCTAAGTCTCAGCTCTTCTTTGGTTTTGAAAGTGTTACCCACACATAGTTCATTGTACTTCATTTTCCTTAACGGTTCTGGAACGCAAGTATCGAATACCAGCGCTGGAGTTGACGGGGAATCATGAAGGCGATGGACTTACTTGGTCGGTGGAGTCATTGCTGGTTCTAGACGTCTCCTAGCCTTTGGAACACTAGTACTCCTTGGAAAATAAAAATATTCGAGATTACTGTGACTATTTTGTAGAGACAAAGCGTAACCACAAAATTCACTAACAAGATACAAACTTGCTGGTTGAGGAGACCCATTTGATGCCGGACCAGTATTTTGAAACATGAAGAGTACAACAATAAGAGGGAGCTAGAAAATAACATACCTTCACCACCGCCATCTCCATTGGAGGTGTCGTTCTTGGACTCAGAATCCTTACAAGAACTCGCTTTGAGTTTGATGAGAGGGGTTAACAGAGTATGGGGAAACATCTTCATCCCGCTGCGACCTCCATTAATGGTTTTGGGAGTTAGTGGAAGTATTTAATTTTAATTCTTTTACAAATTTGATTGTGAAAAAGCTTCGCGGTCCACATGCCTTGGCAACATAAAAATTCAAAATTTCTTCACTACCAATCATAAACCTTTGCTTAAATCATGTTGCCAGGACGAGTATCATTCGTAAACATCAAAACTAGGTCCATGCATGAAACGCAAAAACATCCATTGCCCTCTTCTTCACATCCTCCACAATGTACTTATCTGGTAAACACACAAGTTGTAACAAACCATTATAGTTATCGCTACCTTCTTTTTCCGCCCAATCACCATTGTAGTGAATAAGAACACCTTTGCTTGTCATTATGGTAAGAAAAATCACTGCATATGACAAAAAAAATTAATAAAGATAACTAAAGATACACATATGAACATCACACTTCCTACTTCCAAACACACGAATTTCAACAACTTGACCAATTAATCAATGGAGTTCCAAATGGAGATCCTGTTTTATCAACCATATTATTCTCACCCACCTAGTAAGCGGACTTAATCCATTGCCAGTCTAATAAAAAATACAAATATGGAAACATTCAACAAAACCTAAAATTCAAAATGTAGATCCTGTTGTCGGGGCACTAATCCATTGATAGTTTTATAAAACTACATTTAAGAAAACCCAAAAAATTTCCTTTGCAAATTTAATGATAACCAAAAATTAAAGTTATGAAAACACAGAATAGTTAAGCTTACTACTGTGTACAAATGGTATTGCGGGAGTTCATTACATAAAGTCAGCTAATATAACATGACTAAGTTGTGCTTGTGCGCATTTATTTTTATAATATCTTCCTTTCCATTCAGCCCCTAGGTTCACAAGGCTCTAACAAAGACGTTAGGTTGTTATTAAAAGTCATTTTAAAATTTATAGGGTGTTTGGATATATTTTAAGAAATAACTATTCAATTTAAATAAGTCAAAAAGATAGAAATTAGGTTGGAAAAAAAATTGAGAATGATTTCGAGAAAAAAAAAATACTAGTATCTTTTGTGAAGTAGATTTTTTACTTCTAACTTATGAAAACGAATTTTGCTTGTGGAAAAGTAGAAATAGTGCTTTAATCGCTGGACCGATTATTTGTTCTTAAGAGGTTGTACGGAAAATGCGATTGTTCCGTAAAATTAGAAGAATGATTCCCGAGCATCATCCCCAAGTTTTTCGTAGCAAGAAAGTGAATAATTCGGCATGTTTATCCATATCTTATCGTTTGATGTTTCATACTAACATGTAATTGATTTAACTTTCAGGGCGAACGATTTTGTAGCCTATGGCGAATACGAAACGGGGAAACAACATTCATGCACGCACATGTTGAACGCACGTACTTGAAGGTTCATTAATGATGTCTTAATGTGTGAGCTTCAAGAATATGCATACTAGATTATGTAATACAATGCGCTAATTTTCTAAATTATGAATGAAATTTGTCTTTATGAAAGTGTATCACAATCGGTTAATAAGAACATCCGTATAGACCGATTGTCACAATCGACATTTATATAAAGCAATATCCACCGATTCCTAGTGTTCTTCATGATTGAAAAACACCAACCCAGAATTGGTATACATGATCCATCGTATCCACCGATTCTGGTTTGATTAACTTAAAAAATCAAAAATTCTTAGATTTTTTCATGTTTTCTTGATTAATTAACACTAGTTAATTTCACAACTAACACGATTAAACAACTACTAATTGAATTAATTAATACTAATTAATCAGGAGTACATATTTCATTAACAAAAATAGGTGAATAAGTGGTTTTTAAAATTACTTCATAATGACCCAATTTTAACTTATTAGGCAGGCCTTAAATAAAGGTATAGCTTCATATAACACATATTCTGTTTTTATAATATGATAGATACATCAATATTAGCCGTACAACTAATACCACAAGGTCTTCAAAATGATATGATGTCATATTTGGGTCTATCGCTCTTTAAAATCATATTGGAGTTTGGGTTTTTCAGTTGACATTATTCTACAGAGTAACCTAACCCCTACTACTCAGTTTTTTATTCTTATCAATGGAAAATCAACTGAAAAATATAGTTATAGAGGATTAAGACAAGGAGGCCCAATGTGCACATCTACAAAAATCCAATTCCCAAGTTGTTGGGGAATTGAACTCCAATGATGACGAAGACGAAGATAGTGATGAACTTCCCCCTTTTGGAAGCCAATACAAACAGATTAGACACACGAGTTGGATCCATAACCAGATTCAGAATCACAGTCAGATTAAGATTTAGATTCCAAAACTAATAGATGTAATTTCCAAACCAACTGAAAAGGGAAACTTTAACCAATTCCTTAAAATTTAATATTTGTATCCCTAAAACTACTTTTAGCACCCATAAAATTTTGATATTATAAAGATATTCCTATATTTTTTATGTATTTTTGTGTAGTTTTAAAACCAACTCTTTGTATCCTATTAAATCCCCCGTAAGGGTTAACAACATATCTAAAAAGATCTTATACATCCAAATCGCTATAATACTGAAAAGAAAAATAATTTTCTTGAATATTTTATTTAGTAATTAACATACTGTTTTCTAAGCCTTGCACTAATTTGACTTAGTTTTATATCCAATGATATTTTTTCGTGTTACATTCTTAGGTATGATCTTCAAATGACTTATTTTTATATCCATGTATGATATTTTTTCGCGTTACATTCCTAGTATGATCTTCAAAAACAATGAATCCTCCCAGCGAATTATTATTCTGGATGAGTCACTGGCTATTATATGGTGGGCATTGATGTGATTTTTGTCTATACCGCAAGAGAACATATGTCGATGAGACAATATACAAGCACGGTTCATTCCACAGGGATTTTGAAATTGTTATTTCTAACTTTTAATTAATTAAGTTCTAAAGACAAATTGAGGAATTAAATAAAATAATTATACAAATTAATAAACTAAGAAAAAGAAAAGTCTAGAGTTTCGGATTCCACTACTTCTGATGTTGGTAATTCAAACTTAATATCCTAAACACAATACTCTCATACTACTCAAAACAATATTGAACCCAATCTTATGTTTTGGAAAATATAACATTTAAAATATGACTTTCGCCGTCTCTCAAGGATATAATCTCCTTCGCTTATAAAATATCAACATCATAAAGACTATTTAGAACAATTAAATCAAAGCATATTTAGAAGAGAAATTATTAGTAATTAAATGGCACAAAAAGAGAGTAATTATGTAAAAGAAATAAAATATTAAGAGTTCATCTTCCTCTACCCTTGAACAGAGATTTAGCTACTCATGGAACAAGAAAGTAGAGAAGAAACCATTTTATTCATGATTTTACGAGAAAATTACAAGAAATAACTGACCAGATGTGTAGCTGAAATAATAAAATTTATTATTGAATGAACGAAAACTTTTGTGTGCATTAAACTCAAAAGTGTCACTGGTACTGTAGCATAAACCTTCATTGTAACCGTTAAATACAAAAGAAATTACAACGGTTTTCAACGACAGTTTATAGCTGTCTTATGTTCTTCCTCCTCCTTCTTCACATGAACCTGAGTTGCAGAAATTTTTTGGATTTTTATTTTTCTTCCAGTCTAGCCGAAGCCAACTTCCCGAATCTCTTCTAGCATTTCTCTATTTATAATCAAACAACACCCAACCCAAAAATCTCCTTCAAATCTTAGATTTTTTTTTTGGTTTAATGAATAATACTCTCGGCCAAATTTACTTTCTTACGATCCTGATTTTCTTCGAACAAAAAGTCTCGGTGATCTGTTGCTTTCTTTTTTTTCCTAACAATATTGGTTATGCAAGGAAACATACTCAAGTTAATTAGGAAAGAAAATATCCAAAATTTCACGAGATTATTTTTCCTCCCTGATTTGTCCGAGGGTGTGATATTTGCCGAGATCTTGTTTTGATTGTGGATACTTGATTTCGTTGTGACTTTATCTCAATAAGGCAACAAAATTATTGTCTTAAACTCCTTCAGTATCTCCCAAATCCCGTATACAATTT
The DNA here is from genome assembly GCA_023531435.1 of Papaver californicum. NCBI lineage: Eukaryota > Viridiplantae > Streptophyta > Magnoliopsida > Ranunculales > Papaveraceae > Papaver > Papaver californicum. The sequence continues at coordinate 12,061,884 of JAJJMC010030977.1, read as the reverse complement.
TCACGCAACTGAGTAAATATTTCCCCGCTAATTCCTAATTTGAAATGGAAGTAGGTGGGTTCCTTTAACAACGCTTGGGTACCTTTATCAACTGAGGTGCCCTTATCCAAAAATGAGGGTTCATTTAATACTTCTTAAACCAATTTTTCCATGATTGTTTATTCTTCAAAAATACCTACAAATACAATAAAATAACATTATTAGTACACAATCGAGCATTATCAATATAAAGAATTGAGACAAATCAGACACAAAAATGTGTCTATCAAATACCCTCAAACTATATTATTTTCTAGTCCTCGAACAAATCTAATCTAGAAAATAAAAATCCTAACTCACTGTCGCAGGCATCGCGATTGCACTTAGCGTGTGCAACAAGCCTTTAAACCCTAGGTGGCCCTAGTGGACGAGTGTTGTCTTGGATTTTTGACGAGGGAGAAAATTATAATATTTCTTTTCGCCTAGATGCAGAAGCATGAAATAAATATGTATAAATTCCTGACCAGGCATCAGAATTATGAATACATACTCCTATCCTACATTCTGCAAGAAAATCGAGAAGGGATATTCATCTCCTGGCTAAATTAGCCCTGTATCTCCTTTGCATATATGTGCACTATAGAAATTTCATAGCTATATTCAACTAAATCGTCTTTATTTCATGTGAACCCATGCAGACTATTTGTATAAAACATAATATACTAATTATAAAAAATTACGAACATTCAAAATAGAGGTTATGCCATATCTGAATAAAAACGCTAATTAGATGCATACCATCTAATCGCAGAGTTGCATCAAGCATTATCTCAAGTTGCAAACTTCCACAACTGAATCTCTTGAAAATGTTATGTATGCACTGCATAAAAATTAAGCATAAAATGCTAACATTAAATCTCATACAATTGAGAAACTCTAAATAGGCCATAGTTATGGTCATGGCATTAGTAAATGCCAATGATAATAACATATAGGCAATAGCTCTGGCACCAACAAGTACCATCCCTAACAAGCCCTGGCCATGCTCCCAGCATAAACGCGTCAAACTAACAAGGAAACAAAGGCAACAAAGTCAAAAGAAAAGTCAAAAGCCACGAAGAAGTGCTAGCGCTAGCACCTGCACTGTCGGCATCGCTAGCGCTAGTGCTAGCTCCGCTGCTCCCTTGTTGTGCCACGCTTCGCTCCCGCGCCAAGCCATGGTCCCTTGTCATGCCATGCTCCCTTGTCACGCCAATCCATGCTCTCCTGCTGCGTCAATGCCCGTGGCAGTGCTACCTTATTGTGCCCGTAGCACACGTATTTTCCATTGTTGCTAGAACAAATTGCATATTACAAACATGACATAAATACACCATTAGCATAAAATTCATTAGTAGCATTGTCTCACGATAAAACTCACATGCTTTGAGTCCATGACTCCAGTAACTCTTATGAGAGATCAAGTCATATTATATGGGGGATTAAACATGGGGTTTTGGTCTGGTGGTTACAACAACATGGGCGTGGTAACACCCCATAACAAGGAAGTTATAAAGTAGTGGTGACGGTTGAAATGGTTGAGGAGGTAATGGAATAATGGTTTTCCAGAAACTTCCAAGGATAATGGGTGGTTACACCATTACCCCCATAATTCATGTTACTCATCTACACTAGTACCTCCACTACTTTACAAGGAAACATGTGTGTTCTCAAATATTATAAATAGGTTACTCAGCCTATTCTGAGGCAGAACAAGCTTATCATTCTCTCAAGCTCTGTTATTTTCTCAATAGTTCAAAATATCTACACACAATTCAATACACACATTCCCTTCAACTTTCTTTGCTTCCCTCTCCTAAAATCAACCCATTTCCTCTCCTTGTGACCGAAGCAGGGGAACGACTACTATCGTGGTTTAAGCTTGTCCTGTACGATTTTGATTTCCGAATCTAAAGAAAGTACTTTTATAGTATATTATTTTTCCTAGAATCAATTTTTAGGTACTAACAATTGGCGACCACGGTGGGAGATCAATCTCTCTGTCACGAATCTAATTTCTCAACTATCTGAAAATGGTTGGTCTCAGGTAAAATTCAATTACCACCAATTCTAACATTTCCCTTGTCAATATCAATGGCGATGCGCACAACCCCTCTCTAGCAATCAATGTTATCACCAACTCACGTCTCACCAACGGTACGAAGTGGTCGAAACCCCAATCACTCTGTATGAGTTGATGCGAAGATAAGAATCTCAAGCAAGAATTCTAGCGAGACTGGAAGATGCGGTAGGTGTTTTGTTCTCTTCCCTTGTCAAATTAATAGAAGAAGTATGATATCTTAGCGCTTTCGAACGAGGCCCAGGCTCCACAGAACCAGGGATAGATTTCTCGACCGGTGATTCTCCACCTCACAATATTGGGAGTTTCACCACTACAGAAAAACCAGTAAACCAGGAAGCCATAGTTATGATTGAAAACGTATGCGAGCTTCTTCACTTTTACAAGGATAAACGTGTCGACACATTTGCTGCTCTCAACCGCATAGCCGTGAACACACACATGGTGTTGTCTCCGATGGAAATAGAAACAACCATATTGATAAGTGCATATTTTATATATTGAGAGTGTCAATTTCATGCACTCACTACAAAAAAAATGGGTTTAAGCGACTACTCGTTTTAAGTCGCTTAAAGCCCCTTTAAAGTCGTTATAACTGTTATAGCGACTAAAAGTGGCACTCCTTCCGTTGGTTGCCCAAATCCATATATGTCAAAGCCTTGAGCAACCATGCAATCGCTCTAGTAGTATACCAACTTACCTAAAGCGAGTACTTTTCTCATTGCCTAACATTTAGACCAACTAACATGAAGCAAGTAAAACTGTGACGCTTAATATGAAGACCAACCAATGTAGCAAGTAAACTACCAATCGCTTCAGATATACCAATCATTCTAAAGCAATTAAAATACTTAGTTGATAGATACATGGAGCAACTCGAGCTAAATTTGCTTGGTTAAGGTTTTAAGCGATCAAATTGTTTTGCTCGCTAAAAGCGATTTCTGATTTTGATTGGTCTGAAGTTGGTTGCTCAAGCTTTTGAGGTAGCAAAGTTCTTACTCAAGTTGATTGCTTAAAGTTTTAAGCTTTTAAATTTTTGCTTGCTAAAAATAATTTCTGATTTTGATTGGCTTTAAGTTAATTGCTTAAACTTTTAAACTATCAAATGAAAGTGATTTTTGGTTTTGATTGGTCTAAAATTGATTGCTTAAACTTTTAAGCTATCAAAGGTTTTTACTCAAGTTGGTTGCTCGTTATTCTGATTTAGATAATCCCAAAGTAAAATTAATACGGAATAATTATGAACCAAATTAAAAATTAAAAATTATATTATATTTTTTTGTATCACAAAATTTAGTTTATATCATTTCTTAAGAAAATTACACTATTTACATGAAAGGAAAAAAGAAATACTATCTAATCATTTATTTTTCTCCATCCGGGTAATGCTGGTTGAGAGCCTTGATCTTTACTTAACTAAGCTGCCCACTAAGAAAATGATTGGATCCAAGATTTTTAAGGACCACCTTCAACTGCAGTGAGGTCTCTCCAGCTTGAGTGTTCTCTGCAACAACAATAATGGTCAGTTAACGTGACATCCATTTGGAAATTAATTTTACAATAAGAAAAATTCAGGGAAAATATGGATAATACTAATATGGATAAAAAAACCCTGAATTTATGCGTCATTGAACATGTTTTTTATTCATATGCAGGAAGGTACGTTAGCATATGCAGAACATTTGCAAAATGCAGCAAAACTACGCACTTTATTCATTCATAATAATGGAGGGGATAAAAGCATTAACTATCAGAAGCTCCTCAAGAATAAACAGTTTCCGGTGCTAGATATGCAGGGCACTATTAAAGGAATACCACCTTCAATCGAAAACATGAAACATCTCAGGTATCTCGATCTATCCAGAACACAAATTGAAGAATTACCCAAGTTTATTTCTGGACTTTACAATTTGCAGACTTTGCTTCTTAGATTTTGTGACAAACTAAGGAAGTTTCATGAAACAATGGGAGCATTGAAGCGTATGAGATACCTCGATATTTCTGGTACACAATTTGAAGAATTGCCGGATTGCATTTCTCACCTGTCCAACTTGTAGACTTTGAAGCTTAAAAATTGTTGCAATATAAAGAAGCTTCCTGGAAACATAAAAAACATGATCAACTTAAGACATCTCTTCTTAAACAACACAGGAAACTAGAGTTTAAGTGCTCATAGAAGTATCTGAAACGAAACTTTCCAAGAAAGTCTATCAGTAACCATATAAGCACCTAATATTGCAGTTACTCCTAGAATACTCTAAAATCACAAAGAAACAAAACAGAGTGAAATGATGTTAACACCAACCAAATTAAACAATTATTGAAAAGTGACAACCATGATTAATGTAATAGGTAAGACTTAATTACAAATCACTAAAAAATGTACTCAATTATGACAATCCAAAAAATTTCCTTATGTTTCTTGAAAACTAAGACAAGGTTAAAAGATATCAATTTCTTACCTAAGTAGACCAAAAGATGTTTGGAATACACCAGCAAAGAAGGTTGCAGTGAAAGCCAATTTGAGATATAGAATTGGCTCTGTAGTTGGTGAGACTACTTCTCTAAGCATAGAACTCATTACCAGTGATGCTATTGATATTGGACCAACTCCTAAATGTCTTGAACTCCCAAGAATTGCATACAACAATGGTGGTACAAAACTTGAATCTGTCATGTCATATCCAAATAAAAAAACAAAATCAATAAAATTCCAAAACCCAAAATATAAACTGTAAGGTCAAAATGACCAGTAACAAATATTTCCAAAGGATACTGTCCCTTCTTACTTAGTGGTCTTTCTTCACTCTGAAGTACCTTAAGTTCAAACAAACATCAATTTAAACTATGAATCAAAATTTCAAGGATTAAGTGATAATGAAAAACATACTGGTTTACGAAAGTGAAGTGGCACAATTTCTTTAGAACCAGAGAACTTAGCAGGAATAATTTATGGATAATAATAATCCATAGTCAAGGGTATTGGATTGTCATCTCCCGTTGGGATAGGCATGAAACAACTGCATGTATTAAGATTAGCAACTAAATCATCAATCTCTATATGTTTCTACCAACAAATCATACCATCCGAAACAGATTTCTACTCAAACCGACGAAATCATTATTACCCAAATGTAGGTTTTCCAAATAATATAAATTCAAGCCTGATTATCATGAGCATCGATAATCAAGTAAACTTATTCGTTTTAACCAAAATCCTACGATAAGGAACAGTATATATATAGATAGACAGGATTGCAAAATTATATCCCAATATACATATGAATCTGTGTTTAGTCGAATACTTTCTTACCAACAAAGGATGAGTTAATGGAAATCATTGATTTCAGATCCAGACGAAGGAGAAGAAGGAGATTTAAATACAACGGCTAGAATTTGATTTCCAACAGACTTCAGACTTCAGAAAACTAGATCTGTTCCTCTCCCTCTTTTTCCTCTATTTCTTTAGCCCAAAATTACTTTCTTTCTTATTACAATTTCTACATGAAGAAGAAGAGAAGATGGAGTAGTCTGTTATTTCTGAAACCAAAATTTAGAAGTAGAAAAACTTAAATAGATTTTCTTCCAACAAAAACAAAGAGAGAGCTTACCGAAAACAAAATTTAGAAGTAGAAAACTATACACAACAACAGAGAGAGAGCTTACCGAGTGAGCAATCGTCGTGATGGTGTTGAATGATCCTGATTCGGCGGTGATGGTGGTGATGATGCAATCGAATATGGAACCCTAGTTTCTCCACCGGCGGCTCAAATTGGAAGAGAGACAGAGAGAGAGAAAAGCAAAGGGCGAAAATGAAAGACAAAATTTTGTATAGGGTTTTGAAAAAAAAAAATTAACGGTGGATAAGAAACCTCATACGGATCATGGAAAGATTTTAATGGTCCAGATTAGCTGTTGGATGCTCATACGGATTGTGTGTTAGTTATCATTTTGTGTTAGTTACCGTTGTGTGTTAGTTATCATTTTGTGTTAGTTACCGTTGTGTGTTAGTTACCATTGTGTGTGCTATATCCCATTTTGTGTGTCCGATAAGTTTAACGAGTTAGGGGAAGAGGTTACTAAGGATAATAAGGTGTACATGAATCCTGAATCCTGAACCCTGAACCTCGAACCCTCAATCCGTCATGTTCGTCTTGTACATCTTATTATCCTTAGTGTTTAACGACTCTTAAGTGTTCAGGGTTCAGGTTTAGGGTACCCTGAACCCTGAACCCTGAACCCCGAACCCTAAACCCGTCATGTTCGTCTTGTACACCTTATTATCCTTAGTGTTTAACGACTCTTAAGTGTTTAGGGTTCAGGTTTATGGTACCCTGAACCCTCAACCCTCAACCCTCAACCCGTCATTTTTTTCTTGTACACCTCGTATATTTTTTGTTATTAGGTAAAGCTTAACTTTATACAAGAAATTAAGCTACATCTCAACAAATTTTAATTGAACATCTGTTGGGGTTCAACCCAATTTATCAAATCATAACTTATAAACAAATGACAAACTAAGAACCCTAATTACAAAAAAAACAAACAAATATTTTTGATGAATCCTAATTTCCAAAATTCGTTACGTTACGATAGAAATATCCGTTTCCGACGTTACGGTAGTAATATGCATATTACCCGACTATTCCGATCAATCAAAAATCGACCAAAATATGTATATTATCCTACTATTTCGACTATAATATGCATATTACTCGATTATTCCGAACATTGATAACTTAAAAAAAATATTTTTTTATAAAATATGCATGTCGGGTCATATTATTATTATCCGACTAATCAAAAATTGGATTAATTTCGTTTGTTATTCGTCAATATTATAATCCAATACAGATCAGAAAAATATTATACTAGCCAATTTTATAAATACCAATAACAATCGTTGTAATAACTATCTAGTTCGGTTCAATAACAAGAAAATTTAAAATGTAGATTTATATTTCACTAAACTTGAAAAATAAATTTTCTTTTTTTGTTAAACCATAAGATAAGAAATGTCTCAAATTCTTTGGAAGTGATTGAGAATTTCCTCCCAATTCAATACAATTCAAAAGGACTGAAATTTCAATTTCTCCATTTTCTTTTAATCTTGCTATAATTCAACTTTGATTTACCCAAACCTAAACATGTTAATACATAAATGATAAAACTAAATAAGGTTCTAAGTAATTTGAGTGAAATTAGTTCATTTTTTCTTCTCTCTCTTTCTATCACTTTTTTGGTTCTGCTCTCTAATCCTCCGCCCCAAAGAAAACCCTAAACAACAAATCAACTTTTTCCAAACAAGAAGAACTAATCAAAGCTAGATCAATTGATTTACTTCTCATACTGATTTGTTTATGGAACCGACTTGAATACACTCAATTTTGATCAATCTTACTCAAATTATATCAATTTTCATCAATTTAACTCGATTTCACTTTGATTTATTGAATTTTATTCAATCTCAATCAAA
>JAJJMC010030977.1:11937095-12053910 GCA_023531435.1 Papaver californicum | reverse complement strand
AAAACACAAGTGGAGTTTATTACTGTCCCACCCATCAGAAGTATTTTTGAACAAGTTTTTAACTTTTCTGGGAAGCAGACCCATATTGTTGGTTTTTCTAGAAACCAGACTCTAGTTTAATTGTTTTAATTAATCAAAAGCAACTCCAATAAAAATAAGAATCATTTGTTAATTAGTGATGAGACTTTCTTACAGAGGAACTTTGTGCATAATTCACCTACTCTTACTGCCTTAAATTTATTAATCTTTCGCTCTCTCTCTCACACCCACACATCATATGTGCTAGAGAATTAGGTAATCATGATCATCGATCTCAGCAAGAAATGATAGAGATTAGAACACTTTGAGAAAGAGAGATATGATACTTTATAACATATTGAAACGACCCTAGCTGCTGATAGAGGTAGCCCTTAGGAGACTTGATTAAGAAATAAGGATGACAATCGAAGTGTTCCCTTCCAATTTTCATCTTTGAATTACCTATGTGTGACTTGGTTGTATTTGTTCTATGGTGCTGAGGTATATGATTGTGTGCAGGCAGTAAAGAAAGGAGATACCATTTTTCTTGGGCAATACTTGTTTACAGGAAGTGAAACTACATCAGTTTGGCTTGAGGTAAGGCACTGAATTATGAGATTTCAATGAGTTCTTTGAGTATTCCCCAATGGTATCTTATGAATCTTGATATTTGACTGCAGTTATCTGAGGTGAAAGAGGTAGATGGTGGACCTGTGGTATAAGTTTATATTTACCTGTATTTAGCTAGTTTTCCCTGGTGGATGTTGGGTTGCTTGCGGTGAAGAACTCAACACTGTCAAGGTGGGTTAAATTCTGTTGGACTCGTCAAAGCTTTCTCGGAAGGTATCCAAAGTCGGACAGTGGATAGTGGCCACTATTACTAGTTCCATTTTTTAGTGTTAGACTGAGACTGATAGACAAGTCCTTGAACACGAAAGTTTTGTACGGTATGAGTTTCTAACTCCGAAAAATGTAAATGTTTTTGGCTGAAAATTGAAACAAATCAAATGCAGCTTCAATTTTTTCTATCTTTTTCATTGTACTAAGAATTTTCCATATTTCTATTATGTAATATGTGTTATTGTCTTTCTGAATCAAATTATTACATGAATTAGATCATCCAGATAATCAGAGAAAATTCAAGTCCAACAGGTACCATTTTTAGAATTTTCAGGTAGGTCCCACAATTATATATCTGACCCCACATGTAATTTTATCACCAAAATCTTAGCCGTTCATCCAGTCCCTGCTCCATCAAAATCACAATATCAAAAACCGATTGGAGTTATCAACTTGACCTTAAAAATACATAAAAAGTCGACTTAGCTCAGTGGTAGAGCGCGTGACTTTTAATCCCGTGGTCAAGGGTTTCGATCCCCTTAGTCGGCGCCTGTTTTTTATTTTTATTGAGATTTCAGGAGTATTTTTTTCTTTATACAAGTCATTTTAGAATGTATGCAAAATTTATTTTGTTGATTTTTAAATTTTAATAATCAAAAATAATTTCTCAAAATAAAAAAATAGCTTAAACATAAATCAATCTCAGAAGTAAGAAGCAAAAAATAGTTTCTTAGGTTATTAATATTTTTCTTCCATAAATACATATTCCTCGATATTAAATATACAAATACTTTACTAATTAAAATATATATAATATTTAGACAAAGATAATAAAAAAATAAAAAAAGGGTGTTATAACCAAGTATAATCGTACTAAAATTGACAAATACGATTTTTTTCCAATGAGTCACACGGATCACAATCCGTATGACAGATAGAACTAGGTATAAAGCCTTGATGGATTTTGATCACACGGTTTATCTTTCTCCCTCAAGTAATTCATTTTTTAACATGTGGTGGTGGCTTAAACTTAGTTGCTGAGAGAGATTTGAGCAACCAATTCATTTTCTGTTGCTATGAGTCTGTGCCTCAAAGTGAATAGCTTCATGATCACTTTTTTAGATGCTACAAGTTACTTGAAAAACGGATCTAGCAATTAAACATATTTGGTTGTGGCTCAAACTTAGTTGCTGAGAGAGGTTTGAGCAACCAATTTATTTTGTTGTTGCTACGAGTCGGTGCCTCAAAGTGAATAGCTACATGATCAACTTTAGCTGCTATAAATTACTTGAAAAACGGATCTAGCAATTAAACATATTTGGTTGTGGGTCAAACTTAGTTGCTGAGAGAGGTTTGAGCAACCAATTTATTTTGTTGTTGCTACGAGTCAGTGCCTCAAAGTAAATAGCTACATGATCACTTTTTTAGTTGCTATAAATTACTTGAACAAATGATATAGCGATTAAACACATTTTGTCGTTGCTAAATAATAGTGGACACAGGTTTATAGCCGTTTAAATTTCTGGCAGTTGCAATTTTAGATGCTTAAACTATTAAAGCGACTAATGTTTCGAGCTCTTGATAATATTTTAGAAGCTTAAACTCGTTTTTCTTGTAGTGCAAGATGGACAACTAAAAATAAGAACTCCGCCTTTATAACTTGGACGAAGATAGTACAAATTTAGGACACTAACAAAATGTAATTAGCCAAGGTTAAAATATAAATTAATAAAAAAGTATCAAAATCCGCTAAAGTACTTAGTTAGCATGATATTGTGTTTAGAAAGCACATCATTAAAATAATCAAACTACCTAACAACAACGTTCCTCTCATTGGTCCTAAACCACACGAGCAAGACAGGATCCAATGCTTAATTCTTATTTTCAGGGCTAACTAAAAAACCAATTACCGCAACTTTCAAAGTAATTAATTCAATACGGTCTTGTTAAGCAGTCCTTTCATGAAATATGAAACCGTGACCGCTGAAGTACTTTGAATTGAAATTCGATTTTGTACAAGATAATCTGTATGGATTGTAAAATTGCTGGATGTTTTCTTTTGTTGTTCACTGCACATGATTCGTATGGATAAATCTAGTTGAACAAGGGAGTGGCAATTGCGGGAACTATAGCTTAGTAAATAATGAGTATTTCTGAAAATTTACAGATTAAATGCAAACAAGGGAGTGGCGATCTTTATTAAATATTTTTGATTCATTCATTAGTTTAATTCTTTACAAAAATCAAAAAAAATATCTTTTGACCTGAAAGTTATTTGAATTAATTAGTATAAGTAATACACATTTCTCGTGGGAACGAACCATATTTTCTCTTGTCTACATCTTTCGACACTGTGCGCTTATGGTAAAACAAAGTCGGTTTTCCGACGCATCAAGTTTTTGACGCTGCTGCCGGGGAGTTGTTTTTAGGTAAGTTTTTATTTTTAGATTTTTATTATTTTGTTCTAATTTACGTTTTTTTGGTATTTCTCTTTTGCTACAGGTTTGGAACGAAAACAAAAATAAATTGAGCCAAAGATTTTGGTGATTAAAAGACTTGGAGTAAAGTTAAAGCTAAAAGAACGAAAAAGAAGATAAAGAGTTTATTTTTATTTAATTTTTACTTTTCAGGGTTTTTATTTGTTATTTTAATTTAGAAAAACTGTATTAGGAAATTTTTAATTGTTTTTATAATTTTATTTTATTTTTGGACATTTTTAGACATTATTTTTATTTTTAAACCCTACAGAAGGGTAGTATTAAATATAAACTGCACAGGGAAGGACGACAATTACGATATTGTATCAGCCCCTTGGATTCGTAGACTGACACAGGAGTCAGTGGCTCGAGTCGACTTCAACGGTTCATCGCCCGTCTGGTACGGAGGTAAAACTCTATCAATCCACGAAACTCCTGCAAGTGGATTTTTTGTATTCCTTCGTAATGCATATATGTTGAGGACTGAATACGAATTTATTTTCTAGTAAAGGGAAAGATTTGGCCATACAAGATAAGGACTCGGATTTCATCACTGTTTCCTTCTTTCCCTCTTTAGGAACACGTTACCAAATGCAAACCTAAGCTTAAAATTTTGATTAGAAAGAGACCGATAGGGTAACAAGCTTATGCAAAGTCATTCAAAATGACTGAGTTGGTTACTCTGTAAGCCTAACTCAAAGTTCAGGAGATTATTTTAAGAATATTCGAGCCGCCTTGTAACCTAAGGAAACGTTACCAAAGAGACAGAGTTATCAAAGCTCCTTAGAACTTATCATGTTTCTATTCGACTTAATCTAATTCGGATCATTATAAGAGGTTTGCTAAAAATGTAACTAGTTGCCTTTCGAAAGGATAGAAGATGGTCTAGAAACAATCTAAGTGGAACCATCATGCTTTTTGTTTGCTAGATTCAATAGGTTTGATTTGGTTGAGTCAGCCTTGCTTGTGATTGTTTAGAATTCCCTTCCAAGTTTTCCGTCTGGTACCATTCTTAGTTTGAAAAGCGTCATTGTAATCATTCACAAAAGTAAGTAAATATTTGATATTCTCGCAAAGCTTTTGCAAGGTGAGTTATTGGGTAAATTTTGCTTAGTATTATGGATCCCGATGATTTGGCTTCTTTTATTGCATTTTGGAATCATTCCAAGAAGGAAGAGAAATAAGAGTCATCTAATAATTCAATTGATAAATACATGCAGAGAGCAGAGGAACGTCGTCCTCGTTCATATAATGATTCAAAGTTTTATTTTTCTCTTGCCCATGATAGTGATAATGAATCTTTGTGCTTTGAGAATGATGATGAACTTGACACTTGTGATTATAGGAATAGAGATACTGTTATGACATCTGAATTCGGTATATCTTGTTCCACTCTAGATTATACTGATGATTATTCGACTAATTATTCAGATGATGATGATGTTTTAGGAGAACCTGTTTATACAGGGGATACTATTGTCGATTTTAATGACTCAGAGGCAGTAGATGTGCAAATTTTTATACCTTCTAATCATGTAAATTCTAAGATTCTTACCGGTCTCCTAGAAGAATATGATAACGATCCAATTACTCCTGAAACTGATGTTGCATTGAATGATTGTTTTACTGATCCAACTAGTGCTTTAATAAATGCTTGTATGAAAGATGAGGAGATTGATATTAGCCAAACTATTGATTTTGTTGATTTTGAACCACTAGATGTATGTTTAGCTCAATTTGCAGATTTCGATGATCCGATGCTTATTGACATTGTCAATGCATTGCGTCCTTGAATGGTTGATGAAGGTAACATAACCATGGAAGTTATTTCCGCGGACTTAGAACCTGATTTAGGGTACACAAAAAGTGTTGAAATATCTCAACAATCTTTACTTGTAATCCGTGAGTCTGATTTTTGTGTTATTATGAAGGAGTGTACAAGTTGGAAGTTTTCTCTTTTGAACCTTAAGGTTGAATTCACTTTATTTAGCTTTATTGGTATTAATAAATCTAGTGTTTGCAGGCTTATATTTGTATCAAGGTTCATATATTGGGATGATCCCCAACTTTTTCAGACTTTATATTTATGCTTGGCAGCTGACTTTTTGGTACCATTACCATTTTGTTTGAGATTAACTACGGCTAAGCAGGGAAATAAGTATCATTTGCTTCATGAGAGTCAACCCATCAGATTTGTTTCCTTCACCTTATCTTTTTTGTTTTTGATTTATTGTTTCATATCATTTTAGGATTCCCCATCTTGATTTCTACATTGGATGATTCAATTTACATTGAGAACAGTGTAAAGTTTAAGTGTGGGGGAGTGTTAAGCATATAGGGTTCTTTTCAACTTTTTCGTAATTATTTGCATGAAACCTCCAATTTTTAGATACTTTAGAGTCACTTAGTATACTTCTAGCTACGTTTACATACGGCGTTCTTACCGAAATAACTGAACTTAGATGTATTAGAGAACTATATTCGGGTTTCTTAATTGTTGAGAGGCTAGAGCTGACAAAAAGGGACTTAAACCGCCAGTGGCGAGTTCACTATTAGAGTTGTTGATCATTCAATACTATGAGTGAGGCACCAAACCTTCAATTGTCCGTTTAAAGTGTTTCATATGCACAAATTCCGGGTAGAATGATGAGCTACCCAACCTCGCACTATTTCAGCACTACTTTTTGATCTCTTGAGTGTTAATTCTATCAATCATGAGGGTGACATCATAATTGCGAAAAAACCTTACCTTGTAGTTTGATTTGCAGTTAGCACCACTCTATTTTTCTCTCGACAACAACATGTCCATAGAAACATATTATCATCAACAAGCGGAACATTACAAATTTGAAGAAAGTTGAAGACATTCAAGGTTTATAAGCAACATTACAATGAGAAAAATTCTATATCCTAGTTGAAGACTTATGTACAAAAGCGGAAAAAAAATCAAGAGAAGTAGATTTTTATGAAGTTTATGATACCGAGACAATACGAGTTGTGGAGATTCAAGTGGTAATAAAGTCCTTATCCCACGTCATAGTAATTTCATTTTATTTTTCAAGATTTCAACAAAAAAAATCGAAAAAGAATCATGATTATCATTTTAGTGTATATTTCCTTGTGTATTCATTCAATAAGGATGTGGGGAAGAAAAATCTATAGAGAAGTTTAAAGCAACAAGAATTTGAGCAGAAAGAAGTTATAAAATTGTCAGAGTTTTACGAAGTTCAAGAGTTCATCTACAGTTGAAGCCGAAGATGTTTCTATGGGATGCTTTGAGAGTGGTGTTGATTATAGATTGGGTGAGAAGGTGAGTGAACATTCCCATCCTCGCATAGTGGTTGATTTCCTTTCGTAGAGATCATCAGAAAACATGTATTTTTCTTTCCACGTTTCTATGGGATATTCAGATATAATTCGGAAGGTTCCTTTTCCTTCCCACCATTCAACGTGTGCAGGATTTCTATCTTCATTTCTGCCTGCATAAATGAGAACCATAAAGTGCGTCTTTAGAGTGTCAAATATCATAAAACTCTATTGGTGAGGCAAAAACATTCGGTCGCTCTCGATCCTGAATTCTTTTATATGGTGGTTTTCTCCTAACTCAAGAGTTAAGCATGAGAATAATGTTCTTTGATACATCTAACTTCTTATTATTAGTACGCAGAAACTTTATGTCCATTAGCTCTTTGGATGCGGGTGCTCTGGAATATTTAAAAGTTGGAAGTTAGGTTTTGTGGGTATACCTCTTGTAAACCTGAATAAATAAATTATGAAGAGAGCTTCCATTCTATGATGTGAGGATGATACCAATCTGCTATAAACAAATGAATATAACTAACTGAGCGCCAAAAAATCCTTCTATTCTAAGTCGAAAGCAAGTAAACTTCTTCCCTAAAGGACATTCTTGGACAGTCGACTCGTTCAGCCATTAATAAGGCTTCAATCACGAGACTATAACTCGTCCGCTAGGGACACCTAGGGGTTTAAATGCTTGTTACACATGTTAAGTGTGACCGTGTCCTCAATGAAAGGGAGTTTTTATAGTTTAGGTTAGTTTATATTTGTAGTTTGCTCGAGGACTAGCAAAAGCTAAGTGTGGGGGAATTTGATAAGTGCATACTTTACATATTTATAGTGTCAATTTCATGCACTTATTTGCTAGATTTAATGTGAATTATTGTACATTAAGTTTGTTTTTGTTTATTTATCTTTTATTAGGTGGAATCGTCCAGAAGAACTGAATTAACACTTAATTGTGCAAGGAAAGAAGTGATACAAAGGAATAAAGACTCAATATCAGCTGGAACTTGTCCAAATCCAGGATTTCTTGACACCATCCTTTAGATAATTTAAAGGCGAAACCAACGCAAAATAATGAGATCATTCCGAGTTAGTATGAAGATGTTATGAGCAAAACCGTGAAACCAACTTGGATTTGGTATTTGTTGGGCCTTATTGGGCCTGCGCGGGAAGAGAAATAAGAGAAGCGTTTTGGGCTCGCCTTTGGCGTGAAAATTAAGGTTTTTGAGGAGGTTAAGTCTCATAATTGGATAAGGATCAAAAGGAAGTGAACAAGTTTAATGAGATTAGGTTTCCTAGTTGGATAAGGATCAAGAGGAGATTACCAAAGCCTATATAAAGTGGAGCCTAGATACAATTTTCGACACAACTTTTTCACGCCTAGGAATAGTAAAAACCTAGGTTTAGCTTATGTTTTCTTTATTTTTAATGGTTTTTGAGAAAGCCATGTCTAGCTAAATTTCTTTGTTAGGGGTGAAAGGATGAACTTGTAGAGATAGATTTTCTTGTGTTTCAAAACTAGGGTTTTCAATTATAAAAGCTTAATGTTAATGTTTTGTCTCTCTCTCAATATTTTATCTCTCTCGATGATTTTTCATGTTCTATGCCACGTATAGTTCATTCTTTGATTAGTAGAAGAACTCGTTGAAACCTCGTCTTAAATCGATTTATGAATATTCTTTGACTATTTATGCCGCGTATACCTAGTACTTCGAAATTCTACCTTAGGTTGAGAACAAACAATTTTTTTCTTTGATTCTTAAACGAAATATCTTCTGTGTATTAGTAGCTAGATTTGTTATTTTGCACGAGTAAAATCGATACCCTTTGTGATGAACACAAGTGAACCCTAATCTACAACGGATTCACAAAACCTTAACGCTTTTCTATTATTGATTTCAATCTTTATTAAATAGTTTTAATTCATTCATTAGTTTAATTCTTTACGAAAATCGAAAAAATATCTTTTGACCTGAAAGTTATTTGAGTTAATTAGTATAAGCAATACACACTCCTCGTGGGAATGAACCATATTTGCTCTTGTCTACATCTTTCGATACTGTGTGTTTGTGGTAAAACAAAGTCGGTTTTCCAACGCATCATCTAGCCCAGCTATAAATAGAGTCACCTTCACCGAGGAGGACATGACGGGTTAAGAAGGTCAAAATCGATCTTTGTATGTCACTGCTCATGTCAAGGAAATTGAATTTAAGAGGGCCCTTATCGACATAGGAGCATCTACCAATGTCATTACACTCAGGACGCTCAAAGCTGCCCAGGTCCCATATAATCAGATCATACATCACCCATAGTGATGAAGGATTTCGAAGGTAACCGTATTAATTCCTATGGCCATGTTCATTTAAATTTACAAGTTGGTCCCATAGTATCCAAGGTGAAATTCCATGTCATTATGAAAGAGCCGAATACCATATGATACTGGGGCGCCCATGTCTACACGATAACAAGGCTATTCCCTCCACGTACCATCAATGCATGAAATCAATACTGAACGGGAAGATCATACGCATAACGGCATCGCCATCACCTTACACTCTAATATATGATGCTGAGTTCTTCAAACTATAGGATGATGTCGTCAAACCATCCAACAAAGTCTACAACACGATGTTGCCAGACTGGGCATTGATAGCAGACGAACCATTAACCTTTTCCGCAAAATCCGGATCATCAGGAACAACCTCAAGAGCCACTGGATACCATCATAGGACTTCCAGCGTCACAAATCCGCAACCTGCTAAGAGAAGTCGTAGTTTCGTGACTAGTTAAGACGACAATGGAAAAATATTCTATCTACGCAATCGTTGTTAGAAATTAACAGGAGAGGCCTACGAAGAGTCTCCCCGCCCACAGATATGCAACCACAATAAGGAGCAATACCATGAGGAAGTCCAAGATGCACCGCGACAATTGCAAGACGGTACAGATACTACGGCTAACACGCTGGAAACTATCAATCTAGGAACATAAAAAAATCCACGACCATTTTCAATCAGCCCATCCTTGTCCCCGGAAGAAAAAGTAGGGCTTGTCAATCTACTCAAGGAATATCAAGACGTCTTCGCTTGGACCTATGAAGAAATTCCAGGGTTGGATTACAAACTGGTCACTCATCATTTACACGTTGTTCCTGACGCCAAACCAGTCAAACAAAAACTCAGACAGTTCATACACGAATTCGAGGAACAGATTAAGATCTAAATTCAGAAATTGCTAGCGGCAAGCTTCATCAAACCTATCCAACATCCTACATGGTTGGAAACGTTGTCCCCTTCAAGAAAAAAATGGACAAATAAGATGTTGCGTGGACTTCAGGAACCTGAACAAATCCCGTCCCAAGGATGACTTTCCTCTCCTAAATACCGACATGCTCGTGGATGCTACCAGTGGACATGGTATGTTTTTATTCATGGATCGCTATAGTGGCTATAATCAAATAAGGATGTACGAGTACGATGCTGAGAAAACCGCGTTTCGAACTTCTATCGGGAACTTCTATTACACTGTAATGTCATTCGGATTGAAGAATGCTGGAACTACTTACCAAAGAGCTATGACAACAATCTTTCACGATATGATGCACAAGCAAGTAGAAGATTATGTCGACAATGTAATAGTAAAATCCAAAACCAGAACATCTCATCCAGACGTCCTACGCCAAGTCTTCGAGAGATGTCGTGAATACCATTTGAAAATGAACCCTATGAAGTGCGCCTTTGGTGTATCCTCCGGGTAGTTTCTGGGATTTCTGGTAGCAACAGAAGGGATCAAGGTAGACCCGGCAAAAACACAGGCTATCACCACCATGCCACCACCACGTACCGTAAGGGAACTCAAAAGCTTCATGTGAAGGTATCCTATATTCGACGCTTTATCCATGGGCTAGCTAAATTTGTTGCTTCATTTACACCCCTGTTGAAGAAGGAGGCGAGCTTTATCTGGTCATTTACACAACAAAAGGCATTTAATCAAATTCAACAATTGTTGTTATCACCAGCTAATATGAAATCTCCAACTTCGGGAAAACCATTACATCTCTACACGACCTTTAGTGAAGTGGTCGTAGGAGCCCTATTGGCTCAAGAAGACGACATGGGACTGAATGTCCTATCTACTATCTCAATCGTACATTAAGAGATGCAAAGTTGAGATACCCCATAGTTGAAAGAGCATGTCTATCCTTGGTGCATGTCGTTCAGAAATTTCGACATTATCTACTAGCGAATAGAGTATTATTGATGGGATGACCCTATAAAAATTTTATTATCAAAACTTGCTCTCGTAGGACGAACGGAAAAATGGTTATTACAAATGTTAGAGTTTGACATATCATGTGTATCACCAAAAACAATAAAGGGACAAGCGGTCGCAGATCTGCTTGCTGCTTTTCCAGGAGAAGACGATCTTACAACACATGAAGATGTACCTGGAGAATTCCTAGACATCTCACTCGCTGAAGAAGAAGCCTGGATATTATAATTTGATGGCTCTGCTACCCATAGGAACAATATTGGAGGAGCCGGAGTTGTGCTAGTTTCACCAACTGGTGAAGTGTTTTCACATTCATTCAAGTTGGACAACAAATGCATTAATAATCTGCCAATTATGAAGCCTTCCTACTGGGACTGTCGCTAGTCAAGCAAGATGGAGCCGCACGTATCAAAATGAGAGGAAACTCAAAGTTATTAGTAAATCAGATAAATGGTGTATATTGTCTCAAGGAAGCAACCCTATCCCCGTATAAGGATGAGGCACATAAGATCTTAACTCACTTTGTCGAGGCGACGATCATACACACGGGGCACACCAACAACAGACACGCTGATTTCTTGGCAACCATATCCTCGAAACTCCAGTTCAAAGACTCGGAAGCAACTTTCACCGTACAAAGACGTATCGTGCCTTCGACTTAGATAGACAAGCCAGATGAAGGACAAACCAACGAATAGAGGACACCTATCATCCAAGAGCTCAAAAATTTGCATAACAAAGGAATATCAGTCTTAAATATTTAAAGCATTTCTTCTTATTACATGGAATATTCTATCATAGAAATTCAGATGGATCTCTGTCAAGATGTCTGGAAGACAATGAGGCGCAAGGGCGACTTAGTCAGGGACACCGTAAGATTGCGGTCAGACATTGGTAATAACCTTATATAGACGTCTCCAACGTCTCAGATATTACTGGACCACCATGGAGGTTCAATCAAGATTGTTGCAAGGATCTTGCCCTAATTGTTAGATCCATCTGCAGCAGTCAGAAGTACTGACTATACACAATGTTGGGGATTGGCGGAATCCGTATATCAAGTACCTTCAAGATAATATTCTACTTCAGCAAAAGCGAGAAGCGACACGCTTGATCCGAAAAGCCAAAATATTTATCTTTCATGAAAGAATACTCTACCGAAAGAGATTTGGTGGAGATTTGTTGTGATATCTGGCAGAAGAAGACATCCATATTATCCTGAAAGAGGCGCACGAAGGAGAACACCAAGGCAAGAGAAAACTATTTCTCCAAGTCCATGAGAAATATTATTGGCCGACCATGGAGGACGATGCGGCTTCATTTGTTTAGAAATGTTACCAATGTCAAATCCACGACAAACTCATCCACACACCTTGCCTTCCTCTTCACTCGGTAAGCAGCCCTTGGCAATTCTATAGTTGGGGACAAGATTTCATTGGTAAAATCAATCCATCTTCGTCAAAGCAACACGACTACATACTTACTGCAACAGAATACTTCACCAAATGGGTCAAAGATGTACCCCTCAAAAGCACGAATGGAACAACAATAACGACATTTATCAAAGAACACATTATATGCAGATTTGGGGTACCAAAGCATATCGTAACGGACAATGGTACTCCATTTGCAAATAAATGTGTGCAAAAATTACTCAAAAGTTATAGCATCAAGCAGGTATTCTCCACGCCATACTACCCTCAAGGAAATAGGCAAGTTAAAAGTACCAACAAAAATCTCATCAGAATTTTAAGTCACACTGTTTATCATCATCCAAGGACATGGCACGAACAATTTCCTATGGCCTTGTGGACATACAGAACTTCTCCAAGGAATTCTACAGGGACCTCACCATATTCTCTCGTGTATGGAGCCGATGCAATCCTGCCTACAAAAATTAGAATCTCGTCAGCCAGAATTGCGACAACAAGTAGGGTTTATTGGGACGAGTCTGAAATTCCCAATTCTCGGATAACAAATTTAAATGTACTTGAATCCAAACAAGCCAAAACAGAGAAATATGCATAGATTTATCGACAAAGGATCACCGGGGCATATGATAAGGCAGTACAACCACGGGTGTTTCAGGTAGGGGATCTGGTACTTAGAACATCTAAGCATATTCGACCAGATATGTCTGCTCCAAAATTTACTCCAAAGTGGGAAGGGCCTTATGTAATCTCCAAGGCCATGCCGAGAGGGTATTACAAACTAGTTAATATGAATATAAAAGTTGTAGGTACATTCATTAATGGTAAATGGCTCAAGGCATATTATGCCTAAAACACCTTCATCATTTCTCTCACAAGTTCAATATAACTCCAAAACATATATTTGAACTTTCAAATTCAAAAACCATTACATTCATCTGAAACATCCTTTATTCAAAACTATTCAAAACCCAAAAAGAAAGAAATATTTCGCTACCTATCTTATAACTCAAAAAAGATCTCTGAGTAGAGGATAATTGCGATGATGCAATTTTCCCAACTTCTCATCATACTTCTATGAACGAGCCTGAAGATCTCGAGCTATTTCTTCACTTTTGGAGGATTTTTCTCTTCCCTTCTACCAAAGTTGCTGCATGAGCCTCTCTGACACTCTCCAAATGTTGATTAACCAGTTTATGTTGAAACAGAGGCCCTCACAAGTATTCAACATCTCATCCTATTCCTGGATTTTCAAGTCTGTAACCGTATATGGAAGCGCGTCATCCATCTCAGAAATAACGGTGAGGAGTCCTGCGGCGACTGTTACAAGAATGGGAGTATAACTCTTTACCAGCTCTGTGGTAGAGATATGCTCGTACATTTCCCATATTTTCGTGTAGAAGTCCACATGATGTTTTGGCACAACAAATCCTCCCACTACTTCATAATTCCGAGATAAAGACTCCATTTCCAACTCAAAGGGGAGCCCGACGTTGGGATAATCATGAGTAGGAAGACTCAAGTCAGCATTCGCAAGAGAAGCCATGATCTTAGAAAAATTCTCAAAGCCAGCTTCAACATTCGTTCTGCTATTCACTAGTACGAATTTCCCATTTTCCTCAATCCCAACATGTCCAATTTCCATTTCCTGCTACAAGCAACAATATATTAAAAAAAATATAGGCGGTTCCAAACAAAAAAATGGGAAGAAATCTGTTTACCATTTCCTTGAAGCTCCTAGTTCTCATATGTCTTTGTGGTACCTTCTTTAACCGAGAAACCTAGAAAAATAAAGATAATAAATCATCTTCGAACCTTCATTATAATTATCATACGTATGTGATAATCTTGAGAGCAAAGAGAAACTCACCATACTTGCAATCCAAGTAGTACGCTTGACATAGAAGCTACCTTAGTTCGAGCTACCATTGTTATCAGATATGTTTCAGTGATGAAGTGATGTTATTCTAGGATATTCTGAGTTTTGGGGAAGAATAAAAGTGAAAATGGTTAGAGCCATCTTCTTGTTTAAATAAACAAAGGTGGGAAACCCTAAAATTTAAATAAGTGGAATTTTCTGAAGTTTATCCCGAGGAGAATGGATCTGATCGTGACTGCTGACGAAAGCTTCAAGACTGATCGTTATCATGAAAGAGGTGATAGGCTTCACCAGGTGACTAGCCCAACACGTGCAGATGCAGCTCATCCACGTCTCCAACACAACAAGATTTGTGGTCGTGACTCCTCTGTGTGTTTTGCTCGTATGAACGATCATCCTTGCTCTACCAAAAAACGCATGTAACTGCTACCACTGGCGCCTCAGG
Organism: Papaver californicum; assembly: GCA_023531435.1. Taxonomy (NCBI): domain Eukaryota; kingdom Viridiplantae; phylum Streptophyta; class Magnoliopsida; order Ranunculales; family Papaveraceae; genus Papaver; species Papaver californicum. Next base: position 12,039,246 of record JAJJMC010030977.1, on the reverse strand, counting down.
TACCGATGAGGCAATTTCTTTCTAACAGACCTGTGCTAATACAACAAGCTTATTGCAATATTGTGAGAAAAGATGAGTAACCATTCCTAGTTTTAGGAATTCTATTTATTTGAAGATTCCCTAGTATCGACACCACCATCTAGTGTTTATCACAAAACATTATTGTTCCGCGCTAAGCAGGGGACATAGTGTTGATGGTGGATTTTTGACAAGGGAGAAAATGATAATATTGTTTTTTCACCTAGCTGCAGAAGCATGAAATAAATATGTATAAATTCCTGACCAGGCATCAGAATTATGAATACATACTCCTATCCTACATTCTGCAAGAAAATCGAGAAGGGATATTCATCTCCTGGCTAAATTAGCCTTGTATCTCCTTTGCATATATGTGCACTATAGAAATTTCATAGCTATATTCAACTAAATCGTCTTTATTTCATATGAACCCATGCAGACTATTTGTATAAAACATAATATACTAATTATAAAAAATTACGAACATTTAAGATAGAGGTTATGCCATATCTGAATAAAAACGCTAATTAGACCATCTAATTGTAGAGTCACATCAAGCATTATCTCAAGTTGTAAACTTCCACAGCTGAATCTCTTGAAAATGTTCTATATGCACTGTATAAAAATTAAGCATAAAATGCTAACATTAAATCTCATACAACCGAGAAACCCTGAATAGGCCATAGTTATGGTCATGGCATTAGTAAATGCCAATGATAATGGCATAAAGTCAATATCTCTGGCACCAACAAGTACCGGCCCTATCCATGCTCCCATCACAAACGCGTCAAACTAACAAGGCAAAAGAGGCAACAAAGTCAAAAGCAAAGTCAAAAGCCACGCATGAGCGCTAGTGGTAGCGTAGAAGCGCTAGCACCAGTGCTAGCCGCAGCGCTAATGCTAGCTTCATTGCTTCCTTGCCGTGCCACGCTTCGCTCCCGCGCCAAGCCATGCTCCCTTGTCGTGCCAATCCATGCTCTCCTACCGCGCCAATGCCCGTGACATTGCTACTCTATTGTGCCCGTAACACACGTATTTACCATTGTTGCTAACACAAATTGTATATTATAAACATGACATAAATATAACATTAACATAAAATTCATTAGTAGCATTGTCTCACGACAAAACTCACATGCTTTGAGTCCATGACTCCACTAACTCTTACGAGAGATCAAGTCATATTAGTTACATGGGGGGATTAAACATGGGGTTTTGGTCTGGTGGTAAACAGGAACATGGGCATGGAAACACCCCATGACAAGGAAGTTACAAAGTAGTGGTGACAGTTGAAGTGGTTGAGGAGGTAATGGAATAATGGTTTTCCAGAAACTTCCAAGGATAATGGGCAGTTACACCATCACCCCCATAATCCCTATTACTCAATCTCTACACTACCTCCACTACTTTACAAGGAAACATGTGTGTTCTCAACTATTATAAATAGGCTACTCAGCCTATTCTGAGGCAGAACAAACTTATCACTTTCTGAAGCTCTATTATTTTCTCAATAATTCAACATCTCTACATACAATTCAATACACACATTCCCTTCAACTTTCTTTTCTTTCTAAAATCAACCCATTTCATCTCCTTGTGATCGAAGCAGGGAGGAACGGCTACTATCGTGGTTTAGGCTTGCCCTGTACTATTTTGATTTCTGAATCTAAAAAAGTACTTTTATAGTATATTGTTTTTCCTAGAATCAATTTTTAGGTACTAACGATTTTGTCTCGTGAGAGTTTACAAGAGACATACCCACAAAACCTTTTACTCCAAAGCCTAGCTACTTGTGAACGATTGAGGGTAGACACTAAATATGCTATTTAGTTGGCTACGAAAATTATTTGGCTATGAGAGAAATTACATTGTTTTGAATCCAATTGATGTGTACACGAGTTTGTACTCAAGCGTACTAAAATTCATATACAAGAAAACAAAGCACTACTCATAAAGTCGTACAATGGACCATGATACTCGGAATCTAACAAGCCACAATCACAAGAATAGATTAAGAAGATGGATATGGAGATAGAAGTGTGCATATATTGACTAAGGTGAACGGTGTTTCCCCGAATATCTGTATGATCGTCAATGCCAAGATGAACCCTAATAGATTGAGATACGCACCCACTGGTATGAATCCTAATTCTAGTATCAACTCATATGGTATATACAAGGGCCCCAGCGGTCGATTTATTGAATATAAACAATTATTTTTATATCATTGAATGTATTGACAACATGATTGGATCATTTGAATCCTGCATTCCACACTTGCTTAGGCGAAGGAGACAGGGAGAACACATACATATTGCTATCCAAGTGTCAATTTTATTTTATTTTATTTTTTGTTGGTCAAGTTCAATTAAAATAATGAGCTTGATCTCAATCACTCACTCTACTTCATCCTGGCGACAACAAGGTGATACTAGTGCCCCACCAAATCAGTTAGAGAAACACGTAAATTTGCAAAAATAAAAACAAAACATGACATGGTGACGACTCCGGGATATGGTGACGACTATCATGTTATTTCTAACAACTGAGCTTCGTCCTTTTATGAATAGACCATTTAGATGCGCACACCAACTTCTATAGACAAGAATTTTGTTTCCATCTACCTAGAATGGTTAGTGTCATCCTGAATTGTTCACAAGTTTCTAAATTTTGGAGTTTTTGGTACAACTAAATTTTTAAAATTTTTCTACTTTATCCCCAAACTTAAATTGAACATAATTCTTGATGTTCTAAAGATAAATGAATGAAAGCATGAACAAAGAGAAAATAATGAACAAAGTAAAAGAGATGGGGAAAGATATTACCAGCACCGTGTACCAAAAGTATATGGGTTGCCTCCCATAGAGCGCTAAGTTTAAAGTCTTTAGCCAGACAAGAAATGATTAGTCACAACTTACGAACCATATAACAATAATCGAAATAATTACGAACCCTTAAAGTTAATATTATTTGACTCACATAGTTGACCACAACGGAATATACGAAAGTGGTGGTCATTCTCATGAAAATGTGTCGATTCATATTTCCTAAAATAATTAGGCTTAGCTCCAATATTCAATATCTGACAGTATTCCCGCCTGTCACGCGGGTGACCCGAGTCGTTCCCGGCAGCGGTGCCAAAAACTTGATGTGATTTTTATCTATACCGCAAGAGCACGGTCGATGAGACAATATGCTAGCACGGTTCGTTCCACAGGGATTTTGAAATTGTTATTTCTAACTTTTAATTAATTAAGTGCTAAAGACAAATTGAGGAATTAAATAAAATAACTACACAAATTAAGAAATTAAGAAAAAAAAAGTCTAAGGTTTCGGATTCCACTACTTCTGATATTGGTAATTCAAATTTAATATCCTAAACACAATGTTCTCATACTATTCAAAACAATATTAAACCAAATTTCATGTTTTGGAAAATACAACATTTAAAATTTATTTTTATATAACTTTCATCGTCTCGCAAAGATATAATCTCCTTCGCTTATAAAATATCAACATCCTAAAGTCTATTCAGAACAATTAAATCAAAACATATTTAGAAGAGAAATTATTAGTAATTAAAGACTTAATTGACGTTTGGTACTTACATTTTGTCTAGTTTTAGTCTTTAGTCTAATATTTGTCCAATGTTAGGGCTTGGTACCTAGACTGAACATTGACCTGCGTGACCAGGTTAAGTCTAATTTTAATTTAATAAAATCAATAATTTTTCTGTTATTTTCTCCAAACCGTTAACAAAACCATTAAATATACACCATTTTTCATTGCCTTCTCCTCCCTTTATTTATTTTATAAAATTAATTAACTATGGTCAATTACGGTCAACGTTCAGTCCAATTACCAAGCCTTAACATTGGACAAATGTTAGACCAAAGACTAAAATTGGACAAAATGTAAGTACCAAAAACCAATTAACCCGTAATTAAATGACACAAAAAGAAATTAATTATGTAAAATAAATAAAATATTAAGAGTTCACATCAACAATAACTTCCTCCTCTACCCTAGAACAAAGATTTAACTACTCATGGAACAAGAAAGTAGAGAAAAAACCATTTTATTCATGATTTTACAATAAATTACAAGAAAGAACTGACCAGTTAAATACAAAAAAAGTAGCTGAAATAATAAAAGAAATTATTGAATGAACGACAACTTTTGTGTGCATTAAACTCTGAAGTGTCGCTGGTACTGTAGCATAAACCGTCCTTGTAACAGTTCAATACAAAAAAATTGCAACGGTTTCTGCGACAGTTTTTAGCTGCCTTATGTTCTTCCTCCCCCTTCTTCTTCATGTGAACCTGAGTTGCAGAAATCTTATAGGTTTTTATTTTTCTTCCAATCTAGCCGAAGCCAACTTCCCGAATTTCTTCTAACATTTCTCTATTTATAATCAAACAACACCCAACCCAAAAATCTCCTTCAAATCTTAGAAAAAATCTTTTGGTTTAATGAATAATACTCTCGGCTAAATTTACTTTCTTACGATCCCGATTTTCTTCGAACAAAAAGTATGGATGATTTGTTGCTTTCCTTTTTGTCATAACAATATTGGTTATGCAAGGAAACATACTCAAGTGAAGTAGAAGAGAAAATATCCAAAATTTTACGAGATTATTTTTCATCCCTGATTTGTCCGAGGGTGTGATATTTGCCGAGATCTTTTTTTGATTGTGGAGACTTTATTTCGTGTACGACTTTATCTCAATAAGGCAAGAAAATTATTGTCCTAAAATCTTTCAATATCTCCCAAATCCCGCATACATTTTCACGCAACTGAGTACATATTTTCCCGCCAATTCCTAATTTGAAATGGAAGTATGTGGGTGCCTTTAACAACGTCTGGGTGCCTTTATCAGTTGAGGTGCCCTTATCCAAAAATGGGGGTGCCTTTAACACTTTTTAAACCAATTTTTCCACGATTGTTTATTCTTCGAAAATACCTACAAATACAATACAATAACAATATTAGTACACAATCGAGCATTATCAATATAAAGAATTGAGACAAATCAGACACAAAAATATATCTATCAGGCATTGTGGTTGGAAAGAAAGGTGCTTCCATAAAAAATATCAAAGTGTTAAAGCTTTGTTGTACCAATAGGCTCTTCCAAGGCAAATTCTAGAGTTACTTTTTGAAGACTGAGTGTTTAAGTTGAATCAAAAAAATTATAATATATAACTGTAATTTTCCATGGGTTTTTATTTTTGTTTCTGTTTTTCCCTTCTGGTTTTGTGGGAGGTTTGGTATTTTTTGTTTCGGCATAGATTAGTGAGCAAGACAACATTTACTTGTATCTTTCGGTGCCTCCTCGACACCTTGAATTTTATTTTAAATCATATTTCAAGAAAAAAATAAACTAGAAAGAAAAGATTTTTAAGACTGTGTAAATGCTGATATTAATAATTTGTGTATAACAAATAACAAGTGTTACTATTCCTCAACTCCATTTAGTTCAATAACCCACAAGATGCATTGAAGTACAAATCTTAAGTTGATATCCCACAAAAAAAAATACAATTACATCATAAAATCTTCTAACATTGACAAATTTAAGAAGCAAGACTAGATTACGTGGAAGATTGTATTTTCTCATTGCATATAATCTTCAATGTCAATAAAATAAGGAACAAAATTAGATTTTGTGGTTTCATCTTCCTATTCAAGTCCTTCCACCATTCCTATTTTCGTGTAATCACTACTGATGTGTTAGGAATAACACTATTGTTGTCAAACGGTAGCTTCTGGACAGTTTTCCACACTAATAAGCTTCAAAGAAAGGAATCTAACGTTATGGTTATATATCCTTTTTAATGTTGCTATACAGACGATAGCAAGACGTTCGAGTCTTGAAAATGTATTTGTTAACCTCTCTTCGGCTGTAAATCGAGGACCGTCTATTAGGTAGGATGGGATTGTCGATCGCCCTAAGCCCAGAAAATGAAAGGGAAGAATTTTTTTTCTTTACTATATATATGTAGACAGTTTTGTCTTAATTTGTCTTTTAATAATTATAAAAAATTAAACGATTAAAATGAGAAAGCATTACTAATAATATATTTATTTACTAGGTTTTTGGTACTACTACTAATATTGATTTTAAATTTTTTGTATAACATAATAAAAATTTTATATGGGTACATAAGAAACAATTTACTCAATATATGTCTTTTAAGATTTCTTGTTTCTTATACATCATGATTGATGTGTTACTTTTTTATATTTAAACATATCAAATATTTATGATTCGTGTGATTCATGAGATACTTTTTGCATTTAAAAATGTTCTACATATATATCTTGTAATTGTATTTGAATAATATTTTATTTTTCTAAAGTTTTTTTGTTAAATTTCTTACTTGGATTCACAATTTCATTTTTATTGTTATAAATATATTATAAGTTCTGAAGTTTTTGATAAGGTTTTAAGTTTTTTCCTTGTTTGATTTATATGCGTGTAGATAAAAAAAAAAAATCCAAATATAGGCCCTAATTCTTTTTTGCCCCATATTTTATATTTGTTAAGGACGAGGTTGTGCAAACCCATCATAAATTACTTCTTCTAATCCATACAACAACTGCAAATCAAGATTCTCAAGATTCTAAGCATATATATATACATTAGCCATGTAACATCTTTCAGTTTATGGAAACCACTTATTTCTACATCTTTAAGATTCATAAAGCAGAATATCGTCGGTCGAGACATATCCCACGAAATCTCTAACTTTGAGATGCTAATAATTTCAAGTTTCTCTAAAATTTGTGAATAGAGTAAACTTATATTTCATTCTCAACTCTTTTAACTCATTCAAGTTACTGAGAAAAAGAGTTTCTAAACCAGTCATGTTTGCCAAACTAACTAATGATGATACATCATATGATGATGGTAAAGACGACGGTGATAAAAGAATGTTGTGAGTACATTCGTAAGTATATGATGATTTTGTGCACAATTGCAATCCGTGACTACTTACTAACCTTTGAAAAACAATACTTGTCCAAATGGATTCCGAGATAACTCAAGTCTCTTAAGCTTTCCAACTCGCTCAGACTTGGTCCACCTTCTTCTTCCTAGTTGATATATGTACAATTCCAACATATTTAATTTTGTAAGACAAACAAAAGTCCATGGACTTAGTATATGTCTACTGGTCGGTTGTCAGCCAAGCAAAATTAATTCATGTTCTTTACTTCACAAATATGGATTAAAGTATAGTAGTAAGAACAAGTTCACTCCTCGAGGAGATATGGGTTGTTAACTATTTTTGATTGCTTATGTAAATAGGGGGATTTGGTTTATGATTTAAGCTAAATTAAATTAATAAAGATAATTAAAGTTTTAAATAATATAATGAGAGTGCTTGTTAAAGAGTCCATCTTCCATCATCAGACATGTTATCAATCAAACTCATTTTTCTCAACATTAATAACCTTAAAGCATCCTATCGCAAGTCTACTCCGACAAAACTCCTTTTATCATAAAATTATCATAAAAGGCTAAAAAGTCACTTTTTGAATCCTTTTCACTAGATAACTTAGCGCAAGAACCACTCAAGTTTAACCTAATGAAAGCAATGGTATTTGTGAGTTCATGTTATTCTAAGCAATCCGGCGCAAGAAACATTCGGATTTAACCTAGGTCAAGCTTCTACACATAACTGCATGACAACATCACGTCGTTAGAAATTATGTTATGATACTCGTAACAAGGGTTTTTCGATAATTCCGGATCTCAAACCCTAGTTTAACTATAGGTATGAGTATATGGTTATTTAATTTGCAACTTAAACAAACAAATACCCAATCATAAAAACACTATTAATAATAGAACGTGAACGATATTAAAAATATTATAAAAATTAAGAATAAATAATTTAATGAGTAGACATGTTCTAAAATTTGGACTACATCCCTAGTCAATAAAAGAAGTTAGATACATATATTTTTTTTAAAAACTATACAAAAATATTAAAGAAGAACAATTAAATCAAACCGAATATGTGGGAAAGATAATCCCACGCTCCAGCGCAATTCTTAGCTTATCAAAACCACAACCTCTTCCTTCTTCTTTTTCTCTGCCTCCGTATCTCTGTATGAAGTTGTGTCAAATTGTGTTTCACGGCTTTATTTATAGATGCCACTAGCCGCGTCTATTACAGTTTCACCCGAAGTAGGACTCTTGGTAAGCCTTATCACACCACCGACCAGCCAATCTTTTGTGTATTATACACGGTTTACAGCTGCCTCACACACGTTTAATTAGATCCTCCATCACCTGACTTATCTCCGTTCAAAACCATGTCGTCGTATCCAATTGAAACTCCTCTTTTCTGACTTCTCTCTTTCGAACTCACAGACCAAACTTGAGAGACAACACCATCGAAACAATCACCTTCGTTTCACTTTACACTGCCAGAACCCATCACTGCCGTTACTAATAGTTGAAGCTCCATTTTGAATTCCATCAATCTAAGACTCGCTCGCCATCGAATGCCATCTCTGCCATGAATGGTTCACTTTAAACTCTATTTGTTTTTTTCTTACTTCCTCAACCGCGACAATAGTAAGCAAACCAAACAGAAACTTGAAAGAGATTAATCGTTAGAACAAAACAGCACAGTTCAGACAACCACACAAGCACAGAGAGATGGAGTCGCCTGTTCAACAGACTGCCCTTAACTCAATATTTGTCAGGTACACCTTTAGAAAGATGTTGCTATACCTTTAGAGATGACAAATTTGAATCCAGGATAAAACCACCTGATACCAACCCAGTTAGTAAGACTCGTTGTCCCGTTGTGAACTTAACAGTAGAAGAAAAATTAAGAAGTAAACTAGTGCGCAAATCAAAGCAAGAAGAGGGGAAAAGTCGTCAGGTCAGTGGCTGCGACTGGGGTAAGAAAAAATCTGACTATTGTTTTTCTTTTAAAGAAAAAGAAGACTTTTGATTATCAAAAGGTAAAAAAATCAATTAATTAAACATATTTAATTCGAGATATTTAATTAAAGGATTTTGTTATTTAAACCTGATTTAAATTATAAATTCAAAACGGTAAAATACTTAATGTAAAAAATTAAAATATAAAACCGTTGGATCTCAGATGGGAACACACAGGCACACGCAAAGCACACGCCAAGGCTCACGCTAATGGTCACACCAAGGCTCACACCAAGGCTCACACCAAGGCTCACACCAAGGCTCGCGCCAAGGCTCACGCAAAAGCACACGCAAGCTCCGCAAGCCCGCGGTCCGCGGTGCTTCGGTGCGAAGCACTGCACATGTGTGCATTTACCCACTAGTCCATTTTCTAAGTCCATATCTAATCCACTAGTTCTTTTTCCTTATATAGAACGTTTGTGGTAAAGAGGATAAACTTCCTCATTGGTTTGCCCAATATGGGACAAACCAAAGGTTTCTCATTCACTAAGAAGTGAAAATGGATGACTCTATTTTTCCACCCCAAGTTTGAACTAGTGACCCTTGATCCCCACTAAGATATATTAAGTAACAAAAATCATTTTAAGTAAGAATCCATTTTTAATTCTAACAATCCCCCACATGAATGAAGAAAGCGATAAATCAGAAAACCGGAAAACGAGAAATACCTCTTAAGCAATAGGTGTCCATAAGGAATTGAACCTTTGCTTAGTGAGAAGTACCAGAACTACTTGATGGTCAGTGAACGCGATGTCTTGAAATGCCATGGTTTGGTGTAATTCATCAATAGCTCCTTACGCGAGATATCTCTCAAGAGTGCTGTTAAGTTTACGCTATTATGTCCGTTTTGGCCCTGGACATATCCCGTTTCTCAGAATGCTCTAGAGAATCAGCTTAATTCTCATAGGAAGCGACCCACTTCCTCATTCAGATAGGTGAGTTCTATCAAGAGTGTTAACTGCTACACCCCATTTCAATCTTTATTGAAACTATAGAACTCATTAAGACTTTATTATAAGTCATCCTCACATGCAGTCACACTATCACGTCTACACCATAGGGAAAGGACAGAGAAATTAATTCCCTGATAGTGTTTAATTTTTACCCGCCACAAATTAGTTGTCTCATTCAAAACCTTGATCTTGGGATCTCCAGTCAGCAAGGTTGAGTATCCTTCATGGCAAGTTTTAATTTATGATCTTAAGCCCCATCCCCCTTGGTGCATTACTAACTATCTCCTTGGACAAGCCTTTCGTCAAAGGATCCGCGATATTCTCCTTAGACCTCACAAAGTCAACAGAAATAACGCCAGTTGAGATTAGTTGTTTTAAAGAATTGTGTCTTCTCCTGATATGAATAGATTTTCCGTTATAGTTGCTGTTTTTAGCATTAGCTATTGCAGCTTGACTATCACAATGTATAGATATAGCTGGCACAGGCCTATGCCAGAGAGGAATGTCTTCTAAAAAATATCTTAGCCAAGCGGCTTCCTCTCCTGCTTTATCTAACGCAATAAACTCGGATTCCATAGTGGATCGAGCGATACAAGTCTGTTTGGAACTCTTCCAAGATATTGATCCACATCCTAGAGTAAATACGTATCCACTCGTAGGCTTATACTCCTCTGAGTCTGCTATCCAGTTTGCATCACAGTATCCTTCAAGAACAGCAGGGTGTCTTTCATAACTTAAACGGTAGTTTAAAGTGTATTTAAGATACCTCAACACTCTGAAAAGTGCATCCCAATGTTCATGTCCTGGATTACAGGTATACCTACTAAGTCTACTCACATCATAGGCAATGTCTGGTCTTGTGCAGTTCATTAAATACATCAGACTTCCTATGACTCGTGAATATTCAAGTTGCGAGACTCCATTGCCTTTGTTTTTCCTGAGTTTGCAAGAAGGGTCAAATGGAGTACTTGCAGGTTTACTATCAAACTGGTTAAATTCTTAAGAACTGATTCAACATAATGAGATTGACTAAGACTGAATCCATTAGACTCATTTCTAATTTTCATCCCTAGGATTACATCAGCAGGACCTAAGTCTTTCATGTCAAAGTTCTCACTCAACATGTTCTTAGTGGAATTAATGATTTCTAAGGTTGTGCCTAGTATAAGCATATCATCAATATACAAGCATACAATCACACAGGCATCATTTATAGATTTATTGTACACACATTTGTCAGCTTCATTTATTTTAAATCCACTAGAGAACATTACATGATCAAGTTTTTCATGCCATTGTTTCGGTGCTTGTTTCAAGCCATATAAAGACTTTTTAAGTCTGCACACTTTGTTTTCATAACCCTTCACTACAAAGCCTTCGGGTTGGTCCATATAAATTTCTTCATCTAATTCACCATTTAGGAACGCAGTTTTTACATCCATTTGATGTATTTCTAGGTTAAGAATTGCAGCAATTGCAATTAGCATCCTAATGGAAGTAATTCTAGTGACAGGTGAATAAGTGTCAAAGAAATCTACACCTTCTATTTGTTTATAGCCCTTAGCTACTAGTCTAGCTTTATACTTTTCCACAGTTCCATCTACCTTACGTTTTCTCTTGAAGATCCATTTACAGCCTATGGGTTTGCACCCTGGAGGTAAATCTACTATCTCCCAGGTTTCATTAAGAACAATAGAATCCATTTCACTAATAGTGGATTCTTTCCACCATGGAGCTTCGGAAGAAGTCATGGCCTCTTTATAAGTTTATGGATCAGTTTCAACTAAACAGGTTATGAAGTCTGGCCCAAAAGATTTTTCTATTCTAAGTCTTTTGCTTCTTCTAGGTTCATAAACAGATTCATCTTCTTCTATCGGTAAAATATGGCTAGAAGAAGGGACATCTAGGGGATCATCACATATCATGCGAGATTCAGATTTCAATGGAAACACATTTTCAGAAAATGTAGCATCCCTAGATTCCATAATGGTGTTCACACCAATTTCTGAGTTTTCAGAACTCACAACCATAAACCTATAAGCAGTGGTGTGTTCGGGATATCCTATGAAGACACAATCAACCGTTTTAGGTCCTATTTTAGTCCTCTTAGGTGGAGGAATAGAGACCTTGGCTAAACACCCCCACACTTTGAGGTATCCATAAGAGGGTTGTTTGCCTTTCCATAATTCATACGGCGATTTGACTGATCCTTTAAGGAGCACTCTGTTCAGGATATAGCAAGCTGAGAGGACGGCCTCCCCCCACAAGTTCGCCGGTAGTCCTGTAAGGGTTCGGTTTTTCCGTTCAGCCACTCCATTTGATTCTGGTGAATAAGGAGGAGTTACCTCATGAATAATGCCATGTTGTGCACAAAAGTCTCCTATAGGGATTACATATTCACCCCCACAGTCAGATCTAATGGTTTTAATTGTGGTGTTCAATTGGTTTTCTACTTCTAATTTATATAACTTATATGCTTCTAAAGCATCATCTTTCCCTTTAAGCAAGTAAATATGACAGTATCTAGTACAGTCATCTATGAAAGTGACAAACCATTTTTTACCACCTCTAGTCTGGATTGATTTCATATCAACTAAGTCTGAGTGAATTAACTCTAAGGGATTAGAATTTATGTGGACATTTTTCTTAAAGGGCTTCTTTGCATATTTTGATTCTACACAAACTTCACATTTATGTTCATATTCCAAATTTAATTTTGGAATGCAGCCAGAGTTTGCCAATTTGTTCATTGATTTATAATTTACATGACCAAGTCTACCATGCCAGATATTCAATGAGACAACAACATAAGAAGAATCAATTTTATTAACTTCAACAGAGGTTACAGATAATTTGTATAGGCCTTCAGCCTTATAGCCCTTTCCCACAAAATCCTTTCCCTTAGTGATAATCACTTTCCCAGACTCAAATAAAATCTTAAAGCCCTTATCATCTAGCACACCACTTGAAACGAGATTCTTGCAGATGTCTGGTACATGTAAAACTTCATTCAATGTGAGGATTTTCCCGGAAGAGAGCTTCAGCGAAACTTTTCCTTTTCCTGCAACCTGTGCTGCAGATGAATTACCCATATAGAGTTTTTCTCCTTCTCCTACCGTCTGATAGGAGGTGAACATGTCTTTACTTCCGCAGATATGTTTGGTAGCTCCAGACTCTACCCACCAGTCTCTCACATTGGTAACTGAGTTAACCTCAGACACCGTGCCAGAAAACTCATTTTTACTGCTTTCAACTAAGTTTACATTTGATTTCTTAAAATTTGCATCTTTGTGTTTTCTACAATGAATTGCCATATAGCCAGACACACCACAAACATAACATGCTCCCTTAATTTTACCAATAGCAGATTTTGGTTTTTGAAATGTACTTTTTCTTTGCGGGCCAGGCTTGCGCTTGTTGTGGTCAAGACTTAGATTAACAAATTTGTGTTCGATGACGTGAGCTTTGTTTGACATGTCTCTTGCAGAAGAAACATTCTTGTCTTTTGAACGCATCAATTCTTCAACTTGGATTTTCTTGCCCAATTCTACCATGGAAATTTCACCAGTTTCATGCCTTAGTCTTCTCTTGTATTCAGCCCAGGAATTTGGCAATTTTTCAATAACAGCAGAAACTTGAAATGTTTCATCAATAACCATTCCTTCAGCAATTATTTCATTAATAATTTTTGCAACTCCAGAAACTGATCAACCACTGATTTATCATTCATCATTTTATATTCCAGAAAACGTGCAACCAAGAATTTTTTACTTCCTGCTGTTTCTGCTTCATATTTATCTTGTAGTGCAGTCCATAGATTATAAGCATTGAAATTATCCTTAGCATTGTAAAAATCATATAGAGCATCTTCTAGGCAGTTTAAGATATGATTTTGGCCATATAATTACTTCTCTTCCAACTTTCTAAGTCCTGTAATTTTTCAGGTTCATTCAGAGACTCATCAAAAGGCTTCAGATCCATCTCATCTAGCATGTGGAAACTCAGGAAAAATAACATTTTTGACTGCCATCTCTTGAAGTCCTTTCCAGAAAATTTCTGAAGTCTGTCAACATCAGTCTTCACCATTGTTACAGAAGAAATTTTTTCAAATAATACAATTATTGAGTTAAGAATGTTGGAGAATATTCCTGTAACAGTAAGCAAACCAAACAGAAACTTGAAAGAGATTAATCGTTAGAACAAAACAACACAGTTCAGACAACCACACAAGCACAGACAGATGGAGTCGCCTGTTCAACAGACTGCCCTTAACTCAATATTTGTCAGGTACACCTTTAGAAAGATGTTGTTATATCTTTAGAGATGACAAATTTGAATCCAGGATAAAACCACCTGATACCAACCCAGTTAGAAAGACTCGTTGGCCCGTTGTGAACTTAACAGTAGAAGAAAAATTAAGAAGTAAACTAGTGCGCAAATCAAAGCAAGAAGAGGGAAAAAGTCGTCAGGTCAGTGGCTGCGACTGGGGTAAGAAAAAATCTGACTATTGTTTTTCTTTTAAAGAAGAAGAAGACTGTTGATTATCAAACGGTAAAAAATCAATTAATTAAACATATTTAATTCGAGATATTTAATTAAAAGATTTTGTTATTTAAACCTGATTTAAATTTATAAATTCAAAACGGTAAAATACTTAATGTAAAAAATTAAAATATAAAACCGTTGGATCTCAGATGGGCACACGTAGGCACTCGCAAGGCACACGCCAAGGCTCGCATCAATGGTCACACCAAAGGTCACACCAAGGCTCACACCAAAGGTCACACCAAGGCTCGCACCAAGGCTCACACCAAGGCTCGCGCAAAGGCACACGCAAAAGCACACGCAAGCTACGCAAGCCCGCGGTCCGTGGTGCTTCGGTGCGAAGCACCGCACATGTGTGCATTTGCCCACTAGTCCATTTCCTAAGTCCATATCCAATCCACTAGTTCTTTTTCCTTATATTGAACGTTTGTGGTAAAAAGGATAAACTTCCTCCTTGGTTTGCCCAATATGGGACAAACCAAAGGTTTCTCATTCACTAAGAAGTGAAAATGGATGGCTCTATTTTTCCACCCCAAGTTTGGACTAGTGACCCTTGATCCCACTAAGATATATTAAGTAAAAAAATCATTTTAAGTAAGAATCCATTTTTAATTAGAACACGTTTCACTTTACACTGCCAGAACCCATCACTGCCGTTACTAATAGTTGAAGCTCCATTTTGAATTCCATCAATCTAAGACTCGCTCACCATCGACTGCCATCTCTGCCATGAATGGTTCACTTTAAACTCTATTTGTTTTTTTCTTACTTCCTCAACCGCGACAATGGCAACAACCATCAAAACTTTCCTTGACCATTCTTCTTTATCTTCATGATAATGGCAGCAACCATCAATCATCTTCTTTTGTCGCTGCTAAGAGTGAACATAACTCAAACTCGTCATCATCAACCAATGATCATCAGCAACATCAACCAAGTAAACTAAATATCTTCACCGATAATGGCAGTAAAACTATCCCTTTAATCACTGAATTTACTGACCGCCACCACCATTTATTATATCGTCAATTCAAACCCATCATCATTGATTACATCATCCGTGAAATAAGAACCCTAAATATGATTTAGCCGGAAAAGACTCGACCTGAATTCCTCTGTTCATGAAGTGAAGAGGAAGAAGGTGGCCCTTATCAATAGAGTGGGCGCTGTTATAATAATTCAAATCCTGACGCCCCTTAGTAATAGTGCAGGAGCCTATGTTAGTTCTATTTAAACATGTCTGCGCTTAGCGTATGATGGGGTGGCAATAGTAGTTGCCTTTAAAATGACCATTAAGTCCTTAATTCTCGTTTTGCTTATAACTACTTCATACGACCTCGGAATGACCTCATTCTTTCTCCGTTGGATCAATTCTCTACAAGATGGTGACAAGAAATCCTGGATTTTACTGAGTTATACTGGGTCTTTGGCAATTCTTCCCTTATAATGCTTCATTTCTATTTCTTTTGAAGATGTAACCTAACAAAAGACATAAACTGTAAAAGTAATAATAATAAAAGATAATTCACATAAAACTTAGCAAATAAGTGTAAGAAAATGATAATTTAAATATATAAATTACGCACTTATCATCTACCCAAGGATTATAAACCAAAATATTGTAGTTCCGCCAGTGAAAAAATACTCGTTAGGAGTTTCTTCGTGCTCATACGAGGCATATCTAAAACTTTCGGCATATACATAGCTAGACTGAAAATAGTCATCCGATATAGTCTCTACGTCACCGTGTCTAAGTAACAGAATTGAGAGATGTGGGCAATTTGGTGCTCCATTGAGTTTTTTAATTGATTTATTGCCTACAAGAGAGATCTTCTCTGCATTCTCCCATTCATGGAGCTTGTGATCGTTTTGTGTCCGAACTACTAAAACCTTATCTGATTTTTGTACCAAAATCAGAGGCTATCTAAATTGCCAAATCATGAGCTACATCATGCATTTTTACATCATCTAACAAGCACGAACTTTTGAGACTTTTAATAACATCATGACCTTCATGATAAGCTTCATCTATATCATCCATTTCATCTAAGAACTCTCCGCCTATCCAAAGCTTAATTGAATCTTCTTTATGAATCGAATAATCCTCGGGGTATAAGGAGCAGTATAAGAAACAAGACTTTTGAAATTTATAAGGTGCTTGGAATCTGGATGCATCTTAAGAAATAACTTCTTAACTTAAATAAGTTAAAAAGCTAGAAATTAGGTTGGGAAAAAAAATTAAGAATGATTTTCAGAAGAAAACGACTTTTGCTTGTGGAAAAATAGAAACCGGCTATTTGTTCCTGAAAGGTTGTTTAGATACCAGAAATAGAAGTGCTTCTGCTTCTCCAGAGAAGTCAATTCTAGAAATCAAAAAACAAAAACATTTTATTTGTTTCACATTTTTTTATTCTTTTTTCTTTTAAAAATTATTATGAAATTATATACCAAACTTAACTTTTGAATTTTTTTTACTTCTACGAATCAAAAAATAACATTTCAAATAGCATCCAAATAGGCTACAAACGTTTAACTTAAATTGAATTAAGTTGGGAAAACTACTTTTGACTTTTGAGTGGTATCCGAACTCGTATCCGAACACCCACTTGAAAAAGCAAAGACTGTTTGGTTTATAACTTGCATTGACTTCCTTAAAGTGGGACCAATCATAACGGTTCCTTGTCACTCTAAACCAATCCTTGCCCTAAATGTCCATGTCATCCAAAGTGACGACACTTTTCAGTTCAAAACCAAACCGAAAAAACAGTCAATCATGATTCATGAGGAACATCACAGTCATTTAAGCAAAAATGAAGGGTAAATATAACAGTCCTTCCCTTCGCGGTTGAATCCTGTTTCATTGGGCAAATGACAGTATTTTATTATTTTGTGTTTGAGATATTTTCATAAGAAAAAGATAAAATAAATAAAAGCTAGGTTCACGAGCTAAACCATGTCTTCTTTCTCTGCAACTCTGTCGTTCCTAAATTAAAAACCCTAGAAATTTTATTGTTGTAAAGAGTATACTACTTTAGTAAGTAAGGTTTCACGGTATTGAACTTGTTTGTTATCATCTATTTCACGCACCTATCAATTTCTTCAACTAATTTACAGGTGTTTTGAATCCTATGATTAGTTTCCAGACACGTCAACTAGTTTGATCAAAATTAGGGTTTTTGTATCTAGTCTAGAAATGTACGAATAAGTTTGTGTTTTTTTTGATAAACAAGGAAAAAGAAGGTCTGTGTTGGTTTGAATTTCGATGGATCATCGATCTCAGCTCACTATTGGTCCTGGAATGGATTTGCCTATAATGCATGATAATGATCGTTATGAACTTGTTAAAGATATTGGTTCAGGTAATTTTGGTGTAGCTAGGTTAATGAGAGATAAACAAACTAAAGAACTTGTTGCTGTTAAGTATATTGAGAGAGGCGAAAAGGTTTGTGTTTCTTCTCAACTTCAGAATTACATTCTCTGTAGCTTTTCTTTGAGTAGTGATACAGATTTTTCTTCTTATTTTTTGGTATTGAGACAGATAGATGAGAATGTACAAAGGGAGATTATTAATCACAGGTCTCTGAGGCATCCCAATATCGTTAGGTTCAAAGAGGTCTGTATCTAGTTATATTTTTCTTACGTTTACGTTCTTTTTGAGGAGATAATGATGATGAATTGATGATGTCTGTTTTGACTTTTTAATTTTGTGAAAATTTAGGTTATCTTAACACCAACTCACCTGGCTATTGTGATGGAATATGCATCTGGTGGGGAGTTATTTGAGCGTATATGCAATGCAGGGAGGTTCAGTGAGGATGAGGTTGTTATGTTGGTTAATTTTGAATTCTTATAGTAGTAATTTGGCGTTTTTTTATTTCTATTTTTCTCCTCTCTTGATGTTTTCTTTTGTACTGAATTATGATGCAGGCTCGTTTCTTTTTCCAACAACTAATATCAGGAGTTAGCTACTGTCACGCAATGGTATTTGTACAAGTTTTGTTTCTTCATAGTTGTTTTCTTAGTTTACCATGTGACTTGGTGACGGAATTTTTTTCTTACATTGTTTCCCTTGTATAGCAAGTATGCCACCGTGACCTGAAACTGGAGAACACACTGTTGGATGGAAGCGCCGCACCTCGTCTGAAGATATGTGATTTTGGATACTCTAAGGTATTTCCCATCTTTCTCATCTTGTTGTTCTGGTTCTTGGCAGTGTACCACAGCTTGTGTTCGTGTACCGTGCCTGTTTGCATATTTAAGCACGTTTATACAATGAAGGTTCTACTTTAAGTGGAGACTCTTTACTCCAATGACATTGTACTTGCAAAAAATTCTCTGAAATCTGAATTTAATCCTTTTTGAACATGGACACACCAGTGCTTACCAGTTCTCATTGCTATTAGCGAGAAAATTCCTTCTTTCTTTTCTAAACTTTGTCTGTTTTTACCAGTCCTCAGTGCTGCATTCACAACCAAAATCAACCGTTGGAACCCCTGCATACATTGCTCCGGAAGTATTACTCAAGAAGGAGTACGATGGAAAGGTAAAATCCTCGCCACTTGCAAGCCTCATCTGGCATAAATCTGTTCTTATAACCAATTAACTGCGTATACTGTCAAATTTCAGTCCACATTGTTGCTGTATTACCATGACATTTATAAGCTAGACATACTTCTGATGAAGGTTCACATTGGGCAACAGTTATGTAAATTTTTTGGTATTTAAGTTGATGGCAGTTATACTTGCCGTTTGGGTATTTCTTAACTTCACATAACATTTATATATGTATCATTTATGTTTCTCGAGCTTTGCCTTTGTATGTCGTATAGTTCTGCTGACAGTTGCTTTGCAGTTTCCACCTATCTATTGGGAAAAAGTTTTCTCAGCTTGTGGTGCTTTTGTTTGACTCAAGGAAGATTAGTGTGTGCTTGACTGCTTTCCTTTAGAATTCTGCCAAGTGAAGGGTTATAACCTCTTTTACGATCCCCTTTTAACTTGCCCAGATGGATCTGTTTGGAATAGAAGATGCAGTATCCTCAAATGAATACATAATCCTTCTGAAGTTGTTCAAGCATGATACTGGCAGTTGCAAACTTCTAATACTTGAGGACTACAGGAAGCCTCTCTTTACTGCATCTGGTCTAAATTTGCTGCTATACACACCTACATCTTTAGTACAGAATATTGTAGATATGATAATAGGCTTACTAGATTGCTGATATACACACATACATCTTGAGTACAGAATATTGTAGACTTGTGCTGGTGAATTTTTATACTCCCTACCAACGGTGATGTACAAAAACATATTCATCTCTTGGTCTTTGTTACTTTAAATAAACTCCAGTTTTTTTCTTTTGATTTAGATTGCGGATGTATGGTCATGTGGGGTGACCTTATATGTCATGCTGGTTGGTGCATACCCTTTCGAGGATCCAGAGGAACCGAAAAACTTCCGCAAGACGATACAGGTTCGTGGTTGACGTTTAATCGTTAGGATATGCAACATCACATGAATTGAGTGACAAACAATTCTTGGTTTCATGCAGCGAATTCTGAGTGTCCAGTATTCAATTCCTGATTACGTTCACATTTCTTCTGAGTGCCAACAGCTGATATCCAGGATTTTTTATGCCAACCCCTCCACAGTAAGAGATGCTTCCTTGTTAAGCTTGTTCTTTGTGCAAAAAAATGCCTCCGGTGAAGTGGAACCTGTGCACTAGCACCCTGCTTCTGCTGGAGACCACCATTTGAAACTAAAACTTTGCTCTTTTTTTCCTTATTGGACAAGTCCTTGTTACACGATATTAAGTTGGGTTTCTTAAATTATAAATTGTTATCATGACCTCGACTATTATATGCAACAGAGGATAACCATGCCTGAGATCCAAAACCACGAGTGGTTTCTAAAGAACCTCCCAGCAGATCTTATGAATGAGAACACAATGAACAACCACTTTGAAGAACCTGATCAACCAATGCAGAGCATTGATGAAATCATGCAGATCATTGCCGAGGCCACCATACCTGCTGCTGGTACATGCAGTCTTAATCCTTATTTCAGTGGCAGCCTGGATATGGATGACGACATGGAGGACCTAGATACCGACCCAGAGCTCGATATTGATAGTAGTGGGGAGATCGTGTATGCAATGTGATTATGTCTAGGATTACTATAGGTAAACAGGAAGAAGCAATAGAAAGAGCTTCTCACGAGAAGGTTTGGTGGTTGTAAGCGTTTGCCAAAGAGGTAAACTGATGATGCTGGTTGATATAAATATAGAGATGGCAAGAATTGAAAGGAAGTATAGTGGTGGTGAGTTACCCCACTTGGTTGACTACTTCATATTATATCCAGATGCTTGTTATTAGTGTTTTTACATGTTTATATAATTATATTACACCTTTTAGCCATGTATGTATGTGTCTTTCATGTATTTTGTTTGCTTTGTACTTGAGGTTAGGGCTATGATTTGGAAATTTCACTGGGTACTGTGAAAATTCATCTCTCCCCCTCTGTTCTTATTATTGTCTGTGTCTCTTATTTTGTTTTACCCTCCTACAATGTGGGGATATTGTACTCTACCCTTTTATACATAGTTACTGAACAGTTTCTACCTTTTACAACTCTCTGATTTTGATTCATGAAGAAAAAAACTCATACAGAATGCCCATAATGTTAAAAAGCTTAACAATGCTGAGCTATATCTATAAAAAAAAAACAATATGATCTTGACGTGAATCAAACCCACAACCTTTTGATCTGGAGTCAGACATGTTACCATTACGCCACAGGTCCATACTTATTCATATATATATATACATCCAAATTTAGAAATATATGCGACCACAATGTTGCGAATTGTAAGCAAATTTTTCCTTTAACATCAATTTATCCGTCCGGGCCAACCGTTCGAGCAAGTCTCACAGGACTTTACTCGGCATTCAAAATTAGATGGCACATTAAAGTCAACGGGAGAAAACCGACCGACCATACAATGATACAAAAGAAAAAAAGAAAAAGGAAAAACAAATTTAAAGCTAGACATCTGCATATCCGTCCGGGCCAATCCTTTGAGCAAGTCTCGTAGGACTTTTACTCCGCATTAACCGATCGTCAACAGAAGAAAACTGACGATCCAAAAGAAAAACAAAAGGGAGAGAGAAATTTAAAGCTCACGACGCTTCTTCGTTTTTGGTGCTGAAGGGTCTGGTTTCTTGAGTATCCCACGACGTATCCCAGCCTTTATCTCTTCTTTCTCTTTAAGAAAACCTGAAAACTTTCAATCGCGATAGGGTGATCGCGTCTTGCTCGCGAGCTGAGCTGGTGGTTTGACGTGGTACCCCAACTTGTTACACGTCAGTGATTTGAGGAGAGAGACAAAAGGGAAATTTCGGGTTGCTGAGATTTGGATCCCTAATTCTTTCTAGTTTTTCTCTTACTCTTAACAATTCGTTGTTGCTCTTACCTAATCAAATCAAACACGAAAGTCTACTCTCTCCAGCTTCTTCCTGCCTTTGTGAACTAGGGTGCTCTTGTTAACCTAATTTTTTTTAAGGGCGAAGAAGATGGATTCTGATAATAAAGTGGAAACATTACCATGTTGTTGTGAAAGATAAAGATGGGCTGATGTAAAACCAGTTCCTCAAGATGATGTTCCAAATCCAGCTATTCCAATCGCTTTCAAAGATGAGTTTAGAGAAGCCATGGATTATTTTCTACCTGTTTATCTGTATGATTATTAAACTAATGCTGGAAATTATACGGTAATTTTGTTGTTCTTTATAAAATTTTATTTAGACTAATTTCTTCTTTATTTGGGGCTTAAATTAGGTATTATAAGCTTTGCTCTAAATGTTTCTAGGCTTAAATTGGTTATCATGTTCAATGTTGTATATGTGTCTAGGATTAAACCGATCAAAAAAAATAAAAAAAATGTGTCTAGAACTAATTAAATGTACGATTTGGTAGAGTATCAAATATTTGGAGGATTTACAATTAATTTGTAGTTATGTTGGAGGTTGGCGAAGGTGAGCATGGAGTGGTTAGCTATGGAGACGACTGAAGTTGTAGAAGAAAGGATGGATTGGCTATATCGACATGGATACTGCCAGACAGACTGACATCTCCTGGTTGAGGTTAGTATTCTTGTATTCCATAATAATCAGAAACCCAGTTATACTATCTTAAGCTTTTTCTTGCTCTATTAGCAGTCAATGATTCTGAAAGGAATTGGAAGTTCTAATATCCATTGAAAATACAAACAAAACAAAACATATTTTAGATTCTCGAAATTCTAGTAAGTATGAACTTACCAAAACAATATGATAGGATAAGATCTAGTAGTGGTTTAAATGTTTGTTCCTTAACTTATTTCAGTCATAAGGGCTTATTGTGCAACTTGGATAAGATCTACTTGCAATGATATATCATGGTTTACTCCAGTGAAGCTCTTCAAGGTGATATATACTTTGCTAGCAGTAGAATCATTAGGATATTTTTTACGCAAACCCTCTCATTTCTAATTTTATTGTTCATAATTTTAATGTTGCAACCCTTAAATTTTCTGTATGTTGCCACATTAATGAATAGGCTTACTTTGAATCTTTGATCCACCATGGTACATAGTGTGTTATACTAATCACGATAAATATGTCATTTTCACATTTAGCCACTAGCAAACTCAGTTGTAGTTTTTCTAGTTTTAGTTTTTTCATTCATTGATGCAAGGCCCGTATGACCGAGAGAGTGAGGAAAGAGCACGACAATGCACGATAATGGTTCTCGCTTATATGAAGCTTCAATTTCCTTCTTTAATTCAATGGGATAGTGACCGGTGTATAGTTGTAAGCTTAGACATGTTATGGAGTTATGGCAGGTTTTCTAATTCATGTTATACTTGATTTTTATGAGCATTAGATTGCAAGATGGAAAATGAAGAAATGGATCACATACATAAAGATCTAGTGTCATTGGAACGAAGGAGTTTGCAATGTTTTTACCTGCAAAACCAGTACAAGGTATCATTGAAGAAACTTATAATGGTTGAGGTGGAGCGTCAGTCCGAGTAGTGTGCAATCTTTTGGAAATATCAGGCAGTTTCAGAAGTTAGTGTATAGATGTAGTTTATGATGTATATAAAATAATTGTATTATGTTGTAATAGAAATGATGTTTGTGATAATTGTATTGTTGTATAATGGGAATTAGAATTTACATTTTTATGAACTTCTTAAACATCATTCAGTTTAATGTTATTTGATTTAAAGCTGGTTTTTTATTTAGTTATGCTGCCAGAAAGTTTCATTCAGTCCAGAACCATGCCAAACAGGGCGAAAATACAAAAAAACCGTCGTTAAAAGTACAAAACCGTCATCTAAAGTACAGTATCGTCACCTAAAATATATATTCTTCTGTAGACGAGTGTTTTCTAAGTTGGAAGAATTGCATTTCCCTGGAGTTTTTGTGTTATCAACTGCAAAATCATACAATGGGGCAATATAGAGATTAAAGTTCTCCACCGAAACAACTTGAATAAGCAATGTGATCATCCATGTCCTTTGTTGAATAATGTAATCATCGTCATCATCCTCATAAAAATCAATGGTAATGTTGCCAAGATTCAGTTCTTCATCGTCCTTGACCCATCTACCAAAAATTTACTGCAAGTTTAACCAATCAAACAAAAACCCATTCGTGCAGCACTTTAAAAAATCGAAGATCAAATCTCTAATCCAATAACACCAACACAATCACAAAAAGTTGCAGAAATTAGGGAAAAAGGTTATAAACAAGAGAATTCAATACGAAGAAAACTTGTGAAATTTTAGCCACAATTTTTTCGCTTGTAAGATCGAAGATTCAGATATTCTAAAGAGGGAAAACGAAATTTTCGCTTGAACTGAATTTATGGGGTCTAATCTCAGCCATATAATAAATGGATTAGAGATGCCCCACTTCCTCTCTCCCTACACCAGTGACGCTTAGCTGTAAAGACAGATTTTAAATTATGGCCACATCACCAAAGCCACGATGGAACGCGAGCATTTAGCGTGGATTTAGCTTGCATTCCATCATTTTCGGATATATCATCAGAGTCATCAGCGGACGAAGAAGACCCTAAATATTTTGCTCTGTTCGCCTCCTTCTGTGCCTTCCGTCCTAGTGGTCTCTTCATTCCAAATAATGTGTCAATGTCGCAAAACTTTGGTGCTGCTTTAAGGATCTCATAGCATTTTTCGTGTTGAAATTCTTTCTTGCGTCCTACAATATATAGTTCTCCCCCACGTTTCCTCTACAACGACGTCCATTATAGACATTAGCAAAGAGCAATTACACACACACTAAGAAAAGAAGAAAACGCAGTAAAAATACTTCAATTGACATCTTCAATACAAAAATTTACTTTCTCTTCGTCTGACCACTCTCCTGGGCAGTTTCTTTTAACTTGCGTCAGCATAGCAACATAATACGTAGTTTCCTCTTCTATAATACCAAAACGTTATTTGATCTCGTTTTGGTTTCTTTCAACTCCATTAGAATATATGGACTTGTAAATATATTCTTTCAACTCCATTAGACCAACTACAGCGGGCGAGTAGACCAAAGAGTAAAGATTAAATTTACTCTTTGGTCGCCCGAAATCAACCGCAACGGAGGAGGAAATATAGGTTTGAGGCGAGTATAACTACTGTTCCAGAGAATTTTTTTTCTAAAACTTATATATACTCGCACGCTTTTATACGTGGGCGTTAACAAAAAACGTTCCCTTATGAAAGCGTTTAGAAACACGGACGCAGGGGCAGAGAAGCGTTTGATGAGACGCTCATTATAGAATGCGTATGAAGTAACGCTTCACTAGGAGAACGCTGGTAGAACAAATGCAAGCTAAGAAGAGCGTCTGGTTGAGACGTCCATTTACGAAAACGCCTATATATCAAACGTCCATTTAAGAGGACGCCTAGGCCCGGCGCTGTCTTAAGAGGACGCGTACAGATGAAACGTCTCCATAAGGGGACGCCTATAAATCAAACGTCTCCATAAGAGGACGTCCACCATAAACGCTCCTCCACACGGGCGTGGCAACAAACGTCCACCATAAAGAGCGTTTTGTTACCGTTGTAAACTTTCCGTTGCTGGTTGTTGATCAGAGAAATTTTTTACCGTTGAACGGCTAGTTAATTCGTAATGTATATAAATGAGTTGCCGTAGTGTATGTTTCATCTACACAACAACATTTCATAATTCAAAAGCCTGTTCATACAAGAAAGAAAGAAATTTCTAAGGTTTTCTAAATTTTGGTAATTCCAATTTGTTTGTAATCACTTTCATTAATGGGTCCAAAACCAAGAGGTCCAAATTTTACTGTTAATGAAGATATAACCATGTGTAGGATTCATTTATCAATATCTCAAGATTGTAGTGTTGGTACCGATCAATCATAAGACAAATTATGGTCTCGTATCAAAGATGGAATGAAAGAAGTTATACCTTCAATGGCTGATCGCAGTTGGACCTCTATTCAAAAACGCTTTCAGGGAATAAGTAAAGATGTGGCTCTTTATTCTGCAAAGGAGGCAGAAGTGGAACGTGAACACCATACTGGATGGGGCCCAGAAACAAAGGTATGTGAAGACTTAATTTTTATGCACTTCCTTATTAAAGTTTTGAATTGTATGTGATGCACTAAGTATTTTTCTAAACAACAATAAACAGAGCGTAGAAGTAAGGAGGCTATTCAAGGAAGCTAATGGTGGGAAACCATTTAAGAACGAAGAGTGCTACGCAATAATGTTAGAAAACATCAAATATTCAAGATGATCCACAACTGTTTTCGATTCATCACAAGCCGAAGAAGATTCAGATAGTAGCAACGATACCCGAAAAAGACCTTCGCCAAGCCAAGGCCAATGGAGTGAATACGAAGAAATAAGAGATATACCTAACACGTATCCGCGTCCAATGAGAAAAAAAGAGGCTAAACGTTTGAAGCAAACAGGGAGAGCAAAATCCAGTACCCAAGCCGACACCTTGGACACAATTATTAACAACCAAAAAAACTTCAACAACAGTTATACAGAAAATGCAAAAAGGAAGATTGATCAGAGAGAAGCCGAGTTTGCAGCAAAAGAGGAGTATCTTATTATGATGACGGACGTCTCCCATCTGGATGCCGCAACAAAAGAGTGGATCTAAATTAGGAAGCAAGAGATTTTACAGAAAAGAAGAGAATCTCGTCTTACCTAAACAATATTAAACTTCGAGTGTAATTTTTCCTTTCATTAATGAAAATTATAACTTTTGAGTCATGAAATTGATTGTAACTTATTCATAAGAATAGAACAAAACTTTACATTAAGATATCTCATTTTTACATGAGTAGCGGTTGAACTTAGCACGTGCAACATGCCTTTAAACCACTAAGTGCCCCTAGTGGCCGAGTGGTGTCTCGGGAGGGTTTACAAGAGATATACCCACAAAACCTATCTGCATGGTTTACTAATTTTTCATACTTCACCGAAATCCGACCATAAATGTTCGATCAAGTCATTTCGTAATCGAATATGCGTTTCTTTGCTATGTACTGCAACTCGGCGTTGGTGAGTTGACATCCTCGACAGTTCTGCAGTTTCTTAACGGGATATATTAACCGGTGCATGGTAGCGCCCTTGATCACATTCATGTGGCCAATCACCGGGTTGACGTTCATCCTCCACAATCATATTATGGAGAATAATAACAGTTTTCATTATATATGCAAGTGCGTCCATATTCCACATTCTTGTTAGTTGTTTAAAGATTGCAAATTGGTTTTGCAGTACCCCAAATCCTCGCTCCACATCTTTTCGGCAACCCTCTTGCATAGCTGAGAATTTGCGTTTCTTGTGTGAATCTGGATGCTTGATCGACATAATAATGGTAGCTATCTCTGGGTATATCCCATCACCAAGATAATACCCCATATCATATTGGTTCCCATTTACCTCGAAGTTCACAGGTGGTGTTTTCCCTCTGATAAGGTTTTTAAAAATATAAGACCGGTTCATTACATTGATATCGTTGTTAGAACCAGTCATACCAAAAAAAGCATGCCAAAACCAGAGATCTTGTGAAACCACTGCCTCCAATACAATACTTTCTTCGTCTTTGTAGGTAGTGTAGGCACCAGATTCGGCTGATGGACATCTATCCCATTTCCAACGCATACAATCCACACTGTCTAGCATCCTAGGAAATCCCCTAGCTTTGTTCTGGTTAAGCAACAATTTTAACATCCGCATGAGTTGGGTTGCGTAAATACTGATCCTCATATAAATGCAGAATCGTCAAACAAAACCGTCGTGTTGCCTCAAGATCCGTGCTTTCTCCGATGCGTAAGTACTCATCTATTGCATCCGCCACAGATCCATAAGCCAACATACGAATTGCAGCAGTAATCTTCACGTGTGTGGTTAATCCAAGGCGCCCGGCCGCATCCCTTTTTTGAACGAAATAAGGATTAATTGCTACTACATCCCGCAAGATATGGTTGAACAATTGTCATTCGAAATCTTCTACGAAAAACATTGGGAGGAAAAGTCGGGTTTCTTGAAAATTAATCTGTACATAGTTGCCTAGCTCCGTCCTCACGATTTCTTTCTATTTTGATCCAAGTACGTGGCCAGTCTATGTATGAAGCGACCAATCCCAAATTGAGTGCTTGGTCATTTTGGTTAAGTGCAAATGATTCTTCGTCTGATGAGGAACTGGTGTTATTACTATCATCATTAGATGTCGAAGATAGGGTTAAATGATTAGGAGGAATATAAGAAGAGGAAGTAGAAGCAACATAATACATGTTGAAGTTTTGATTACCTGCCATTGGCTGGGGAAGCAAGTATGTTTTAGGGAGGTTTTTAGTTTTGTGGAGGTTAGTAGTTTTGGGTTGGTTTGTAGTTTTTGATGTGGTTTCAATGGAGAATGGTGTGTTCATTTTATAATTGTGTTTCAGATAAAACGAAAAAATTCCTAAGACACGAGCTAACAATAACACGGAAGTGTATACATGTAAAAGAAAAAACCAAGAGATAAGAAGTGTCAATTGATTAGACAATACAACGCAGAAATAAAAGCCAAATTAAAGCAAACACAAGAGCTAAAAACTAAAAACTGACAAATCATTTCCAAAGAAAAAACCAAGAGATAAAAAGTGTCGGTTGAGGAGACAATACAAGGAAGAAGTAAAAACCAAATTAAAGCAAAGAAAAAAATTAAAGCAAAGACTGACAAATCATGTAAATGAAAAAACCGAGAGATAAGGAGTTTCAGTTGATTAGACAATACAACGCAGAAATAAAAGCCAGGTTAAAGCAAACACAAGAGCTAAAAATTAAAAACTGACAAATCATTTCCAAAGAAAAAACCAAGAGATAAGTAGTAAACGGAAGTAACTTTATTTTGTAAAATCATTTTATTAAATCAAAAAAGACATACATTAAAGGGAATGAAATATAACTATTGGTAAAGAAGGAAAGCACACTTCTGATATAGAATAATCATGTCATAAGTAAACCTATTAGTGAAACCTTAAGCATTGGTTTGTCGGACGACGTTCTTCACTTCTTGCTAGAATAATCAACATAAAAGGATTGAATTCTTCCATTTCCCTTAAGATCTCGAAATGAGGTTTGTACCGGAAATCATGTCGTTTCCATCTTGTCCATTCCTCCAGGGATCTGGCAACAACTTCATCATCAGTTTCATTCCTATGACGAAATTCATTGACCATAGCAGTTAAAGAGGAAAATTCTAGGACTTCCTTTGTGATTTCCACATATCGACAAAAAAGGCCTGTTTTGTTCCTGTTGTTGGGATTACCGGTTTCATTACAGAAGTTTGCATGTGTATGTTCCAACCATTGCATGCTCATTGAACCATTCATTCTACGTTCATGCCCCCTTGCTAGATAATGCAATACTATGTTTCGACATATGGATAAATCTTCCTCTAGTGTAAAATTCTCTGCATTTAGCTGAAAATTTTCGTAACCCGCCATTAAATGAAAATACAGAATTTACTCTTTTGATCTGAAATGTTAAAGAGGTGGATTTGGAATGAGAATGATAGATATAAGCTCATGTATTTATAGGTGTAAATAGAATAAGGGTTTTTGACCGTTGTTCAACGGTAACAAAACGGTAACATATATTTGCGAGTTCTTTTTGAAACAGTTTTTTAGATTTTGTACGGTCACACGAAAGTTTTAAAATTAACTAAGTTGCGTCAAATAAAAGCTAAACTAACAAACCACATAAATAAAGGAACAACACTATTCACAAAAACCAACAAAAACTATCATTCTTTCAAAGCACATAAATAAAGCACATAAAATATATATTGGAATGACTAAACAATAAAGTAATAACACTATTCATTGTTGTTTTGGTCCCCACGAGATGAGCGAGGTGGCATAAATGGAGGCATACTTGACGAAGTTCCCTGACCCCCGGTGTTCCATATTTGCGGTGGGAGAGTTCCCGAAAAATTTCCAAAACCGAAGCGTGGAGTTTGAGAATGAGTTTGGGCTAGTTGTAGTTGCAAATTAGTGTTTTGATTGTTAGATTCGCGCAACTGTTCCATCATTTCCCTCGATTGGGCCAAATGAAACTTACGAAACTCTTGGGTAAAGTCAGCAAAATCTTGCACAAGAGTATAAGCTTCACCCTTTAATGGAAAATAAAAAATGTCAGTTTCTCAACAATATTTTAAAACTATGTCTCCGTTTATATTTGAAATATACTTACATATGACCAACTATCTTGAGGCAGAATGGCAACATATTCAGCGGGTTGGTCGAGGGTTTCTGTAACAAGGTCACCCAAACAGTCGTATGTTTCCACCTCCCAGTCGACATTGGTGCAAAATTTGTTGGAGTTAGTAACATGTCGCCAGTACTCCAAATAGAAATCATACGCAACTGGATCTTGGAGGTAGTCATTTATAAGGACGTCACTCGATTCCCTCAGCTTGGTAGCTTCGGCATCAGCGATGTTGCTCACATGGCTTGGGGGGTTGCTCGGAATTCTCCATCCACCAGAGATTTGTATCCATAACCGGTCTCCAAGGTACATGTTATGATTTTAAAATTTAATTATTATCAGCCATGAACCAGTAAAATAAAAAAGAATATTAATAAATATGACTATTCGGAAAAAAAGTGTCAACTCACAGTGCCAATCCAAGTAAATACAGTGCGCCTATTTGTTAGCAGCATACATGACCGGATAATCTCATTAAGATGGATTTGAATGATGGTAACCCAGGGTGCCATGGCACATCGTCGGTGGTCAATACATTCAGAAGATTCCTTGAACGCTTAATATCATTAGTCTTCTTTCGTGTACTCTTCCACCACGAACATCTTGGCCAATCACTTTCGGTCTCAGCAGATGGGTTGTGAGGTCGAAGTATGCCCAGATATTCGTACCCCCAAAACTTCAATTTGAATAAAACAAACAAAGTTAATAATTTACCACGATTTACCCAGTTAAAGGAAATTTGAAGGAAATAAAATTACCTCCAATATTTGATATGATCCGGTTAGTGACTTTTGTCCCCTCCCCATTGCGCCAAGTGCGGAATAAAGTCTTAAAATACTAGCACTACCCCAGTCATAAGTTCCAACTTTGTTTATATCCTCCAAAGCAACTAACCATCCAGCATCGATGTAGTTCTTAGCATTGGAAAAGAAGAACTGTCCAAGAACATACATCCAAAAAGCTCGCGCCACTCTCTCAGCAAGTAGGTTATCATCTTGCGCCTCAAGCAACTTTGCCTCTTCAAAGCATGAGGACAAAAAGGCCACAGTAATGGCATCTGAAATCCACTGCTGCGGGATACCTTCTCTCCTACACACTTCAGAGTCTTTTAAGTCTGGGATATATGGTCACGGACATATTGAAAGGTATACTTATCCGGGTCATATGGAAGTTCCTCGCCAATACCAATACTTATTCCGGTCAACATGACCCAGTCTAGAGGTGTAAATCCCATTTCACCAAATGAGAAGTGAAAGGTGTTCGTCGTGTCCCAGAAATGCTCGACGATGTAATCAATCAAAGCATGTGACGAGTCACCAACATCCATTGTCAAAAACCGGTCCCATCCTGCCTTTTCAATAATAAATTTTGCTCTAGCGCAGTTTTTAGTTATAGCTTTATATGCTTGTAGGACCGATTTTAGAGACCCCCGATGCATATATTTGATCTTTGGGTCAGCTCTCGAGGTCATATTACTGGAAGCGTGACCTTTATCATCTTCCATCATACTGTAATTTTCCAACCCAATAACATTGTTCCCTCCTTCGCCAAATTGAACTTCTGGTGCATCCTGGGTTGTTTTGGCTTTCTTGTTCTTTTTTTTTCGACCAACGAATCGGGAGGCGGCATTTCTCAACATCTATAAAAAATCAACAGTTATCAACACAATTGACCAAATATATAACTCCACATTTATCCATAAATCAACAATAATACAAATTATAGTTCAAAAAATGTATAGACACAAACAAGTAATTATATCGATTCAGGTTATAGTTATTCTTCGTAAAATCATTTACAAACATGGATATAATAAACACATACAACGACAAAACCATGGAAATACAAACATGTTTTTCATATTTCTGTACTAAAAAAACTATAGTTCAAGCCAACCAAATACCCAGCAAGAAAAAAAGGAAGAACTAAACCATTCATATACAGAGACATACTTAGCAATTGGCAGAAAACACATAAAATTTACTTAAGCAGCATTTGGTAGAAAATAATTATCACTAGTAATATACAAATGTCATTAGACAATCAAATTTAAGAAATTAAATTAAACAAACATGTCCTACTGATAGTGTTAGAAATTTACAAAATTATAATTAAGAAATTAAAATTGATATTTTAGACTAAACCATTTCTAACACTAAAATTGACATTAAAATTAATAACTTATTAACATTAAAATTGACATTAAAATTAAAATTGACATTAAAATTAACAAACATGTTCTACTGCATTTAGACTAATGGGTTCTTGTTTTAGTTTCTTCTTATGGAAAATGTTAATAAGTTATTAATTTTATTTGGTGTAGGTTTTGTTTCTAAGACTAAACCATTTCTAACACTAAAGAAATTGATACAGCTAAAACAAGAAAGAAAAAGACAGGGGGAAAGAATTTGTTACCGTGATTTATTTGATTTTAACCGCAAGTTGGAGTTCCCTTCCTAGCCGTCAATTGTTGTCTGTTGAGTAGAAAAAGAGAGAAGAGCGTTTTAGAAGAAGAGAAGAAGAAAGGAAGAGCGTTTTATAGCCGAACCAAACCCTAACCCTAACACGGATGCTCACCTAAAATGTTCTTAACGCTCACCACCCTAACACGGACGCTCATCTACAAGGACGTCAACATCCTAGACGCTCATCTACAAGGACGTTTTTTGTGTGGACGCTTTTCTATGTGGACGTCTTATTGACGCTCTTGTATGTTTGCGCTCAGCTAACGCTTCTGTGGGTGGACGTTTCAATAGTAAGCGCTATTCTAGAAGGGCTTCTAGCATTCAGGCGTCTATTAGGAAGAGCGTTTATCACTAAACGTCCACGCAATACAACGCACAATTTCTAGACGTTCCTACACTAAGACGCTGGTACAATAGACGCCATTAGTGTGGACGTTAAACATACATTTGATTAAGGAAGCGTACGAGAATGCAAACGTTCATTTATAAGTGCGTCTGGTTCCAGAATATGAAACCCTCACCCAAATGTACGTCCAACAACATACGTCCCACTAGAGAAACGTCCGTGTCACCTAACGTTCTTCTACAATAGCGTTTTATAACAGACGTCTAATTAAAACGACGTGCGATCATATTTACTCACAAAACCGTTGTGTAAAAAATGAAAAACGAGCAAATTTTTTTACTCTTTGGTATTTGGTATACTTGTACCGTTGCAGTTGCCCTTAGCAACATAAATCCGTTTCCAAAGTACTTTGTCGGAATTTATGCTAGTTGTGGCATCCATGGATATGTTAATCAAAGCTGTGCAAATTGCAATATCTTCCTCCGTGGTATACAGACCAGCTTCATCAGCCATTTTTGGTTTTGAAAGAGAAAAAAAAAGAGTAGAGAATTTTGAGGTGACTGGGAAGAAGAGTAAGACGAGTTTAATTAAATGTACTAAAAATTTACTGATGCGAATTTATAGAAGGCTGACATTATAGACGTTAGATAACCAATAAATTTAAACTTTTACGGTAACAAGGTAAATATACACCAAATTTTACTTTCTTTACGGTACAGTGGCTTTCACAGAGTAATATAGTCTATTATATCTACAACGTTGATATAAGAATAATTACGTTGGGTAAGATGTACGCATGACATAACTCACATGAGCTAAACCAAGCTAGTGCACATCATTGGACGGTTTAGGTGATGTGTAAGCAAGCATCTGATGAGAATTTTTTTGATGTGGGATAAAGTTTGAAGAGGGCACAAGGGACAAATGGGAAGGTAAAATTTGTATTTGGTTTTTAACGGTTTTTAACGAATTAAATTCATTATATTTACACCGAAAGTACTCTTGCCCTAATAAAATGATCTTGCTAGTAATCTAAAAATCCTAATTTAGCGTCGATTCTAACCAAAACAAAATTAAAAGGGATTGAAGCTTAACTTGTTGTTAGACTTCCATCTAATTTTTTATAATTCTTTTTTTTCTTCCAGTCTAAAAAAAAAGAAAAAAGAAAATAAAACGTGATCTCAAATAAATTAGGTCATAATCTTAAATTAGAGTATGATCTCACATAAACACGATCCCTCACATAATATTGGATATTATCTCAGCTAAAACTTGATTTAGCTTTCAAAACGGAAACTTTTATTTCCTCTGTATCTTTCGATTCTTCAACTTCTAGACATCAATTGTACTCCTAAATTAGATGTTGTACACTTAGCATACAGTAAAGAGGAGGCTTTGAATACCATGAAAATGAGGCCTTAAAAATTGGGTACTCTGATAACTTGAAGTCTAATACGTGACTAATGAGTTTCCTAGTAACCTGAGTTTAATTTATGAACACTGTCACTGGAACATTACATCTGAAGTGAAACTTAAGTACGATTAGGCAAAAAGATAGGTGTATTGGTTGAGCTCCAATATGTAACATACTAATCATAGATAAGGAGGCATAAGTGCTTATTAGTGTTTAATCATGAATTAACATTCCTTTTCAAAGACGAAGGAGGACCATGAAGACTACCGAGACATTCTATCTTAATTTGTAGAAATATAATTGGATAATAGATATATTTTAGTTAATACATATATGATATATCGGTATTTAAGGTGTAGAAAACTACCGTTAATTTAGCAGAGTAGTTATAGGCAAGGGCAGTTCCGAAGTATAAAATCAGGATATTAATTAGTTATAAACTGTTAAAAATCATACATAAATGTCATCTTCCCATTTGTCCCTCACGCCCTCATCAAACTTTGCCCCACATCAAAAAAATTCGGTCTTCAGTTTTCGATGGCCCGGTGGGAATCAAATGAAAATTTTAAACTCTATGCCTCTTTATCTTGTAAATTTTAGGGGAGAATTTTTAAATGTATTACGAATTCAAGTATTTTTTTTAATAACCTTATTCCTTAGACAGATGGAATAAGGGACAGATTGATATTGAGACAAGTGGGGCACACTAGGCCCATCTTTCTTTTGTATATTAATGAAAATAGGCTTGAGTTTCTTGTATATACAGCCTTGTGGGGGAAAATAGTGAGATTGATAACTTAGCGATTTGTAACTCACCTAAAAATTATTTTTCTTTAATTGATTTAGCGCAATATTTTCATGCTTTTCTATTTAAAGTGTTCGTGTATGATTGACAGTTTACCCATCAAGAGTGGAATGTGAAATTCAAGAATTTACTTCTTGAGCACCAATCTGCTGCAGTGATTGATGAGGCAATCGAAGAAATTGGAAAGAAATCTCCACTGATCCAGCAAACTATAGGCCTAGATATGGAAATATGATTAATGCGAGAATTAAAATGGAGTTGTGT
Source organism: Papaver californicum (assembly GCA_023531435.1). NCBI lineage: Eukaryota > Viridiplantae > Streptophyta > Magnoliopsida > Ranunculales > Papaveraceae > Papaver > Papaver californicum. The sequence goes on along the minus strand of JAJJMC010030977.1, from coordinate 12,003,673 downwards.
AAGCCATTAATTAGAGGAGAATGGTGGAACACCAATGCAGGAGGAGTTATATGGATTATTTATCATTGGGAGAAGCAACCACATAATTTATGTGACAAATGCAACACTATCGACTATAATGAAAAAGAGTGTGCTGCTAATTTATTTATTTGTATTGCATATTTGTTTGTTATAACAATGAAGGCTTTCTCAAGGCAATTGATCAAAGCACATAAACAAAATAAAATCCAAGGGATAAAAATAACTGCAAATGCTCCCTCCATATCACATCTTGTTTTTCACAGATGATTGCTTGCTCTTTTCCAATGGTGATCTCTACAATGTGAATAATTTACCTCAAATTATTGAAAGCTTTGGAGCTGTTTCAGGCAAATGGTAAACTTTACTAAATCAACATTCATTTTAGTCCACATCTTCCTCCAAGATTCTGCAGAATTCAGGCTAGAAGACTTAAGGTTCATCGAATGGATAATTCAGAGAAGTACTTGAGCATTCCTTTGATTATTGGTAAAAGTAAAAAGAAATTTTTTTCAGGGTTATTTATAAAATTCAAGTAAAACTTTCTGTTTGGCGAAAAAAACTCTTACTCAAAGCGGTAAGTTTGTCATGGTTAAGCATGTCACAAATGTTATCACATTGATGCCATTAGCTGTCTAAAGCTTCCAGCTTATACTATTGATCAGGTTAACAACTTACAAAGAAAATTCTGGTGGGGGTTTGAGGAGAAGAAATGAGTTTATATGACTTCATGGAGTAAACTTAGTATTCATCAAGATTTCGGTGGACAAGGCTTTAGGGATCTCAAAATTTTGAATAAAGCTATGCTAGTCAGAGCAGCGTGGTGCATCTGTACCAACACAAATTCTGTTTGGGTTCAAGCTATTTAAGCTAAGTATTTTCCTAATTAAGGTATGTTACATCCAAAGGAGATATCTAATTCTTCATGGGCATGGAAAGGTATTCAAAGAACGTTGAGTTTGTTAGATAATAACTTTTGGAGAATAAGTAAAGGGACAAAGGTCAAGATCTGGGAGGACTTCTGGATAAAAGGTCTTAACCATCCACCTCTGCTAATCGCTGCCAACTACAGAGATTTTACTTGGCTCAGTCAGTTGATCAATAGTGAGATGCATGAATAAAATATGGTTATTATACACTCTTTGTTTGATCCAAACACTGTCTAAACCTCATTCTCAATATGCGAATACCACATATTACAGATGATAGGTTAATCTGGACCTTGACAAGGCATGGGGGCTTCACTCTTAAGTCTTCTTATAACAAGACATGGATGTTAATCAAGGGTATACGTCGCAAGAATAGATACTGGTTCCACCAGAGTTATAATTGGATATTAGTTGTAAGAGTTGACCCGAAGAAATAAAATAAGGGTCATAATAATATTTTCAGCATCAACTGATTTTTTTTTACAACAATAATATATGTATCAATTATTATTATTTAAAATAATAATTATTATTATTATGTGGATTTTTTTTTTACAACAATAATATATGTATCAATTATTATTATTTAAAAAAATAATAATTATTATTATGTGGTTACATGAATTATTGTTATTATTATTATAATTATTTTACCATGCGTTATCTCTTCCATCCCGAGTGTATACCACACCCACGTATGTGAACCCTTACTACTGTTCGACCAAACTCATGTAGCTAGAAGCGTTGAAATTAGGGTCAAAACCGTAGGTCAACCCTAACACGACTTGCATAAACCGGCTCGGCCCGTTGACTAAACAAGCCGGGTAGGATTGGCATTTATCAATCCGTCTTAAAACAGGACGGGCAAGGTTCAACCCACCAAAGTTTTTTTTTTTTTAATTCGAAGTAAGATTATCTTTGACCCAATCCTCACAAATCACCAAAATCAATTAAGTATTCAACAAGAAATCCAACATTATTATTCCTCCGTGTTTAAAGAAAGATACAATCACTTACCTTCGGTGGCTTTGATTTCAAGAGAATTTACGATGTTGGCAACAAAGCCTTAAAATATATTTTTATAGAAGATAAGTGCATCAGATTATAAAGCATTTTGGTCACAAAAAAACACTTGGACCAAATGGCTTTATAATAGAATTTTATGAAGATTTTATGAAGCTTGCTGGGTATATATGACTTAAGGGTTGTTTTGTAGGAATTCCATGCTATATAGTCATTAAACTGGAGGCTTAGTTGTTCATTTATTTATCTTGTTCCAAAAGTAGATACTTATTCTTCTAAAGACTTCAGGTATTTAAGTCTCGTACGGAGTGTGTATGAAATCATCTCCAAACTTCTCACGGAAAGGCTCAAGAAGGTAATGCCCCATCTTATTAATGATTTCCAAGGTGCATTAATAAAAAAAAAGAAAATTATAAATGGCATTTGATAGCTAAGGAATGTATTAACTCAAGAATGAAATAAAAAAAGCCTGGTATTCTTTGCAATCAAGGTAGATAAGGAGAAAGTATTTGACGACATCAGATAGTCTTCATTGAACAAAATTATAGGCATCCATGGTTTTGGCTTGAAGTGAAGAAAAATGATAGAATGACGTGTAACTTCAGCAAATCTTTGAGTTCTAGTGAATGGAAACGCATATGAAAAATTCAGACGATCCATATGCCTTAGACAAAGACACCCATTGTTTTTTTTTTCTTTTTTTTTCTATGTATATATCTCTTAATTGCTGAAATATTTTTATATTTTCGAAAATCAATTATATATTTGATTTCCTTACTCTTGACAACAATTGGTTCGATTCAAAATCTAATATCACCTTTAATTAAACTAATTATCTTAGTTTTACATCTCATCGTCATTCTAATCCAATATCACCTTTAATTAAACTAATTATCTTAGTTTTACATCTCATCGTCATTCTAGATATCTTCTTATCTTATCCAGATTTATCGTCTTCATGTTCCACTTATTCTCGATGGACTTGTTCTTTAAGTTCACATCAAAGTCTCGGACGCAGTATGTGAATTATTTACATAAGTTTTGTCTATCGATAGTGGGCAACACTACGTCTTTGGTTTAAACTGTTTTTTTTTTGTCACCAGATTCTTTGTTGTCTACAGTATTCTGCCATTTTTAAAAAATTGTTTTCTATCCTTTTCCCATGAATTCATCCTTTATTTCAGTAACATCACTTACCGAAAAACATCGTATTTTCTTAAAAAAATAACTAATATTATTATCATTTCTGCAAAAAATTCTTTCTGGGAATCTTTGCCATTTTTGATCTTATCTTCGGAAACTAGTTTTTCATTTATGAAAAATATTTTAGAAGTCCATCAGTATTTCTCTATATGGACTCTGACATAAAGTTTTTGGTATCGTTAATTAACAAACCAAGCCCATTGTCCACTCAAGTCAATTCTAAATACAAGATCTACATATGGTCTGCCTTTATAAAGATCCTTCTCCTGGTTCTATTGTGGTTTACTTCCTTACAAAGTTCAATCTACAAAATTATTTTTAAGAAAAGGTCCAAGTTCAACACTCCAAACATTTTCGTGTCCAACTTAAGGAGGGTTGTTAAAATATATTCTCTATATACAATATATCAAGGTTACCATGAAGGCCGTGTAAATAAAGAAGAACCGAGAGACCGTGTAATTATGCACGTACAGGAAAGATAAAGTCAAAGATTATCTACATAATTATGTTATCAATTTTTTAGATATTATTACCTAGTTAAACAAGATATTAAGATTTTATGTTATCTCCTAGGTCTAGTTAACTCTATAAATACGAGTTCTAATGTAAGTGTAATCTGATCTCAGAAAGTTTTGATGGTCAATAATATAATTCATCCTGGGGGTTTTATCCATAGTTGTAGGTCAAGTAAGCCGAACCAAGTTAATCATGTTTTTATTATGATTTTGGTATGTAAATTTGTTTCTTCTTGATTGTTCATTTTATCATTGGTTTAATATTATTATTTTCTAATATTAATGATATCCATCTTTATTTTGATCTATGTATCAAAATTTATTATGGTATCTGAACGGATCATTGGTCGGGCTAATCTTCAATAGTAGCCTGTTTTTTCTATGAATGATATCTGTTTTCATATTTTTCTATCAGAGTCATCATCAAACAACTCTTCCTAATTCTTTATTATTGTGATATTGTTTTACATCAAAGAATGATTTTGTGCCATTTTTATCCTAAAACTTCTTTGATTGAGTTGTATTCATTAAAATCAATGCCCAAGTTGAACACTTTGATTCTCTCCATGTCCAACTTGCGGTAGGGATATTAGAATACACTGACCAATATGAATATCAAGTGGTCAAGCTTAAGATGAAATGATCAGACCTAAGACTCAAGCTATTTATCAGAAGATTGACGGTGATCAAGCATTACATAAGATTGGCGGATATCAAATCAAGTTTCCAAGTATAAAATATCTTGTATAATTTAGGTAGTTTTCTAGATTAGACAAGTATCTATTTAATTTTCTATATTTTCCATATTCTAGTTAATTAGGATGTATCCTAGTTTATTATATTCTCAATAATAAGATAATAGCTTAATTATGTATTCACTTTATACATATACATAAAAAGTGCCAATATAATTGTAAATCATCCCGGTATAATCAATCTGGAGATCAATAATATTTCACCCTACAGATTTTCGTCCGTGGATGTAAACCATTAGAGATGAACCACGTAAAATATTTTGTCTCACTTTCATTTCCTCTTTACCAATGATCCCTCGATGCTCATAATTTATTATATCAAGTACTCTATCTCTATTTTTATTTTTATTTTAGGATCTATTTTATTTGTATATATTGTATTAACCACTATTTTCCATATTGATTTTATCTATTGACATTGATCCAAGATGTTGACAATGATCCAAGAACCATAGTTTTGTGATTTTCCATATCGATTTTACCTGTTGACAATGATCCAAGATCTCGACAATGATCCAAGATCCATAGTTTATTTGTATCTCATGAAATCAATTTCATATCAACCACGACATGTGGCAACTTATCAGTTTTGTATCGGTCAAAAAACTATATCAATGTCATATCGACCCGTGCATACTATGTAAATGTCATATCAACCCGTATCGACGGATATATTCGGATACCTTCCGATACTGAACAAATACAAGAAAAAAACAACATGTAAACACTGAAACATGACGATAAATAACAAGATTTATATCTTTTACGACGTAACAAGTTAATTTTATTAACTAACTTTGATAATCAAGATTAGCTAACTTTAATAATTAAGATGATACGTAATTTCAGTACCGTATTATATATCAGACAACAACACAGTCAACCATCTATTAGTTATTCAAATTTCGAAAAAAAAACTCTTTTCTTTCACAAGATTATTATTATGACCAGCGAAAACAATGAAATAACATTTTTAGTTCAATCGATTACCTAACTTTAATAATCAAGATGATATATAATTCCAGTATTGTATACCGGATAAGAACAAAATCAGCCGAACACAATCAACCATCTATTAGTTATTCAAATTTTGAAAAAAAAACTCAACTACTTTTCACAAGCACTACACGAAATCAGGGAATTTGTAACAGCCGTTTTGCTAACGGTTAACATTTTTGGAACGTCGTATCATCGTTATAAAAATTTTAACGACGACAAATTGTTGCTATAATTGGTATCTGTTACTGAGTTTCGGGAGGTTTGTGGTCAATTACCTTCGTATCCTCAACTTAAAATGTCAAGTTACTTTGTTACTCTCTATTACTACTATCTGCGCCCCATTTCTACTCATGCTCAAGATGAACCCCAACATCCCAATAATTCTCTTTATTTTCTCCAACATTTTTTCACATTATAATTATTCAATTTAATTACCAAAGATAAGAAAACCAAATCAAAATAACTGAAATTAGTTTTTCATTTAATATATATGAAAATTAGAATAAGAATCAATTGACAGATAGATAAAACAAGTTAATGTGTTGATAGAAAAAAAATTGAGACATTACTACATCCTATCTTCCCCCTGGTTTATCCTTGCCGCCAGCCATTTCACCGGAAAATTCATCAGATCCACTTTGAGATTCAACTGCAGATCGAAAACTTTATCAAGACTATAATCAGTTATTAGTACTTATGTGACATATAAGTATTGACAGTGATTCATAATTTTGGAAATACAAATCTGGGTTATCTTCATCTAAGGTATGTCATTTATTCATTTTTCTCTGAATCAAATTTTTTCAACATTTGGGGGTTTAATGATTTTACAAATTGGAGGTTACAAACTATTGATTATGAATGATGCAATTTCTGATGGTGATTATGAACATCTCTATCTTTTAGATCTATATGTGATTTTAATTTTATTTGTATCTGATATTGCTGTGAATTGTATCCTGTTTTGAGAATGTTTTTGGGATTATGAACATCTCAATAACATGCTTTATGCCCCCACCAAGTAGTTTTATGTGTCAGTTGATTATACAGGTTGAATACTATGCAATCATGATTTATATTCATTGCCAGATTGTAGAATAAAATTAGGTGTGCATAAGCCTCCACCAAGTAGTTTTATCGTTTTTGTGTTTGTTGACTGTGACTAAGAAGATCTGAAGATGCGATTTTAGATGTTGCAGTACATTGTATTCTGTTTTGAGATAGCTCAGTGAATTTGTAGGTTTAGTTGATAATTAAACTGAGACAGATACAATATTTCATTTGTTTGTAGGATGTCACCATTTGTTTGTAGATGGGTGAATAAATGGATTGTATATTAAAGCAGTAGCTCTAATGAGAATCCCAACTAGTAAATAGAAGCTGATGTTCATAATTTGTTCCCTTTGCCTAGTCAGATTCTAGCTATTTATGATTTGAATTCATTGCCAGATTGTAGATTAAAATTAGGTGTGTATATGCCTTCACCAAGTAGTTTTATGTGTCAGTTGAATTATGTAGGTTGAATAGGACTCAATATTGAGTCGTGTTATTATGGCTCTGACAGATGACATAGTATTGAAACGGTAGCTCTAATTAGACTCAAACATAGTATTTTGGTGTAGGATGTCAACATTAATGAATAAAGATTGTATTTTGTCTTGAGAAGCAGTTTCTAAAATTTAGATAAAAACCAAAGGGAAAGTAGTATTTGTAATTAATGAAATATCTTCTTGTTTTCGTTTAAGACCATATATCTAGATTATAACATGAGTCTCCAACATTATCAATACCCAACCATACACAAGAAATCACACAAAATATAGCTTTCATCATTTCATTTCAAATATATTACAACCTTTATGTTCGTTTAATGTTGTTTTGCAACACTGTCATTTCATATCTAGTTACTAAAGCAAAAAAATGTAAGCCCTTATGATAGACACTAATTTGTGTTTTTATTACTCCCTAAAATATATATTGTTAGTATTTTATTTTTTACTAATTTATGCATTTATTGTGTTTTAGGTATTTTTGGAAGAATAAACAAGTATGGGAAAATTGGTTAAAAAATATTAAAGGCACCCATAAAAATGATAAAGGCACCCAATTAATTATTAAAGGCACCCAGGCGATTGATAAAGGCACCCACTTCTTCCCGATTTCAAAAAGGATTTTTGGTGGGAAAATATTCTTATCAAGTTGTGTGAAATTGTGTTGAATTTTGGAAGAGATTTTTAAGGATTTTAAGACAAGATATCTTCTTGTCTTAATAAGGAATCGTGTACAAAGTGGAAACTTGAAAAATAACCAAGAGAATCTCGTAGATAAATTGTTTGCTGTAATTTAATGAAAGATATTCATTACTCGGGTTTTGAAATAAAGGAAATATTATGTATCTCGAGTTGTTGAAAATATCTTCAACAGAATCGAGCACATCCTTATCAACAAGGGAACAAAGTCACATACTTAAAGACCGGGAAAGAAAAAAAACAGTTTGAGAAGGAAAGAAAATCACCGAGATTTGATTCTCATGAATGAAAAGATATTGAGGAAGATTGGGAGCTATTCAATTGCTCTAGTATATAAAGGGATTGAGAGAGCTCAGAAGGGGGAGGTTGGGCTCTGCCAGAGAAGAGAAAAAAAAAAACAAATCAAAAAAATTCTGCATGTGAAGAAGATGAAGAAATCGTTACAAAAAGGTTGAAGAAATCATGGCCAAAAGGTTGAAGAATTTATTGCTATAAATTTTAATCTTTGCAACATGTATCTTCAGTTTGCAACACTTGATTTGTAACAACGAGTCTGTAACATCCATACAATGTTGCAAACTCCCTGTTTAAAATTTTCTCTCCTTTTCATCTTTGTAAGCAAATTTTGAGCCATGAATAAATATTTTGAGATGTTGTTTACCATGATGAATTAATTCTCACTTAACCAAGGAAATGGAGGAAGCTACTTACGCATGATTGATAAGTAATATCCTCTAAATTATTTTCTTTACTATAGTTTTATTATTGATTCACTCAATCACTATTTTACAGAGTTTTAATTCGATCACATAATATTTCTAATTATTTGTGATTCAATTTGATAGGTTATACTTTGTTAAATCAGTTGATAATCTATGTTTAATGGGTACAAATAATATTTGAGAACATGACTGATTATTAGTGAATTACGATATGCAAGACTTAAAAGGTGACTAGAGTTTTGAAATCTTTAAAGTATCATTCAATCATGAGTAGTAGTGGAATCCAAAGTCTTGGTTGTTTCTAAAATCTTGATATCACTTTCGATTTAGTTTTATTTATTTTTAATATTATAAATTAGGTTTAGAATCAATTCTTAATAAGTCCGAGTAACGAATCCTTTTTACCACTGTCTACAAATTACATCAATTTTTTGGGGCCGCCGACGCGGACTTGTTTTCAGATTTGTTTTAGGTTTTAGTTTTTAGTAGTTTCATATTTTTTATTTTATTTGTTCTATTTTACCTTTTTGGGCGTTTGTCTTTTCACTATAGGTTTTGGATCAAAAAGAAAGGTTGAGCTAAATATTTTGGTGTAAAATCTTAGAGTCGAAAGATAAAGCGGAAAATAACGGAGAAAAGACAAAGATTTGTTTTTTGGACTTTATTTATTTTTGTTAGTTTTTATTTTCCTTATTTTCTTGTTTTGGACTTTTATTCTTGTGGATTGCTTGTTTATTTTTTGTATTTTTTTTATTATTAATAAAAAATAAAAAAAACACAAATGCATATACTGTTTTGCACCTTCGTCAGATCACCGACTTTTAGGAAAACCCGTGGATAAATAAGTTGAACCCGTGCCTTGGGCCTGATGGGATTTACCAGCTGAAAGTCCACAACCTTAATATTGTACCTTTGACCAGTCTTTGACTGTAAGTATATTTTGTTAAGATAAACCAAGCTTACCTAAAATAGTGAACCCCAGCATTTGTATGTACACATGTTTTTGTTAAACACTAGTATTCTGCTTGTGTATGCCTCGTTGGTTTCGTGTAGGAGATAGACTTGAAGAAAATGAACTATTTGTTTAAGTCCAACCAGTTACACAGATTTAGATGGTACGTCTGTTTTTCCCTAAATGGGTGAGCATGAAGTCCAGGTGAACGAAACCCTTAGAGATCGTATGAACCCTAATAGAGTAGTACGTGACCCAGGGGTAGTTTTACCCACCACTACTGTCATTTGACATTAAACCTGGGAAAATTGGCATGCTTCGTATATTTAGGGGGTTAGAGAATGAGAGCCCGTATACTCACTTAAGATACTTTGAAATGATTTGTGAAATAATAAGTTATCTGAATGTCTCCAAAGATGTGCTTAGATTGCGTTTGTTTCCTTTCTATCTTGAGGATAAAGACAAAGAGTGGTATCATTTTATTCTTTCTAAAACAATCACAACTTGGGATGGTCTTGTAGAAGTTTTTGTTAAGGAATTCTACCCTCACCATAAGACTGTTGCTATTCATCAGTCTATTCAAACCTTTAAGAGAAAACTAGGTGAAAACCTACATGATTATGTAGAAAGGTTTAATAAGTTGCTATATCATTTTCCGCATCACGGTTTTGAAAAAGCCCACATGGACCAAATTTTATATGAGGGTCTAGATAGTGAAACCTGTATGCAGGTAGAAACAATGAGTGGTGGAGTCACCCTTTAGGACCCAGATAAATGTTTTGACTGGTTCATCGAGTTAGATGAGAAAACTAGGCAATGGGCTTCAATGAGAGAACAAGAAATATCTAGGAATCCTATCCATAGGGTCAAATAAAGTTTATAATGGGTCAGATATCCTTAGGCGCCTAAAGGCCTTAGAGATGAATTAAAGGTCAAACCATGCTAGATATGAAGAACAAGCCCATGCTCTTTATAACAATTCTAGGTTTGAAAACCGTCAAAAATTTGATCCATATTCAGAAACCTATAACCTTGGTTGGAGAAACCATCCTAACTTTTCATGGTCCCAGGGTCAATATCAAGGTCATACTAGTTATCCGTAAGATCCAGCAGGCTTAGTTATCCCAAGAATCCACTGGAATCAACCTACTCTCAAAACCCTTCTGAGAAGAAAATGATTAGCTTAGAGGAATCTCTTAATATTTTAGCAAAGAGCCAGCTTAGATTTAAAGAGATAGTCGAGCAGAATTACCAATCTAATTCCCAGACTCTTGCTAAGTTAGAACTCCAAGTAGCTCATATAACTAAGACACTAAGTGGGAGAGAAATAAGAAAATTTCATAGTCAAACAGATTCTAATCCCAGAGGAGACAAAACGTTCAATCATGTGAATTCTGTTACAACCTTTAGGAGTGGAAAGATAGTTGAAAATAAGGTAGCCATGCCTGATAGTGGACATACTGCAGTTCCACCTTCTACTTCCCAAGAAGAATCAGTAGCTGAAAAGACTGAAACAATTTCTAAAGATTCCCAAGCAGTTCCTGATAGGACTAACTTTGTGCCTAGGGCCCCATATCCACAATTGTTAGTTCCAACAAAGAAGGAACCGACTTTCAACGAGATAATGGAAATATTTGAGCAAGTGAACATCAATATTCTGTTATTAGAAGCAATTAGGAAAATGCCTGCTTATGCCAAGTTCCTGAAAGATTTGTGTACACGAAAGCGTAAGCTTAATGTCCATAAGAAAGCCTTTTTAGTTGGCCAAGTAAGTTCAATCCTTCTAAACCAAACACACCCTAAGTACAAAGACCCTGGATGCCCCACCATATCTTGTGTCATTGGTAATCACATGGTTGATAAGGCATTGCTTGACTTAGGAGCTAGTGTTAACTTAGTCCTGTATCATGTGCACAACCAGCTAGGTCTTGGTAAAATGAAACCGACCAAAATGACACTGCAATTAGCAGATAGGTCTGTCAAAGTCCCTCGTGGTGCCATAGAGGATGTTCTTATTGAGGTTGATAGTTTCATCTATCCAGTGGATTTTATTGTTCTAGATAACCGGTGATTTTAGGTCGCCCATTTTTAGCCGCATCTAATGTTGTCATCAACTGTAGAACCAGAATTATGAACATATCTTTTGGCAATATGACAACTGAAATTAATATCTTTAATGTTACGAGACAACCTTCTGAGATCGATGATTTAGAAGAAGTGAATATGATTAACATTTTAATTCAGGATCATTTGCACGAAACTTTGTTTGGTGATTCCTCAGATGAATTTGATGATAGCATTCTCTTCAATCAGATGTGTGACCAGTTTTTATAAGAAGCTCTTGAGTATTTTTTGGACTCTAGGGACCCTGAAATTCAAGCAATAGTATTAGGATTATATGAGAGAAACGATTACCCTAAGTTTGGGGGTGTGATTGTCGAGTATCCCTATTTGAAGTCCCTAACTTGGGACCCAAGCTTTGTGCGTCTAAGGTGTTACTTGAGTTTCTTCAGACTCCACAACCCGATCCTCCTTATATTGTCCACGAGGACATCCTGCTACCCGTCGTTCGGCTGGACCTGTTCATCCAGACACTCATATGGAATCTAATAATCACCCCAGATAAACCCGATTGTCTTGAAAGAAACCTTGGATAAGGTTGTGCTTAGTTTGTTTATTTGCCTGATCCAATACAGGTGTCGTATATTTGTGTATATGATTTTGAAAAGTGACTAGCCATTTTGTGGTATTTGAAGTCTGGCTGAAGACTTTAAACTTAGCACTCACTGGGAGGAAACCCATGCTCATGCGACACGGTAATATCCTTCCTTATCTTTTTTCTTAAATTGGTAACAGTTTTTCCTTGTTCATGCTTTTAATTTCATCTTTAGAACATTGAGGACAATGTTAGATTTATGTTTTGGGATAAGGGAGAAACTTTTAGTGCAATGATAAAACTCCAAAAATTTAGAAACTTGTGAACAATTCAGAATGTACACTAAGCATTCTAGGTAGATGAATGCGGAATTCTTGTATGTAGGAGTTGAGGGACCCAGCAAAATGGTCTCTCCATAAAATGACAAAGCTCAGGTGTTATGCAAACACGTGTACAACAATTGGGCTCATATAGGGTAATGATTCCCATAGCCAAAGAAATTTGTAGTCAACTAAATAGCATGTTTGTGTCTACCCTCAATCGTTCACAAGTATCTAGAGTTTGGAGTAAGGTTTTGATGGATATATCTCTTATAAACCCTCACGAGACTATAACTCGTCCGATAGGGACACCTATGGGTTCAAAGGCTTGTTGCACACGCTAAGTGCAATCGCGATGCCTGCGAAAGTGAGTTAGGATTTTTATTTTCAAGATTATATTTGCTCGAGGACTAGCAAATAATAAGTTTGCGGATATTTGATAGACACTAGTTTGTGACTTTATTAGTCCCGAAAATATATATTGTTAGTATTTTATTTTGTACTAGTTTGTGTATTTATTGTGTTTTTAGGTATTTTTGGAAGAATAAACAAACGTGTTGAATGCACCCATAAAAGTGTTAAATACACCCATAAAAGTGATAAAGGCACCCAATTAATTATTAAAGGCACACATGCGATTATAAAAGGCACCCACTTATTCCCAATTCAAAAAGGATTTTTGGCGGGAAAACATTCTTATCAAGTTGTGCGAAATTGTGTTGAATTTTGGAAGAGATTTTTAAGGATTTTAAGACAAGAAATCTTCTGGTTTTAATAAGGAATCGTGTACAAAGTGGAAATTTGAAAAATAACCAAGAAAATCTCGTAGATAAATTGTTTGCTGTAATTAAAGGAAAAATATTCATTACTCGGGTTTTAAAATAATAGAAATATTCTATATCTCGAGTTGTTGAAATGGGAATATATCTTCAACAGAATCGAGCACATCCATATTAACAAGGGAACAAAATCACAGACTTAAAGACCGAGAAAGAAAAAAATCAGTTTGAGAAGGAAAGAAAATCACCGAGATTTGATTTTCATGAATGAAAAGATATTGAGGAAGATTGGGAGCTATTCAATTGCTCTAGTATATAAAGGGATCGAGAGAGCTCAGAAGGGGGAGGTTGGGCTCTGCCAGAGAAGAGAAGAATTACAATCAAAAAAAATTTGCATGTGAAGAAGATGAAGAAATCGTTAAAAAAAGGTTGAAGAAATCGTGGCCAAAAGGTTGAAGAATCTGTTGCTAAAATTTTTAATCTTTGCAACATGTATCTTCAGTTTGCAACACTTGATTTATAACAGCGAGTCTGTAATATCCATACAACATTGCAAACTCGTTGTTTTATAATTTTCTCTCCTTTTCATCTTTGTAAGCAATTTTTGAGCCATGAATAAATATTTTGAGATGTTGTTTACCATGACGGGCTAATTCTCACTTAACCATGAAATGGAGGAAGCTACTTACGCATGATTGATAAGTAATATCCTTTAAATTATTTTCTTTACTCTAGTTTTATTATTGATTCACTCAATCACTATTTTACAGAGTTTTAATTCGATTACATAATTTTCCTAATTATTTGTGATTCAATTTGATAGGTTATACTTTGTTAAATTAGTTGATAATCTATGCTTAATGGGTACAAATAATATTTAAGAACATGACTGATTATTTAGTGAATTAAGATATAAAAGACTTAAAAAGTGACTAGAGTTTTGAAATCTTTAAAGTATCATTCAATCATGAGTAGTAGTGGAATCCAAAGTCTTGGTTGTTTCTAAAATCTTGATATCACTTTCGATTTAGTTTACTTTTTTTTTTAGTATTAGAAATTAGGTCTAGAATCAATTCTTAATAAGTCCAAGTAACGAATCATTTTTACCACCGTCAACAAATTACATAACCTTACATCACAATGTCATCATTAACTTTCAAAAAATATAAAAATTGAACCTAAATCCAATACATGAACTCCATAAAAGAAATTTACCCTGCATTTTCTCCTTTGAGGATTTTCACATTTCCAAAATCTAAAAAACAAAACAAGATTGAGCCTTTCTCATTTCCATTAGACCCTCTTTATTTTAATTCTTTTTTGTACTTTGATGATAGGTATTTCTAAAAAATACTAATTTGTGTTACCATTTGCAAACTTAATATCATCATTTCCATTAGAGAAACTAAAGCCAAAAAATCCACCATCTTTTTCCAGAAGAATTGAAAAATCGAGAAGTCTTACCCATTGTTGTCTATCACTCGGAATTGAAATCAAAATCATTTTTTTTATTCCGATTCTAGATCCGTCTCAGAGTCAGTCACTACGTGAGTATGAGTTGATTTTCTGAATCACCACGTGATAGATATGCCTGATACTCGTCCTCAATATCCTCTTCTTTCACTTCATCCTTAAAACTCTCATCTCCACTTTGTGTACCTCTTCTAACCCTCTTCATGTCTCTTCTCAACTCCTTCACTGCTCTTTTCCTAGCCATCTTATTCCTCACCAACCAAAACTCCTTTAGGTAATTAACATATTTTGTTTTCTCGCTCTGCTTTCTCTTCTTTGCCCCTTCTTCCTGTTGGATTATTTCATGCATTTACTTCCACAGTTTATCCACCTCTTTTTTCATCCTATTTTTCTGTAATTCTACTTCTTTCTCCTCTTCTCTCATCTTTTCGGCCTGTAGTTTTGTTTCTTTTTTCTCTATATACTTCTCCGCTCTTTATTTCCTCCAAATTTATTTGCTCCACAGCTTGTTTCATCATGTAGAAATGAGCATATCTTTTCATTTCTTTTTTCATCTTCATTCTCTCGCTCAAGTTCTTTCTATGTTATTGGGGCCTTGCCTTTTGATGGTTTGGAACCACTACCTTTTTATGGATTTATTGGCGCCATTGATATCTCTCTAATTTTTTTGTTGAAGGTTTATGTTTTCTTTTGGTTTTGATTAAGAGTAATTGGAAGCTTATCGGTTTCTCATCCTTTTATAGAGTGGTTAGATTAACCAAAACGTCTTTTATGGCGCATGATTAAGCGTCAATTCCCCTGGCAGACCACGCCTCTTCAATTTCAGCTGAATATTTTTGACACATGTTAAACGGCTAGTCCCCTAGCAGACCACGCCTCTTCAATTTCAGCCGCAATTTTGTCAAAAAACCATCATTACTCCTCGATAATTGCACAATTATCTCCCACGAATGAAATTAAGATACATAATAGTTATGTTTTAGATATCATGTATATCTAAAACATAACATATATAAATAGATATCTCTCTATCTCCGTAAGATTCTGTGAAAGATCTTCTGCAAATATAGTCTTCAGTGGCATCACCTGTTGAAATTAGTTATACAGCTAACCAGGGGTTATTATAAGTCAGGTTCAGCACATGTATATTTGACATAATTATTTGATTGATTGATTAGTTAACAGATGGACCCATTTCCCTCCATATTTAGGATCTCGACCCTTGTTACATAACTCCCAAAATTGATTCAATGGTGGAGATTAAACGGTCACGTGCACACTCGTTAGAGAGTGTGCACAAAATCAGACTCAAATATTCTGGTCTACCAATGAACCACAAAAATCTACTAAGATGAAAATTAGAATAGAAAACAGATAATACGTCGGGAACAACTGAGAGCTTGAGACATAAATCCTTCCATTTCTCATTTCATCTCCATCCATTTCTAGTTCCATCAATTTGAGCTTCAGAAAACTTCATCAAGAACTATAATCAATAATTCCATAGATTTGAGCTTCAAAAAACTTCATCAATAACTATAATCAGTTATTAGTACTTCTATGAAACATCGATTTAAGCCTAAATTTAAGTTTAATCGATATCTCATAGAAGTATTAATTGACACTGATTTATAATTTTGGAAATGCAAATTTGGGTAATCTTCATCTAAGGTATGTCATTCATTCATTTTTCTCTGAATCAATTTTTTTTCAACTGTTGGAAGTTTAATGATTTTACAAATTGGAGGTTACAAACTATTGATTTTGAATGATACAATTTCTGATGGTGATTATGAATATCTATATCTTTCAGATCTCTATGTGGTTGTAGATTTTAGGTTTGTTTGTATTTGATGTTGCTGTGAATTGTATCCTGTTTTGAGAATATTTTGGTGATTATGAACATCTCAATAGAATGCTTCATGCCTCCACCAAGTATTTTTATGTGTCATTTGATTATATAGGTTGAATACCATACAATATTATTGTGTATTGGAGCGTTATTCTTTTTCAATTTCAAACATATATAAATGTTCGTAATTTGTTCCCTTCGCCAGATTGTAGATTAAAACTAAGTGTGTATATGCCTCTCTACTTGGTAGTGTTTACTTTAAATTGGAATGAATAGAGAATGAAAATAAAATTTCAAACGTAGATGTACCTTATGCAAACCTAGAGAATTGCAGGGCAAACTATTAAGAAGGAATAAAAATGACTTGTTTTCCGTATGCATTTGTTTTTAACTAACCCTATAACTTTGAATCCCCATATCTCTGAGTCAAATAATATTATTAGTAACTGCCCAATTTGAACCCATCTTTAACCTCATTCAGATTACAAGAAATTATAAAATTTCCCAACAAAACATTTCTATACCCACTACAACTATTCAAACAAAGATGTTTCAGCATGCTCAAAATCAAAATCAATTTCAAAATAACCATATCAGAAGTAATTTGTTGGTTGATGATCATATACCAGCCTTAATTTTACAAACCATAAAGATAAAATCCATATTTAAGATTTTTTTTGTTCAAATAGATGTTGTTTGCAAAAAAGTTATTGTTACATATCTCCAGAAAAAACTAAAAGAAGAAAAGGATTTCATCATGTTGTATGCATATGCTTGTTTATGGCTCTGCTCCAGAAGCTCCACTTATTGCCTAGGCTGATGCTGGTGATATGGATTCCCACTCTGTTTCCTATGCATAACAGACTCAGTCTGCCTCCTGGTGTTTCGACTGGAAGGAATAGGAGGCCGTCTTTGACCATGCTGAGGCGTTTTCCTGGTGATATCATTCTCTCCCCCTCTCTGTGTGTTTGTTGCAGATGCAGGTGTAGGTGCAAACGAGGCATTGGGTGCACAACACTAGAAGAATTTCTCTTACCATAACCACCCTCAAAAATTACAACTACATCTTCAACAACCTTTCCTATGGTAAGAAAAACAAATTTTAGCGTAGGATAGACCATACCTTGAGTTGGAAGAGGCATCTGCACGATCCTGCGAATATGTGCTCTAGCTTCTAGAGGAAGAACAAGAACATCAAATCCAAGTATGCCATCACCAGTGACAAAGAATTTATCCCCAACAACAGCTGCACCTTCATTTATCACAAAAATCCATGCCTAGGGTGTTCAACATACACCACCCAACCATCAGCCCGTCTCCAATTGCGATTTGGAGGAATTGGTTTATCATATTTTGTTCCAGGAAGACCACCACCATTCCCCTGACTAGACCCAGAACCTCTATTTTCCCCATTACTAGTATTATTGCCACCATCACCATTAATACCATCACAACTACTAATCCCACTTCCACCATCACCACCACCACTACCACTACCAACTTCATATGTGTTATTTGGAAAACCCGTCGACCAACTTATCCACCATTACCAAAACTTTTATTTTCACCATCATTCACATTCTCCAACTTTACTTTGTGATTTTCTGGGAGTATTCTGAAAGAATATTGAGTCTGTAATTGCATAAGAATAAGAAGAACTGTTGGTTTTCCTTTTGCCTGATTTTGTTTGGGGTAAATGGGGATTCATCCACCTCACTTGGCCTTAAATGAGGTACTTACCCAAACAAACACGACTTTTCAGAAGATATTAACTTTCTCTTCACTCCATGTTGTCGTTTCATAAAAATTAAATTATTCGTCTGATCATTCCACGAATGGGAAGTTTTAAGAGGTTTTTGACAAATGGCAACTGTTTTATTGGGAATTCCACTTGTGTGAAAGACATGTGTGCTATAAAACCTCTTCATTTGGCTTTGCCTGAGAAATTAGAGATAAAAAATCTCTCCACACTCACTAGGCATCATAACCCAAGTGAGAGGTTATATCTTTTTTCTACTCTGCTAGACGCAATCTATCCCATGATGGGATGGTAAGTGAGGTAATATTTTTATATCGTACGTGCTAGATTGAAACATGCCTATATGTGATTAAGAAATTTTAAATTCTTGCAGGGGTCACGCATATTCCTAAGAGAAGCATCCGATCACACTAATTAAACTATTACCTGACAATAATAATCGTCAATTTGGTCTGGATATAGTTTGGTGGTTAAATGGGTTTTCAAAGCAATTTATTTCGGCACCATTCCGATAAGGATATTTTGGTAATTTTTACAGTCCCTGAAATATTTGCTACACTACTCCTGTAAGGGTATTTTGGTAATTTTCAAATCCCCAAAATATTTACTGCACTACTCCGGTAAGGGTATTTTGATAATTTTCATAGTCCCCAAAATATTTGGTGCATCGGAGAACCATAGAATCTGATAACATACATCTCTAGTTCATCAGAATGTACATCGGATGTCTATCTCTAGCAACCTGCTGGTATGCTGAATTTTTATACCGGATCCCTAAATCCACCGAAGAACCATAGAATCTGTTATGTTACATCTTCAGTTCATCAGAATGTATATCTCTAGCAACCTGATAAATGTAACCACAATTTCTATACCAGATCCCTAAATCCACCGATCGAACCATATATAGAATATGATATGTTACATCTCCAGTTCATCGGAATGTACACCGTATATTTATCTCTAGTAATAACCGGGTACATAACCAGAATTTCTATATCGGATCCCTAAATCCACCGAAGAACCATAGATTAATAATATGATATATGTTATATCTCCAGTTCATCGGAATATATATCTGGTAACCTGGAAATTAACCAATATTTCTATACCACATCCCTAAATCCACTGAACAACCATAAAATCTGACATATTACATCTCCAGTTCATCGGAATGTACTCGGGATGTATGTCTCTAGTAACCTGGTACGTAACCACAATTTCTATATATACCAAATCCTCAAATTCATCGAATAACCATAGAATCTAACATGTTACATCTCCAGTTCATCGGAATGTACACCAAAGGTCTATATCTCTAGCAACCTGGTATATGTAACCATAATTTCTATACTAGATCCTTAAATCCACCCATCAAACCATATATAGAATATGATATGTTACATCTCCAAGTTCATCGGAATGTACACCGTATGTCTATCTATAGTAATAACCTGGTACATAACCAGAATTTCTATACCGGATACCTAAATCCACTGAAGAACCATAGATTAATAATTTGATATATGTTACATCTCCAGTTCATCTGAATATATATGGTAACATGGTAATTAACCAGTTTTTCTATACGATATCCCTAAATCCATCGAAGAACCATATAATCTGATATGTTACATCTCCAGTTCATCGGAATGTACTCGGAATGTATATATCTAGTAACTTGGTACGTAACCATAATTTCTATATATACCAGATCCCTAAATCCAATGAATAACCATAAAATCTATCATCTTACATCTCCAGTTCACTGGAATGTGCACCAAAGGTCTATATCTCTACTAACCTGGTATACGTAACCACAATATCTATAATAGATCCTTAAATCCACGTACCGATCGAAAAACCATAGAATTTGATATGTTATATCTCCAGTTCATCGGAATGTACACCAAAGGTCTATCTCTAGCAACCTGGTAACCGCAGTATGCCTCGTGTCGTTTTCGATCAACAAATGAATTTCTATATATTAGGTCCTAAAATCCACCGACATACCACAAAAACTGATATGTTACATCTCTATTTCATCGGAATGTATACTGGAGTCTATCTCTAGCAATGTCAACTGGAGTATGCCTCGTGTCGTTCTAATCCCATGACCCAAATTCAACCCAATTATGTGTTTGACTACAAATTTGACCTAAATATTTGACCTCGATCCAGACGAATTTCACTTAGATATTTTGAAAGAAAAAACAAATTTCTCCTCAATTATTGTACTCTTCTCACTTGTCCAAAAGTTTTGGCTCTCAATTTTTGTTTCCCTCTTAGTTTTCCACTATAATAACACTTTTTGATATCGATTCCCTCACATATTCAAAACCCTTTTTTATTTCCCTCTCAAATTTCATTTCCCTCCTCTCAAACTTGAGTCAATAATTTTAACTATCCTCCCTTTGTATTAAGACAGTGAGATGAAGAACTTAGACCTTTTTTTCCTCCATTATCCCCATCTTCCCACACTATCTGCACTCATACCTCTTACTTCTCTAATACCTCTTAACTCGCATTTATCCCTTATCACATTCAATCTAAAGAGGTATTATCTGTAGCTTTTAGTTACTAATAGATCTATCAAAATTGTTTATTTTTTTCATTTAGGGTTTAAACAAAAGTTTAGATCTGTATGAAGATCATTGGTATATTTTGGATTTGTTCTTTTTGCTTTTAAATAAGGCTTTCCCGGTTGTAATCTCAATAGATTTCAACAAGGATTCGGGTTTTTTTGTTTAATTAATGCTGGGTTTTTTTTGTTGTTGTTTACTTATTTGCATTCATTTTTATTTTGGTTGTTGTAATCTTTATCAATAGATTACAACCCAAATAAGGGTTTTAAATTATCATTAAGAAAGATACATCTATATTGTTGTGGGTCTTTAGTGTTTGTTTACTGCTACTGATGTAGGGTTGTTTAGTTGTAATCTCTTTCAATAGATTACTGCTTTATATTTTTGGTTTGTTTGGTTGTAATATCTTTCAATAGATTACTGCTTTAGATTTAAGGTTTATTGATTTTTAGTGGTTTGCATTATCTTTCAATAGTTTGTTCTAATCTAGATTCTTTATATGTCGTTGTTTACTGCTTTACATTCTTTTTTTTTGGTTGTTGTAATCTCTTTCAATAGATCATAAGCCAAATAAGGATTTTCAACTATCCGCAAGTCAGACACAATTAGGGTTTGTTTAATCCTACTGATTTAGGTTCATTTAGATGTAATCTCTTTCATTATATTGCTTCTCTAGATTTATGGTTTGTTTGGTTGTAATCTCTTCTAATGGACTACTGCTTTACATTTAAAATTTATTGATTTTTGTTGCAAAGCATTCTCTTTCAATAGTTTGTTATGTACTATCTTATATGTGGTTTGTTGTTTGGTTTCCCATATGGACAGTATTGGTCCTGCAGATCTGTTTAAGCGTTAGAATAAATGCATTATTAGCCTAAATCAACTCTGTCAAAATAAATTCAGGTTTGTTTCGTTACCTATATTGCCATGCATTTTATTGTTGATGATTTCTGCCAAACATTACTTTTAATCACCTGATATGCTACCATGGTATAACCTGATGACTAATACGTTATCCTCTCTAATCCCAATGGTGACTAGCCTCCCATAATCATTAGTTTCCCTTGTTATCATTAGTTTCTCTTGGTTGATACACTTACTCACTACCATTCTCTTTTTTGTTCTGTTAGGATTCACTGATGCAAAGTCCTGAAGCTGAAGAATACCTACTGTGGAGAAAGTTGCCAAGTGATTGTAATCTCAGGTTTGTTTACTTACCTATTATGATCTTTTTCGTATCTTATATGATTCCTGCCAAAAGGTATAACTTACCACCATAGAGTTTTCAGATTGGATACGTATTAGTCATTAGGTTTGCTGTAAATGAAGGAGATCAATGCATCTAACCTGGAAACTAATACGTTCTCCTTTCTAATTCCAATGGCGACTAAACTCTTATAATCATTAGTTTCCCTTGAAAATATTAGTTTCTCTTGGTTGATACACTTACTTACTACTATTATCTTTTTGTTTTGTGAGGATTCACTGATGCAAAGTCCAAAAGCTAGAGAATACCTACTGCGAAGAAAGTTGCCATGTAATTGTAATCTCAGGTTTGTTTTGTTACCTTTTTTGATCTCTTCAAATATGTGTTTTACATGATTCCTGTCAAAAGGTACAACTTACCACCATATAGTTTTCGAAGTTGAGATGTATTAGTTGTTAGTTTGTTGTAAATGAAGGAGATCGATGCAGCTAACCTGACCACTGGTACATTCTCTTCTTTAATTCCATTGGGGAGTAAACTCTTATAATAATTAGTTTTCCTTGTTATCATTATTTTCTTCTGATAACATACTCACTTACTACCATTATCTTTTTGTTTTCTAAGGAATCATTGTTGGGAAGACTTCAAGATGGAGAAGTGCTAGTGTCGTAGTACCATATGGAGTGCAGAAGAAAAAAATATAATTATGTTTTTCTTCCTGCAAGTCTGTTCAAAATATGGAATAAATTCATACTTATTCAATAATGAAGTTTCTTGAAATGATTTTATTCACAAATTCTTGAATAGGACTTGCAGGATAGGTATACAACCATAAACGAATAAGATATTCATTTTTATGCCAATAGAAACAACTCACATCATAGAATTTTCGTAGATAACATATAACTTGTTAAGTTTTCGGAAAAATCTATTCATGTGAGTTATTCCTTTTGACACAAAACATTAATACCTTATGGAGATCGATGCATCAAACCTGACAAGTAACCTCCTTAATTCCAGTTGGTGAGTAAACTCTTAACACATTAGAGTTTCTTGCATTCTCCTTCCCTTAATAAAAATTTTGTTGACTCATACTACCATTCTCTTTGTTTTCCAGGATTCATTAATGCAAACACCTAAAGATGGATAAAACCTACTGTGTGGGGGTCAATTAAGAAGCTGGATAAACAAGCGAGATAGTGTTGGCCTTGCAAAGCTTTACAAGCGAGGGAATGAACTTGTAACCAAGATCAAGTTTCTTGAATTAAGTTCACCCATTCTCTTGTAAAGCGTTGCACGACCTTGATAGAGAAATTTTGTTGTGGATGTGCATTAACACATTGACAATGTTGGTCCTTCGAAGCTGCAGAAGTAGCACAAGCGACAAGTAGCATATTCTCCTCTCTAATTCTATTAGTGAGTAAACTCTTACTACATATGTTCATTCTTTTTCATATGAACCATGTATGTAAATTTCCAGTGAAAATTATGTCAAATATAAACTTTTGATACTTACGTTGTCAATGTTCAAATTATTGTGACCGAATGGCGTTTGGATGAGATCCAGAATGAATAAATGTTGATATTCAACAATGAGAATGTATGAATTCCATAATGAAAATGAACATATAAATGAATTGGCCAAATTACTGAATGAATTTTTGTCTCTCGTACGAAAGTTGTTCCTAATTTGATTTTCTGTTTCATTATTTGCAGAAGTATCACATATGATCCAAGATGCAACGTGAATCAACATAGCCACAATTTCTTTAGAGAGGTATATATCTTACTAAAAAATTCACTACTTTCCATATGTTGTGATTTGATTGTTACTTTTTCTTGTAGTAAAATTATAAGTTTATTAAATCTACCACAAGGTTTTTTCTTACTACAACCTTGTTGTTTTCCAGGATACTGGAATTAATGGCAACTGATGCCAAGAGGTGGTTAAGGCTACTCTGATGTCAATGGACGACTTCTTTTGGCGGATGAACAATTTTTTATGGGCCAAGGTATAATGCAGAACAACACTTGTTTATATTAGAAACTGCAAAAATACATAACCTTGTCATTTTCTTATAACATAGGGAACCATGTATGTTTTTTGCCTCAAGCAGTTCTTTCAATGTAAAAACTACGCTCATATATACTTAGGTATGTAAATGAATGATGAAACAAATCTTGGTTCAATTGGTTGTTGTATGGATTCCAGAATTAATGAATGAATGAATTACTTCTGTTATTAGAATGAGAATGTATGTATTGCAGAATAAGAATGGATTATGGGTTTTAGATTTAGTATTGCAAGTTCAGAAATGAATTGCATTGCAGTGTCTAAATATGGGAGCTTAGTTGTATCACATAATTAATAACGTTATCTTTTTTTTTAAAATATCTTTTCTTATCAACATTGAATAAACGTTATTAAATTTGTTAGTAATTATCGACACCTGGCAAATTCCTTACAGTTACAATCAATCTTCAACGTTTTAAGGCGTTACATCACATGTTACAATTGATTGACATGTGGAAAACTGCAACCGTTACACGTCAGATGTTACGAATTATATCGTTATGATATTTGTTACAGCCAAACTGTTACAATACTAAACAACACATGTTAGTGATTGCTAAAACCGTTAAAAAGAAAGACAGCTAGCAGAAAGTCAATTGTTACACACAAAGTCGTTGTACATTAATTGTTATAGCAGAACTGTTACAATCAACTAAACAACGTCTATTAATCGTTGATAAAGTGGTTACAAAGAAGGACAACTGGAAAGAATTCAAACGTTACAGACAATGTCGCCGTTATATTAACTGTTACGCTAAGCCGTTACAGAATAATTGTTACGATATAAGGGAGTAACAATTATCCATTATAACATGTCAGCATATTAATTTTGTGCTGACTAGATAATCGTTGGTTTATTTTATGTCTTATTCATGATTGTCCCAATGAAGTGATTTGGAATCGAACAATAGTAATACATTCTATGTAAGATACGAAGCAGCTTCATCTAAGCATATGTAATTTACATATGAATAATAAAAAAGAGTTTTTATACCGTCCGGAAAAGATTTTAAAATATTCAAAGGTCCGTCGCCAGGGTATCCATCCTATGCATTTCTGTATCCATCCTATGCATTTCTTTGATGTTCCTAACCTTTGGATTTCATTTTTTCCTTTTCCTTGTTCTTAGGCCCTTTCTCCTTAAGGATTCGACCTTTTATATCCCTTACGGGTTTAATGCCTTCATTTGCGGTACGAATAAACCCTTAAATTAGTACTTTTAAAGTTTATTACAAGACCTTAATTCTCTATTGTGGACCTCTCAGTAGTATTCGAACCCAGATGAAGTTTTGATCATCTGTCAACGAAAAATGAACGAAGATGCAGATTAATTTTGTGCATAGAATTTCCAACAATTATTTCGATTTCTTCCGAAAGAAGATGCAGATTAATTTTGTGCTAACTAGATAATTATTGGTTTATTTTCTCCAACGGATACAACCGTTGATTAATAAATCTTTGTTATAACGGATTTAACTGTTGAAAAATTATTATAACACTAATTATAACGCCACTTTTCCAACGACTTTTTTGGTGTTATAATAGTTACATTGTAACATTAACTTTACGTTGCAAAATTCCTAATTTCCTGTAACAAAGATCAATATTATGACCAATAAAAACAATAAAATAATATTCTTCGTTCAATCAGTTTTATGCGAAAGAAGATCTGTACACACTCTAACTCAAATAACAAAGAATCATACACATTCTTAGTTACATATTATCTCATAATTTGCACAAGAATTAAAAACTAACATGTTGATATATTCCTCCTACCTAAAACAAGCACACGAATTTAAAACTAACATGTTGATATATTCCTCCTACCTAAAACAAGCACAACTACCAAATATTCTGATGATACATTCCTCCTATAAAACATCATAAAACAAACATAATCCCAAACATATAGCACTACCGTCTCAAGTATCGTTAATTAGACAGAAATCGTTAATTTTGATTGGTACGGGTCAGTTTCGGCCGGCATCAGTCGTATCAGTTTTTCACGGATAGATACCAATACCCGAAACAGAAAACCATGGTATCAACCGGTGTCCCACAGGTCAAATCTTTCTTCACGCAATTAACAAGAAACGAAAAACATATTTAAACACATCCGCACATACATAACGATTCGATTTATGAAGTACCAAAAGCCTTGATTACAAACTACTTAAAACACACAAACAGCATATAATTATTAACATCCATGCTCAATCTTTTTTTTATTATTATTATTATTTTTTTACATATCAGCCATACTCGATCTTTACTCACGCTAAGACAAACTAATTACTCTGCCTTCTTCTCCTTTTTCTTCTCAGCAAATCCAGCCTTATACTTTAATTTTCTCAATACCTTTTCGTCAACTTTCTCGTAACATCTTCTCCATTGTTCTTTAATCTTTCCCACAAACTTATTTAGTTGATCTTCATATTTCACGTATATCAATGGTACTGTCATCCCAGTCACCACACCTGCTCATAAATTGGGACAAACTCTGTTTGAGATATATTCTACTGAGAGAAAGTAATTTATATTTATTTTGCTGCAACTGAAGCTTACCCATATACATAAGAGTAACAAAATCGAAGTATCAACCCACTTGAGAAAGAACCAATAAAGAATAACTTGAGCAAACACAAACCATTCTTTCTCTGAACTAACACAAAACATCCATCTACTTCTTCAACATTTCCTTTCAATCTCTTTGCTGAACCCATTACTAATTCCTCTGAAATTGCGAAATCATTTAATCTTTGGTGGTTCCCTGAAAAGAAAGAACAGAAAAATCAATCAACTTTAAGCAAATAAAATTTGATATTTTTTTTGAGTTTATTTCTGAGTAGTTACTTCCCAAAAAGCCTAAGAAAGTTCCCGAAAAGAAACATCATGGCTAGAATAGCCATGAACACCCATGAAGCGATAGAGATGAAGTTGTATTGATAAACTTGTAGTACAACCCACGTCAATGTTGAAGCTGTTAATATTGATAAACTTTGTTTCTTCTTCTTCCATAATAATATGTCTTCCCATGATGAATTACCGACACTTCTCTCTGCAACTAATTAGGATAATTAATGGTTACATAATTAAAAAACAAACAAAATTCAAGGATATAAAGTATCTGGAGAAAGAAATGAACCTCTGGGTTTTGGTGAACTAGAAACTGGAGATGGAGATGGAAATAAATCTGGAGATGGAGATGAATCAGACATTGGACTCTAGGTCAGCTAGTAACTTTCTTCTTCTTTTCTTTATTAAGGGTTTGAGTTTGAGATAGTGCGATAAACATGAATAAGTTTGAAGTTCTGAGATCATAATAAAGTTTAAATCGTAGTCTCACAAGTCATACATTAGTAGAAACGTGTAACCAGCAAAAGGACAGGTGTGAGAATCTGATTATTTATTTTGACACGCAGATTTTGTTTAAGATGGATATTAGTATATGTGGCACAATATTTTGACCGTCTGCTGCAAGTCTGTACTCTGTATATGCCTGTGCATACTACAAAAAGAAATGCAGACATATTCGGATACTTAAGAGCAAGGTAGCGAGCAGTAGGCTCGGAACCACCAGTGCTATTTTTTGTTGGTAATACAAATATAGATTAAGCATTTAAGCCTGTAAAAATGTTTGCAGAAACAATGGGCCAAAAATCTGACACAATTGTCTATTGTTCTACCAATTCCATAACTGATGAAAATTTTGAAACACTCTGTTCAGCAAGAATATGAATATTATCTATACTAAAGATACACATACTGTTTGTTTTGTAGATCAGGCAAGCGAAGTTCCAGACTTAGTTAGAGGAATCTACTAGGGACTAATTCGCTTATCCTGATGGGATAACTGTAAAATTCATCATTTCTCATATCTCCATTTCTGTTTTGGAATGGAATCCACCACCCAAGTCCTCTATCTTCGACGTACCGCCTAGCGTCAAGTGTGTTATCAAGTAGTGTCCCAACCAACAATGCCACCGTAGGTGGCGAAGAGAATATCGTATTAATAATGTCATTGAACTGCAAAAAGAAAAATAATAATAATAATAATAATCAACAATGCCTACCGAAACAACAATTGAGATTTTGGTACTGAAACTACTTGTTAGATAGCATGATATCGACTTACCCATCCACCATCTGTATTAACTGGTCCATGACCAGCTTGATTACTGAAGTTATTAAAATATTGTGGAACCGAAATACCCAAGAATAATGAAAGACCCAATACGTAAAGGTTCCTCATGGAGTTGTTATTCGCAAACTGAATAAACGAGATCCCAGTGGCAGCTACCAAAAAGAATAAAAGATAAAATAGCATGAGTAAGCTGTAAGCATGTTGTAAGAAATGGATGCTGGTTCTTGTTGGTTGTAGAACACATGAAAGATTGTAATGATGAACTTACTAACGAGTCCAAATAGAACACAGTAAATTGCAGCAAATATTGGCAGCGGAATAGATGCAAAAAATGCACCAAATTTTCCTGAAAAAAGAAAAATCCGGTATATTTGAAATAGTTGATAATTACTTCAGGATACACTTAGTTTTAACTTTAAAGTTTTTAACCCTTTAAACAAGTTAGCGTTGACTAACCAAATATAGAGAAGAAGAGCATGAATATGCATGATAGCTGCACAACTCTTCGACTACCAACATGGGTCAATCCAAGAAGACCAACATTTTCTCTGCAAACAGGACATTATTATGATGGGAAAAGCCACAAAGGGATGCAAATCAAAAGAGTAACAAATAGAGTTAGCTCTTGTAAGCTTACACAGATGCAGTTGGACCAACTGCTGCTCCAAAGATACCATTAAGCAGCATACCAACACCCTGTTGAAACAAAAGATAATTGGTCATTACAAAGTTAATCTTCTCACCGTGAAAACAAGAAAAAAAAAACAGAAAGAGTTTGTAAGCATAAACTTGGACACCCTTTATTTGTGGTTGTTGACTTACCTGCAGACCGATGCTTCGAGTAAGCACATGAGCTGGAGGAGGTGTAGCACCTGAAAGACGTGCAGCTGCAAAATATGTTCCAGTTGACTGGAATATGCAATTAAAAAAATTAAGTCAACCAAAGCCATATATTGTTATGGTTCCAATAATGTAAAAAGAAACGAGTAAGTAAGTCTAAACCTCTGCAGAGGAAACAAGTGCAGCTCCCATCATTCCAAACACATGGCTAGCTCTGAAGATGGGAGGACCCCATTGAAAAGGGTACGGCACTCTAATCCTAGAATCAAGGCAGCGGCAAAATCAGTAAGATTGATGTTAATACTGCCATTAAAGAGATTTCTGTAACTTTATACCATACCATGTAGCCGCAGACAAAAGGTGGGATTTATCAGTGCGACAGTTTGTTTTTGTTTGTTCACCAACATCGTTGTAAGCACCACTTACAGTGAGTAGAGCAGCAAAAGCCCACACAATTCCAACACACATCAACAACGCAAATCTCTCAAGTATAACATAAGTGCTCTCGTGGAGACGCTTCAAGTACTGCAAGAAAAGCGACATTAAGCTTTTACAGTTTTTCATCTTCTATTCCAGCAATTGAACTGCTTTAGAATCATGTAATCAGATAAAACTAATACATTACCTGTTGAACAATAACAAGTAGAATTAACATGGGCAGTCCAATCTCAACGCACTGTGCAAGCTGAAGAGACCAAATAAACTATCAGTCAGCACTTAGATTTTACATTGGAAATTTCATGACAAAAAAGAGCTCAAAGGCAAAAGAAGTACCATGGGAAATCCCCTCTGGAACAGGCCAAGACCCACAACACAGACCACTGGAACAATTGAAACAGGACTGAAGAGTCTGTCAATGACATTTAATTAAAGATGTTAGTATATGTAACAGGTTATAGGACTAAGGAGGATACTTAGATGTCTTACATATCGGATTTCAAGCCTTGATGGACCTTAAAAAAAGGCTAAAATAAAGAAGAATTGCAGAGTTCAAATAAAAATGTTACCTTGAATATGCCCCCCATGCCTTACTATACCCAATGATGATATTGAAAAATGACGAGACAATTAATGCTCCTTGAATAGCTCGCATTGTGTGGACGAATCTCTGCAAGCACCCTGAAATTGTATCAGTATTGACCTAAATTTGTGAATTGCTAGCACACCATAGATAATTTAAGGAGAGTTTTGTGAAGGGAAATGTCATTCATGGTGAGGTTATGAACTCATCTACACCACAATCGACTTATATTGGTTTCAATGGAAAATTTCCTACATAACTGACATAATTCGATGAAAAATTCAAGAGCTAGTCATCGGAAGTATCATAGTAAGTAGTGTCAGATATTCTACATACATCATGCTCACTGTTGAAGACACTATCAGAGAAATCTCTAATTATTGCCGCCACCGGTATGACAAATGCAAATGATGAGCCCATCACTGTAGGAAGCCGTGTCCCTATGAAAGTCTGAAGAAGTGTGTTAATCCCACCCATAAACAGCAATGTTTGAATTACACGAGCTTTATCTCCCTGTTCCATCATTCAACAAAGAACATTCAAATGTTAAAACAAAATCAAATAAAATGTTATCCAAACACAGCTTGTACACTTAAACAAAGAATAAATAGGATTATGCGGTAACTGTACATGGTCTCCTCCCATTCGAGGAACAAGAAAGCTCGCAATCATAACAGTCGTCCCTAATGTCACAATGTAATGCTGGAAAGCCAGAAGAAACATTTCCGCTGTAAAATTGAATTAGACATACGCAAATAGTTAATAGAAAGATTAACATAGACATGTATACTAAACAAGGCTTGTTATCACAAAAGCTAATTTTTCGAACTTAAATCATCAACCCGGACTAAATGAAAACGATCTATACTATTGAAATTCACTTGGTTCTGGAATTAATTCTGATTCAATATAAATTAACAGATAATAGATGACAATGCAAATATCAAAATTCTAAATTACAGCACGAAAAATGAGTTATTCGGATACACAGTTAGAAACAAGGAGAAGTAGTTAAACAGAAAATGAATCTTCATAAAAAAAATATATACAGAAAACAGATTCTGGGTTTCAATCAGATCAAAGAAAAATCCCACTTTGTGTAATATAAAAAGGAAATTAACATACTTTTAAGTACTTTTTTAAGAATATCCATAAAAAAAATTGAGATTTGAAAAAAGAAAATAAAGAGGTACTCCAGAATGAAAAAAGTGCTAACGAATCGAATAAAATAAAAAACTTACCCCATGAAGGATTAGAATGGATGCAGAAAGTAAGCTGATGAAGTTGTTCTTCAGGTGGAAACGTAGTTCCTCTAGGTCCTGAAAGTGGTGGTTGTAGTCCTCCTAGTCCTACTGACATAGGAGGTACTCCTATTAGCGGTGGTGTATGAGTATGAGCATGATCATGATGTGTTTCCACCATTTTTTCCCTTCTTCACCAGGAAGATGTTAACTTTTTCGCAGATCCCTTAAATCTTATAAATGGTTTCTTCTCTTTAACCTTGAAAAAACAGAGTCGTTTACCAAAATGAAAAAAAAAAGAGAAGAAAAAGAAAAGAAAAGAAAAAGAGAAACTAGGAACTAGGAAGAGACTACAGAGAGTGTAGATTAAGGAAGATTGGAGGATTTGTAGGGAATCGAGAAGTCAAGTGATGGGAGTTGGGTCGGTGTTCAGGTTTTAAAGCATTAGAATCGAGGAAACCTTCAGTTCAATAACTTCTTCTTCTTCTTCTTTTAAGAATATAAAATTGAGAATTGAAATTTAATACACTCCGCTGTAACTGGTTTTTAGTCTTGAAACTAGAATTATACTACAAAAACTTTGAAGAATGCAAAAACAAGAGAATTATTAAGAGTCAAAACTTTAAAAGCTTATAATGTGCGCATAGAAACTTCTTTGTATGTCTAATCTAATCCTTAATAGTATGTGTTGCTTCAAATGCAAGTGAAGTCACACTCAACCGTCATTCTCTATTCTTCTTCTTCTACTGTATAAGAGCAGATTTGATTTGATATGGTCATCTCATAACATCTTTTCTAACATGTCCCACCTAGAATCCTATTCTAACTTTCTAAAATGGGAATCTTCGTGAATATCTCCCCTTATCTCATGAGTCACTTCAACTGATGGATGCGTTTCTATGTTCATTTACTCTTCTTTACTAATTTGGGAGATGAATTAATTGATTTGGCTTAGTTTATATCGAATCTTAATGATACTTGTTATTGTTGTTTAAAGCTGGCTTCATTAATTAATCTCATGTTTGTTTAATTCAGCTCAAGGGACAAATTGGTTCGAGGCTTCCAGCTTTACGTGGCTCGACCTGACACACGACTAAACAACATTGAATTGAATATATAATCTTATTTTATTGATGAATGGGTCTATTCTTCGAGATTTACTGAAATATAGTTGATGTCAACATGGGTGAGATGGATACAAAAAAACTACGATAATTATACTTCCTTCGTTTCAGGAAAAGAGTTACTTTCTCTTTAAATTTCTGTTCCAATAAAAGAGTTACTTTCATTTTCAACCTAACAAATTTTCAAAACTATCCTTGTTATTTTAAGAAAAGTTATTCTTCTCATTATAAAGATATGTCTAATATTAAACTTTTTATTAGGGTAAATCTGGAAATAAATTATAAAAGTTATTCTCTCTCATCTTGCCTTAACAATTGTGCAAATAGGAAAAGTAACTCTTTTCCTTAAACGGAGGGAGTATTTCTTATCTATGTTATTTATTTATTTTATTTTTTCTTTTTCCAATTTAAAAACGAATCATAAAAAAAATTATAACTTCTAAAATATATATCAGATTTTATAAAATTTATATTTTTGGAAAGGGTTTTAGATAATCTACAAAACAATATCCATTGTTGATAGTAAATTTGAAAGTTTTTTTTCGAAAAAAAATAGCTAAGATGAAACTGGTTGCATCCTGGGTTAAAATAAAGTAAAACAAATTGTTCGAAGATTAGCTAGGATGAAACTAGATGCATCTTTACTAAAACTAAAAAAAAATATTTAAAAAATAGCTAGGATGAAACTGGTTGCAAGATATGAAAAATTATACTACCACCCGTTCCATATAAAAATAAAATAAAAAATAGGTCTACCACAGCCACCAGCACTACAAACATTTTCAACCACAAAAAAATACCACATTATTACCACCACCGCTGCCTTCAATAGTAACAAAGTACAACAAACGCCGCCATCACCTTCAGCATAATAATAACAAAACTATATAAATATGCAAGATGAAATCAGATACGTCCCGAGAAAAACATGTTAATTTGTCAGAATATGCAGGATGAAACTAGATATATCCTAACCAAAATATTTTTTTATCAGAATGTGCATGATGAAACTGGTTTCATCTAGTTTCAAACTAAATGAAACTAATTTCATATAACTTTAATCTTTAACATACATGATTTCATGTGGGTTTGAACTACCAATAATGTACTCTATGATTTAAATTATTTTTATGTTAAAAAAATGTGATTTGACTTAAATGATGTGTAGAAAGGTAACCAAATTTGTTATAATATATCTTTAATAATAAGATCAAGCGAATACAAACCAAATAAAATGTAAACTTAGCATGTGTTTATCCGCATGGAGAAATAACGTTCTCTATGGAATATAACAGTTAGTCAGCAAATATACATCTCATATAATTGTAGTCAAGAAAAATGGTTGTATTTTTTTAATAATTATTATTAGTAATAATCTACCGTGTAAAAATGGTTAGCCTAAATGCCACACAGTTTGTTAGCTTATTATATGAATATGGTCGCATGTTAATGCTATCATACATTATCATTATTTCACTATTGCATGCTTTAATAATTTCAGTAGCTTTTAATGATTTTATTTATAGCATAAGAAAGTTATTGACACGCAACGTATATCAAGGAATATTTAATATGGGTCTGATTGAATATATAACAGTTAGATGTGCCAAATTTTTAAAATTGATATTTTAATCTGCTGTCTAAAAAACAAGTTATAAGAATTGGATGAGATATCCGATCTAGGATATTAGAAAAGTATCTTAAAATTTTTTGGGTATTTAAACGGTATCTATTTTTACTTATCTTCTAGACCTATAAAAAATAGCTTAAGAGTTATTGAACCAATTTTTGTTGATGAATCAGCCGTACAACATTAACAATGTAGTGTATTTTTGCTCTCTTTCTTGATTAAACAAGAGTTAAAAATGGTACACACAATCTTTCTTTACAAGCAAAGCTCTAACAAACTGCAACCACAGCAAGGTAGTTAATATCGGATTTTGATGAATATTGGTCGGGACCGAGATATCAATACGATTTTATATTTCGGTGAATATCGATGAATATTGGGAAATATTAACATCTCGGACAAACACTGAAACCGATATTATCGATGGTATCTCGACTATTTCAACCGAAATTAACTACATTGAACCAGAGTAACCCGACAAAGTTTACTTATCAAACCATTTACCAAATGAACGAACTAAACGGAAATGAGCATTGAACTAAATTAAGATTGACGACAAGGACGGCACCGACATAATGGAGCTGCATCTTCTTTTAACAGTTTCTCTCACTTTTCCTTTCTTCTATTTTATCACGACTCTCTAATTAGTATCAACCCGTTGAAATCAAAACTCTGGTTACACACTTTCACTAGTTTTTTTATGTATGAACTTCTTCCATCTTTTCAATTTATGGCCAAACTTCAAAAGTTTCTCACCACCCCATTGGAACCAAAATTCTGGTTTCTCTACTTTCATATAAAGTTATACCTATCCACATCTATCTTCTCATTTTATGGCCAAACTTCTCCATGTTCCATACGCATCTACATATAGGGGCCTACAAAGCAAAACCTATTCTCAAACATACTTCTCCTTGTATTGGAATTAGCATCGGAGTATGGCCAACACTCAAATGAGGTTAAACCTGGGACCACAGTACAACCTAAAAACCATTTATTATATATAAGCACCACACAGTAATTAGCATCAAAAACTTGTAAGATCTGTATGTATCTTTAAGTTTTATTATACCAGAGCTGGATTGACAATATGGCCGACAAACAAAACCATACCGGTCATATCTTCTCGGATCAAGAAGATGAATGGGTGATCAGCTACGAAGTCGATGGGACCAGAGGTAAGTATACACCTCAGTTTTATGACAGCAGCAGAAGCTGCAGCAGCTTCAGTACCTTCCTCATTTACTTCAATGAAAGATTTGTGGTGAATGCTTGAAACATAGAGGTTCTGACCCTGAGTCGAATCCACCATCTCACTTAGACCTCCATCATAACCAGAGAAGGGCGATACCAGCCCTAACTCCTTTAGATGGCTTGAAGCTTCAAAACCAAATGAGATCTTGAATTTAGGAATCTTGAACTGACCAACTTCTACTTGTTGAGACGGGATATGGCGGTTTAAGAAATCAGGTTCTGAACCCATCTTCTCTACCAGTGCTGCCAGCCCATTCTTAGTATCAGGTAAATAGAAATACATGGAGAAGCGCCTCTTATCTTCCCCTTGCTTGTAAGAGAGACCAAGAACTTTGAAACCATTGAACTCACTGACAAACTGTTTCTTCTTGCTTGTCATGAAGGGTACTTGGACTTTTGTTCCGCTAAGAAGGTGAAAATCTTGATCTTTGGTTTCTAATCCATCAAATTTCTCATTCCAAGTTCCTTTGAAATAAAGAGCATTTGCAAAGATAAGTCTAGTTGAATGGTCAACTGAACCAGAAGGAAGAACCTGTTTGATAAGACCATTGGTTTCCTTTTCAACCCACAAATTAACTTCATTTGCCACTTCAACGGCCTGCAACAACGACAAGAACAAATCAATGAAACATTAATACAACATGACAGAAGAATTAGAAACAACAGAAAAAGAAAAATACATTATGTTATTGTTATTTTTCAAGCTGATAGCACTAATGTATAAGACTTGATTGATATGAAAACACCAGTTTCTATACGCAAGCTTTTATCAATAAAGGATCTGCATATGCCATATGCCTACTTCTTGTTGTTTCATGGTTGCAAAAAAGCATGTCTGTCATTATAAATCACGCGCTATGGATGGCAATGATTTATTAGTATTTACGACATATAAGCATACAAATGATCCTAATCACAGACAAACTAAACTTTCATAATAGACAAATAATATCGATTGTAATAAGAACTTTTCATATTGATGCACACAAATCTTTGTTGGGCATGGTTGGATTAACTGTTTCATCCATAGCATCAAATACCAAAGTTGTATTAGTTGCAGATCCATGAGGTCTATCGAAAGATAAGAACTAGGTTCCCATACCACTCTTAAAAAAGGTTGCATCAGTGAACACCAACTAGAAAGCTTTATCTTTTGACTATAAACTAGAAACCTTATATGACTATACATCAACAAGGAATAAAACTAGGATATACTCATAAATTCAAATGATCAAATTAGTCCTATCCATATAACTTAGTGCACATATAAGTGTTCGCTCCTCCTTCTGCTACCAGAACATTGTTAAGACTAACAGTAACTATATGTCATACAAAACCTCACCGATAATTCAAACACCTACAAGCCAGTCATAATACTAAAAATAAACCCACACCAATGCAACCCAAAGCAACAATATATTGTAGTGCTTCCTCATACGAAACCTACACCGCGATAAGACTAACACTATGTCATAAACTACAACAATAAGCCTACACCCAGGGAAGACTAACACTTTGTCATACAATACCTCAAAATCCAACACATTTTTTTACCATAGTACGCCAGAGTCTTAAGGTCTTATTTCTCTTAGAAACCCATGGGCTAAACTATCCTCGAAAACCGATTTGCAAGGATAGGGTTGCCTAAGGCTTATTAACTTCATAAATACAGAGAATCTAGGTGATGTGTGACTGTTTCTAACAATTTCAACATAGGGGCATAAACTTTGATCTGATCCCTAAGATTTCAGGAAAAGCAGATAATAGAACTTCTACATAATAAAGAAACAATCTCAATACATTTGTAAATTTTACAGTCCCTACTCGGCGTGCTAGTAACGTTAGTTGATTTAGTAGTATAATGTAAATCTAAACCCCAGAAACTAGTTTCAACTTCCAATCATATCTTTTAGGTCGGCATGTTAGCGTGTAAACGAGTTCCGACCACATCAAATTTACAGGTTTAACAGTATACTAGTACATTGAATCACATTGATGAGCACATAATATAAATAAAGCATGATTTAATCGTTTCACTAAGAATATGTAAATGACTAGAAATAACTTCCAAAAAATCCTTAGAAGAGAAAATGAGGTTACCTTGTTCTGGAAATCAACTTGATTAGAAGCAGCTTCGTAAACAGAATCAACAATATCTTTAAAATAAGGTTTCATAGGAAAAGATTTCTCGATCCAAACACCATTAACAAATTTCAATAACGGACCACCAGTATGACTTCCATCAGCGAATATAAGAGCAACAAGTTCAGATGAAAATGAATTGAGATCACCATTACAAGACGATTTTAAAAATGATAATATCTCATCTAATGTTTTACCTTTAGAACCAGATGCTATTAAACTTAATATTACATGGATTGATAGTGGTGAAAAAACTAGATTTGTTTCTTTTTCTTTTAACATTACTTGTTTTGCTATTTGTAATGATACATTTGTTTCGTTTGCAATTGATTCTCGTAGATCCATTGTTGCTGAAGATGATGGTGAAGAGATTGATCAAAGTTTTTGAGACGAGGAGAAGAAATGGTTTTGGAGATTTTGATTTTCAGCTTGACCGACTAGTGAGGAAAGAAGTTATAGGTTATGAGAAAGCCTATGATTTGTGAAATCAATTACGAATGTGTAATCCGTTTCATCGTGTTGTGCTTCTATTCAGACTCGTGTGCTAGCGATGTCATAGTGGGAATCGTCTTATATATTCCCCGCGTGGTATGCAAGCGACATATGAGTTTCCGCGTAATTTCGTGGAGGTGCCATTTAATACCTACCGACTACTAGGCTTAGAGACTTGCAGGGCTTTGGATTGAACGAATATCCAACCCAGGTAGGGGCGAGCAACGGATGAAACTTGTGGATTTGGTGCTATTCAAATCCAATCCATTAAAATGATGGGTGTTAGATTTATATCTGTATTCAATCCATCATCCGTGGATTTAACATTCATGGATAGAGGATGGACGAATTAGATGCAGATAAATCAATTGATATTATGTTTTTTATTAGGAAAAATGGAAATAGTTAACGTGTGTTAACAAAAAAACTAATTAGAACATTATGTTATTGAAATTTAAAGAATATATTAAGTTATTACAACATAACAATGCTAAAATTATAATAATGTCATCCCAACAACCAAAAGTAAAATTTATAGAGTATATTCAATACAACTTACTTGCAAATTTGATTCATCAACAAAACTGAGTTATAATGAAAACATTAATAAAAGTTATATAACACCTTCAAAATACACATACGTCCCTCTGTATTTTATAAAATTTATATTTACTCTTAAATATAGCGGGTGTGGATGTCCAATGGATTTCTAGATTTACACCCGCACCCAATCCATTATTTAGTGGATTTTAAGAATGCATTCATGTCCAACCCGTCCATGAACGGGTTGGGTGTCCACCCGCCAAACTGCGGGTGGATTGGGTCGGGTTGGCGGGTTTGAGTTCATATGCTCACCCCTAAACATAGGTGTTCTATATAGTGGATTCTAGCCTACTATATAACATGGGAATATATCCCCGATTCATTAATCTATTTGAGAATCTATCCTATAACGGAAAATATTAAGTATATGTCCTGGAGAAAAAAAAAACGTCAAATGGATAACAGCCCACATGTGTGGGTTTTCACGTGTGTATAAGTTTCACTTCTACCCATAACATTTAACAAAGTGACACATGTTCACTAAATCCTACGGTCATATTGTTTTTGCACTACTTAATCTGGAGATACGTGTTCCATCATCTTCATCATACCCATCACAATAATCTTCAACATTCTTCTTCCCTTTCCCTTTTCTTTCATCATCACTTGATTCATAAACTAATTCAACCTTATCATCTGGGTTATACTCATCTTCAGCTACATTTGGGAGTTGCCATAAAATTTCATGTTACAAACGAAATCTCTAAATCAGAAAACCCTAAAATCAAGTTCATATAAACTCTAAATTTATAATTACGATTAAACAAAAATTGAACACCGTAGATGTGAGATACAACGAAAAGAGGAAATGTGTTTGAAGTTTTCAGTCACCATGATCTTGATTTGAACAACTTTGATGATGTTAAAAACTAAACGTCTCTAAAAATCGAGTTTTTCTTCCTTTAATAGTACTTAATCATCTCCAATAACACATAAACATAAACAAACTTGATCTGTCTGTCACGATTTCACAACAACAAACTTTTTCTCTCAATTGTTATCCGTCTCTCTTCTTTCTCGTTGTGTTTTTTTTTTCTTTTTTCTATCGATTTCTCTTCTCACAGAGAAGATAACTACACCATAATTAAACACGTGCCTACTAAACGTGTTTCATCTTAACACTTGTCTCCACACATATTATCTGACCGTATGATCTAACACGTGTCTCCATATTTTGTATCTGACTGTAGAATCTAGCTAAGTGCAGAAGTATAAAACTGGGCACACGTGTAAACCCACACATGCGCATATTAACCATTTAACGTTTTTTTCTCTCTCCGAGACAGATTCCTTAATATTTTACGTTATGAGATAGATCCCCAAACATATTAATGAATCCAGAACATATTCCCAAATTTCCCGTATAACAATGTTTTAATAACCGGACCAGAGGTCGAGTAAAATCATTGGATCAAGGTCAACTGGTTCAAAAAGTGGTTCACTGGGTCAATACAAATATACAAAAAGTTAACAATTTACAAAGCCAATTGAATACGCAATACACCCCCACCCCCCGAGTAGATGCTTCAACAGGAATCACACAAGGGTAAATTGATACAATAGAAACCTATGATAAAATCCCCGCCCGTAACCCAAAATATAAAGTACATTACATAGTCCGTTTAGTGATTGACGACTTACCCATTTAGTGATTTTGGCACTGGACGTTCCCAAAATAGGTACTATCAAGTCGGGTGAATTCGATAATAGACGTTTGTTGGCATTCCAATTTCAGAATCAACAATTATTTTTAACATGAGGGGGTAATTATATGTCTAGTGTTATATATTCTATTTTACGAACAAGTTTAGTTGTGCCCTGATTAATACATTTCGAATCATTCTGAGTCGGGCTATGAGATGAATTTTCTACTCTCTCTTCTTTGTTCATTTTGTATAGGCACTACTAATTCATTTATCAGTTAACTGTGTTAATAAAAAATAATTGGTAATAGAGGTAAGCAAACAACTGCAAAAATAACATTCAATTTCCGTACAACAAAGAGCAAACTTGATAACTAGAACAAAACTGTAATAGAGACTTGAAACAATAATAACGAATAAGGAAGATGAAACTTATCAAATTATTCGAGGCTCATGTTGTGCACGATACGCTAAAGGTGATTATGCCGCTGCAATTGTGCTACCAGCCTACTTGACATTCACCTCCCAGGATGCAACGACCAGCCACCAATATTAACACAACACTGGAAGCTTAAGAACTCTCATAATTTTATACTCCAAAGAAGAATAAGACAGATGAATATTGAAAACGGATTTTTTTTTGTATATCTCCATATGGAAGAAGATCCCTCTATATATAGAACTCTACAACGGGATTCT
Organism: Papaver californicum; assembly: GCA_023531435.1. NCBI lineage: Eukaryota > Viridiplantae > Streptophyta > Magnoliopsida > Ranunculales > Papaveraceae > Papaver > Papaver californicum. The sequence continues at coordinate 11,962,767 of JAJJMC010030977.1, read as the reverse complement.
CAAATATCGCATATACCGGAGGCGTTATGTTATAACGTGAACCAATTAAATGGAGAATTGATTTCCATGACTACTGACAGAAAAATAGGAGGCTAGTTTTTTAGAACAGTTGAAAGAAACCTAATTTTCATTCAACTAGAAAAGTTCTGGTGATGGATGTAAACTATAAGGACACAAAGTTGTAGATATTGCAAAAATACCTAAGGACTTTTCAACAATTCGCCATATGAATGAATATAAAGCAAATATTTGGAGTACAAACGAAAGATTATAATTCAGCAAAGGTGTCGAAATGACTTGAACCATTGCTTAGTGCAATTTTATAGGGTTTACTAGATAAACGATGGGCTAAAATCTTGAACCATCTAACTAAATAGTGTAGACCAAGTCAATAGAGTACACAAATAAACTTTCATAACATTATAAAGTTCTCGCGTTTATGCTCGTTGCGTCCATGAGCATTCCTAGGTTTTCATGAGTGCTTTGGAGAATTAGCCTTAATTCTCATAGGAAGTGGCCTGACTCCCACACTCATATAGGTGCTTCTATCAAGAGTGTTTTGTATTACAACACTCCACTGATAACCAGCTACAGAAAATATTAAGAGCAAGAAACTCATCCTTATCGATGATACATATGGTACTACTATACCGTAGGGATGGTCTTAGAGTATATACTTTGTTGTAGTACCCCCATAATTACTCGATCAACTTGTTTTCCCATTGAACCTAGGTCATGGGATCTCCAATCACATAGGTTAGGTTTTCGTCGATGGTAACCACTTTCTATAGGTTTTAGGCCCATCCCCCTAGATGTACTATAAAAAATATCTCTATCAAGTCCTTTTGTTATTGGGTCTGCCAAATTTTATCCTGATTTTACATAATCAATAGAAATAACCCCATCTCGTAACAATTATCGCACAATGTTGTGCCTTCAACGAATATGTATAGACTTACCACTATAAGAGCTGTTTTGAGCTCTTAATATCGCTGTTTAACTGTCACAATGGATGGCTACAGCTGGAATTTGTTTCGACCACAATGGTTTGTCCATTAGGAAATTCCTTAACCATTCAGCTTCTTCTCTAGCTTTATCCAAGGCGATAAATTCTGATTCCATTGTTGATCGTGCAATGCAAGTCTGTTTGGTCGACTTCTGACACTGCACCTGCACCCAAAGTAAGTACATACACACTTGTAGATTTAGAATCATTAGAATTAAAAATCCAATTGTCATCACAAAAACTTACTAATACAGATGGATAATTTCCATAATAAATACCATAAGATATAGTAAATTTCAGGAACCTTAGAGCATCCACAGTGGTGCGACTAAACCCAAATAGTAAAGACCAAAAAAATTTGGGTTTATTCCGCCTGAAACGCAATGGGTAGAGAGTAAATTTTGATCAGGTGTAGTCCTAGAAAACCGCTGAAATATATGGTGGCGCTGGCAGTAGATGGCGCTAGGTTGGCAGCGTGATGGCGTTGGTGTTGTGACGCGCCTGCTTAGGCTTCTCAATCGCATGATATCTAGTGTTGGTATTATGATTGGCTTTTATGTAGTGCATACAAAACATATTCAAGAAATTCAGTCGTGGAAGTTTACGACTTGAGACTATGTTTTGTACGAATCTGCATTTTGATGGTATGCATCTAATTAGTTTCTTCATTCAAAGATAGCATAGAAGGTCACTCTGAATGTTCACAATTTTGTATAATCATCGTGTTCTGATTAATGCAGATGGTTTGTTATGGACACACATGAAATAATGAGGGTTTAGCTGGGTAAAGCCCTGAAATTTTGTTGGTGCATACATATATAAAAGATCTACAAGATTAATGTAGCCATGAAATGAATAAGCATTCTCAATTCTCTTGTGGAATGTAAGACAGAAGTACGTATTCATAATTCTAATGTCGGGTCAGAAATTATAGATACTTATTTCATGCTTTTGCAGTTGGGAAAAAGCAATACGATTTTCTCTCTTGTCAAAAACTCACCATCAACACGTAGTAAGCATTAGATGGTGACAATATGTCTAACCAATGCTTGATAATTAATTCAAGAATATGATAAAAATTAGCTTTGTCTCCTCCAGGCAATGTCCTTGCTGATTTTAGATGTATTAGACTCACTAGAAAGCAAATAGTAGATGTCAGTGCTTAGGATTTTAGTATACGACACCAAGTGCTAGTGATGATGTCGATAAGGCAACAACAAATAAGAGCTAGAACACCAACGATTATGACTCGAGTTGTAGTTTATTTTGTATTAACATGAGCAGTGAGCAATATGGATGACAACAACAAAATCAGCATCAGAAGTTGAGACGGAACGGTCAAAGCAGTGGAGTAATAGTGACACAAGGTTGATGACGTCTTCTAACTTGATATGGTGGAGTCTATTCGTCCAAGTGATTTGGGTGAACCTAGAGTAAGTCTTCCTCCTTTTACAACCACATGCGCATACTCTTCGAATGGTTGGATGAACGGAGATATGTATGAGAAAACCTAAATTTTCTATTAATCCCGTCGTTAGAAAATTTCAGATTTGAGATACTTTGGAAAAACGTTGTAGATTCTTCATACGATGTCCTTTTTCGATGGTTAACCCCCATTCGGAATTGAAAAAGACCAGCTATCTCTGGTCAAGAAAAAATTCAGGACTAGAGCTCGTTTGGATAGTTAAACGGAGCAAACAGTAAACGTCCAGGAATATTTGAGTTGAAATTCTGACAGTTTTTAGCTTGTACTTCGTCTAGTATCCGGGCCATATCTCCTAGACCATTCTCGAAATAAGAAACCCATTTAGTATGTTGTAGTAGACGCATATGCGGTTGAAATTGTAAGCCTAAGTATGGGAAAAACATAACACTTAAAATGGAAGTGGATCTTAATAAGCCGTTAAAGAGGGGTGGTTGGGTTCATACAACTGATGGAAGTGAGTCTTGGGTGATTTATCATTTTGAAAAACAACCATATAAGTTATGTAAGAAATAGTTTGTTGTGGAGTATTATGAGGGAAACTATAAGAAATATGCTCGAAACTAAAAGGGGGATGCTATGAATGATGAACAATTTTATATCTGGACTACTGAAACTAAGGTGGGCGGGCTTGGATGGTTGCCTATATGGAAGAGTTGGGTGCCAATAGTGTAAATTTTTTTGGTATCACTAATGATGTTATTATTTCCACTGATATAGATTTTGGGGAAAAAGAGACCAGAAAACCTAAGAGGTCTAGGAATGATGATTTCTGTTCAACTCAATCTAAACAATTAGTCATTACCCATACAAATCCCATTTATTGTAACCTTGATGCTGGTGATTCTGTAAAATTCAAAATTGATTGATGAATAAGAAGAATTTGCAAAGCTAACAGTGATACTAGAGGATGAGAAAATGGATCAAGAGGGAATGGAGTTATATGATAAGGAAAATCACACAAGGGATGATCTAAGGAGTGCTGCAAATAAGGTTAGTAATATCAAAAAATAAATAAAAATTAAACCTACATTTTCTGGTCTTTGATTTCTATACCGAGAATTTGAATTGCAAATTAGGTTTCGTTAGAAAATTTCTTTTTCGACATATATTTTTTGCTTATTTGATTTTAAATCCTGTGTTGGTATGTATTATTAGTCTTAGTACAAGTGGGAGTTGGTTTGGTAATTATTATAACTTAGAAAACGTAGGTAATCTTTTCATATTTTTATCTTATCTGGCTTTCTCATGATGAAGCTTCTTAATTGGAATGTCCAAGGGTTTGGGAATCAATATACTAGACAGCCTCTCAAAGAAATCATAAGAGCAAATGATCCTGATATAAATTGTTTTGTTTGAAACAAAAAACTAAGGATAATAAAATGGCTTTTTACACTAGGAAATTGAATTATTCTAATTTATTGTATGTTAATCCTATAAGATTATCTGGAGGCTTATATTTGCTTTGGAAGGATGGCATCTATATAGATTTGGTTGATAGGAATTGTAACTTTATATCTGTTCTAGTTAATATGGATGCTAGAAATGGTCATACCTTGTTGAACTGCATGTACGGGGATTTGTATGATGATGGTTGGTATAGACAACGAGCTTACCTTGAGAAGGTATTTCTACTATGTATATATAGTTGTCCCTGGGTTGTTTCGGGGAATCTGAATTTCGTACTCAGGCAGAATGAGAAGTTAGAAAGGAATATGGTTATGCAATCTCACCTGGATGATGTTAATGACCATATTGATACCGTAGGTTTAACTGATATGAACTTTGTAGGTAGTTCATATATTATACTACTAGAAGGAGTGGTGATGCACTCATTCTTAAGAGATTATATAGAGCATTGGTTAATCATGAACAGTTATCTTTTATTTCCAAATGATATTGTTTATCTCCTAGCTTGTATAGGTAGTGATAATGTTCCTATTATGCTTGTTACTTATAGAAATGATAATCCTACCAAAAGACCTCAGAGATTTAATAAGTGTTAGCTTATGAATAATTCTTGTAAAGATGTCATAACTAATAATTGGAATACTAATGATAATGGATCTTATGTTTTCAAACATGTAATTAATTGTCTGTATAATGTTAAAACTACTCTTAGACATTGGAATTGTATTCTTTTGGCAATATTCAGACTCATATTAATAACTTGAAAGATTAGATTGCTAATGTTCAGCAATATAACACTAGTAATAATAGAACTAAGTAGATTGATAGGTTAAAAGAAAACCTAAAGTACTGGTATAGTGTTCAGCAGAATTATTATATGCAAAAAGCTAGAGAGAATGTGTTAACGTTTGATGACCAAAACACAAAATATTTCCAAGACAAGAAGAAGTTTAGGGGAAACTTCACTCGTGCACCCATATTTTCGTTAAAAATTTCTCACAAACCCATATTTTTTCAAAATTTTATTTTGTCTTATTATTTCTTTCCAAAATAACCTTCCATATTTAGAGTTGGAGACTTAGAGTATCATTTTTCTTCCTCGTCTAAGAAGGGAATATTTGAGAATTTTGTTGTTGTTATCGAATCAGAGAATCTGAGAGGGGGATTTTACTACTTCATGAACATAATTTCTTTCTAGAAGTTTGTTCGTTTCTATTCTCTCTCTTTTTTCGATTTTTTTTCTACTTGATTCTATCTACATTCTCTGTGAATTTAGTTTTTTTTTTTTTATTCTTTTCTGATTTCTAGGGTTTTGGAAACATATTTCAGAGATTTTCTTATACAATTAAGGATCTCTACTAGCTAGGAAGTGATTTTAGTTTTGCTTTTATTCTGATTTTTATTTTTCGTTCTGATTTGTTAGGTTTTTGGTTGAATCGATTTTTGGAGCAACTACAATATTAGTTTCAGATAAAATTCTCATCCATAATCAATATAGATTTCTTTTCAACTTTTAGTTTTTTTATTTGATTTTCAGTTAAATTTCAGATGTGATTAATGAAGGAATGAATTCGTTTTAGTTTTAATTTTGTTATGCAATTAGCTAGACTGATTTGAGTCAAATCATCATCGACCAAATTTTAGTATAAACACATCTGAAAGGTTTTTTTCTAATTTGGAAGATTACTTTCTGAATTGTTCATAAGTTATTTTTTTTATTTTGCTGTATAACATTTTATTTTCTGCATAATGTTGGTTGAAAACGTCTTTTGTTAGTTCATTAGTTATACTTCATTATTTGAATTACATTTTAGTTCATTCTGTCGATATCAACACAACTCTGGAGTATTTGAAGACATTTGTTTTCCAGAAGTGGAGTCATTTATTTCCTCACCATATCAGTTTCTCTTTTAACGACGGAAACAAGTTTGTTCGGGTAGATTCTGATGTATTACTTTAGTGATTTGCATCTCTTTGCCACTGTAAAAGGTCAGAAAAGTTTTGATTTCTTTGTTGAAGTTGGTAGTTATGCTTCCAGTAGTGGTAGTAGATCTTCTAATGCTAGTTTTGTTAATGAACCTGAAGAAGTTGTTGTCTGTTTCCTTGAGGATGGGTCTGTACCTGTTAGCAAGACTCTTAGATCTGATGGTTGGAAATCAATACTTGGTGAAGCTGGTAAAGTTTTTTTTGAGGTATAAAATAAGTACGAATTGCAGTGAAAAAATATGAGGTCGCCTCTGGTTATAATCCTCTTGTTACCAAGAATGAACCTAGTAGGTTCTCTGCGAAGTGCACAAAAGATTCTTGCCCTTGGCAGTTAGGGATGATGCTATTGATGATGAAAACAAGATGATCAAAGTTAAGAAATATGTTAATACTCATGACTTTGGATTGGGTAATAAAAGGCTCTACCATAAAGTCAGTAGTCTTTTTGTTGCTAGTTCGATCAATGACGATATTTGAGGTGATCCAAGTTTTAAAGCTTGTTAAAAAATTTAAATATCAATATGGTATCAATGTGAAATATTATCAAGCTTACAATGGCAGAGAGAAATTCTATGAGGATATTTTTGGTGACGATGTCATTTCGTATTCACATTTGGTGTGGTATGTAAATGCTAATCGTAGTACCAACGAGGGTATTTTTGTTGATTTTCAAGTTGATCCAAGCACTAATAAGTTTGTGCATCCTTTTATTCCTTTCGATACGTGTATTCATGGTTACCGTTTCCTTCGTCCGTTAGTTTATGTGGATGAGACTTTTCTAACATGGAGATTTAAGGGATGCCTCATAGCTGCCACTGGTATCAATGTTGAACAAGGTATGTTTTTGCATCTGTTTTTTTATAATGTGGATGCATAATTCGTTATGTTTGTTACCTGCATAATACATTATACATATTATGTATACATGCATAATACATTTTGCAACAATTTTTTCTCAGCATAATACGTTATGCATCCGTTGTGTTAGTTGCATACTCTATTATGCAGTTTTTTAAACCTGCATAATACGTTATACAGATTATTTCATAGATGCATAATACGTTATGCATCAGTTACTTTATCATCATAATATGTTATGCGCCGTTGTTTTAGCTGCATATTTTTTCCCTTAGCCATGACCTTAGTCCCTGGTGAAGATAATGACAACTGGGAATGGTTCATGAATAATTTGAAGCAAGTTGTTGATGATAGGCCAATCACATTTTTATCTGATCGCGGGGAAGGAATAAAGGTATCCATTCCAATTGTTTTTCCTGGATTTTTCCACAACTATTGCTATTATCATCTTAAGAAAAACTTGCCAATTAATGTTTCTGATGATAGGTATGGTGTTGTTTTTCACGCTTTTCAAGCTGCTACATATGCTCTTAGTCCCGAAGGTTACGAAAATGTTATCGCTACTATTAGGGGTCTTGGTTGTGGGTTGCAAATTATATTGAAGCTATTCCTCGCGATTGCTGGTCAAATGCCTATTTTCAGGGTTTTTAGGTATGGGAGGAGAGCTTCAAGTCTTGATGAATCTTTTCAATAGTAGGATTTGACATCACAGGAAGTTGCCTGCTAGTGCCCTTCTTGATCAGGTATGAAAAAAGGTGATAGAGTTGATGTCGCTAAGGAAGACCGTTGGTTTCAGTTTCAACACAATTCCCACACCAAAGAATGAAGTTAAGATGAAGGGTCTTGTTGAAGATGTTGTAACCTGGCTGGTAATTCAATCTGATGTTCATGTTTATGACTTCGAGGGCGATGTGAGTTCTCACTGTGTTAACCTGGAGCACAGGACATGCACCTGCCAGAGATGACGCGTATACGTGTTCCCATGTGTTCATGTTTTTGCTTCTATAACAATTTCTAGATCAAATCCATATGATTTTGTTGATCCTTGTTTCACTACTATGTATTACAATAATTATAACAATGTCTAGATCTAATCCATATGATTTTATTGATCCTTGTTTCACTACTGCGTATTACAATAATTTCTACAACCATACGATTCATCCCATTCCGAACTATAACAAGCCTGAAGTTTATGAAGGAGAGGACATTATCAATACACCTAATGTTAGGAGGCCGCCAGGGAGACCACCAAGTGACATTTGAGCAGTTATGAGAAATCTCCCAGGAGAGTTATACGTTGTGGAAATTATGGTGAGACTAGTCATCACAACAAGCAAACTTTTACAAAGCCTACCAATTTCCATCCGTATAAGAATCCGCCGAAGCCGCCAAAGAAATATGTCGTAGCTTCCTAAGAAAATAGTTTCAGACTAAAAATCTTCTATTACTTTTTCATTCTCGAACCTAGTTCACACTATTTTTTAATTTTAATATTTTGTTGATGATGATGAATTTTTTTACTCTTGTGTTTTCTAATTAGAAGACTTATGTTATTTGTATGGGATTTTTATGAACAAGTACTTCTTATGTTCTGTGTGTATTTCTATAGAAATTGTTCTGCAGTCTACAGTAAAATGCATACAAGTTATAGAGCTTTTTGAGAGAGTAAATAACGTTTTATGCGTTCTTTATTTTTATGCATAACGTGTTATGCACGCTTCTTTAGTGGTTGCATAATATGTTCTGCAGTCATTGCTACAGCTGCATAACTAACAAGTTATGCAGTCATTGTTATAGCTGGATAACAGGTTATGCAGCCATTTTTTTGGGCTGATTTTAGCTTTAACGAAAAATTTGTTTCTTAGGTTCCATTCCGAATGACAAAATGAGAACTTGATGATATAAATTTTAGATTTCTCTATAAAGATGTATGAATCTGTGGTTAAGTGTCATTGACCATTTACGTGGGTCAAGAGGGAAGCGACCCCTTGTTAATATTTTTTATTGCGAATACCTTTTTTTGTTAGTAATATGTGGTTTTAGGGTTCAGGGTTCATAGGGTCCAGGTGTAGATGATGGGTTTTTATCAGGGGTAAAATAGTAAAGATAATGTTTCTGACTTCGTAATTCCGCAAAGAATTTTAAAACAGGTGTTCATCACTGTCTCAATCTGTATGTACGTAATCATATGAATGTATCACCTGGATGACCTCATTATATTATTACATATACGATCAAATTCATTAGTTGAATCAATATTCATCACTGTACAAAATCAGTAGAATAACACTAGTGCTTATTATGAAATTCCTAGATATTCTATGATTTTACATTACAAATATCAAGCTCCTAGATGGATTTCCCACTAGTATAGAGCAATTTGAGTGTTCCCTGGTACTATATTCCATAGTTGAATTCCCAAAAATTACCCTGTGTCATCATTCTTTCTCAAATGAGTAGTATTGACTTACTAACAAGGCCTATACAACATTGTATAGAGTATGTATTAAGTTACATATGAATTTGGTTTACTAAAGCACCACCATTGTGCTTAGATATCAAGCCAAAAGTTGTACTAAAGTACAAAATATATATTCTACTAGATAAATTTAGCCTTTTCCATGTCAATCCTTGCTTAAGGAAGAAACCAATGGCATAAATATCCTTCATTAAACATTCAATATGCAAGCAAATGTTTCAAAGACCTAAAAAGACGTTTTTACACCAAACTCGTTAGGTGCAATTATGCATTACCTGTACAGAATCGTGATCTGGAAGCAATTGGTAATGAATCAAGAGATAAGTTATACACCAAACTCTTCGTATGGATATCCTGTACAACATACTAAAAAATTATATCAATCAGACAAACGAGCTAAAAGATATGATCAAAACATTCAGCTAAGTCTCAGCTGAAAAATTCCTGAATTCTTCCTGACTTTTATCTGTTTCGTCTTTTTAAGGCCCTGAGCAAACTCAAAACTCAAAACTCAAATCCTTCTTCAGGAGGAGTTATCTAGTCTTTTGGGCATCAAAACATTGGGGTAGATCATCGAAAACGGACTTCGTACGAAGATTTTACAGCGTTTTCAGTGAAAACTCTAAATCTGAATTTTCTGACGACAAAATTTCATGTCCGTCCAAGTCCAAGGGGATGATGCCCACTTACCTTGTGCGTCTTAGGTGCGACAAATATTGTCCTGCTTAGGCTACAAAGCTCGTCCGGCTTAGATTAACAAGCTTGTCCGTCTTAGATTAATAAGCTTGTCCATCTTAGCTAGGTCACAATGCTTTTCCGTCTTAGCTAGGTCACAATACTTGTCCTATTTAGGCCAGCAAGCTTGTCCATCTTACCCTAGGAGCAATGCTTGTTCGTATTACCCTAGTAGCAATTCTTTTTCGTCATACCTAGGATGACAATGCTTTTCCATCTTACCTAGGCTAGCAATGCTTGTCCGTCTTACCTAGGTTGAAGTGTTTGTCCGTCCTACCTAGTAGCAAGCTTGTTCGTCCAACTTTAAGAAGGTTTGTCTATCTTAACCCTAAGAATTCTTGTTTATATTGCCTATCTAAGCTTGTCCTCCTTAGCACCTAGCTAAGCTTATCCTCCCTAGGTACCAAGCTCAACTTGTTCATCCAAGTCAAGTCTCTTGCCTTGTCTATCAAGGCCAAACATGGCCTCATAGACATATATTTGCACTCAACATGCTACACGTATTTTTTTTTACAAAAAAAACACGTCAATGCTAATTGAATTATGTGAACTCACATTTTTCCTCATAATCTCTATACAATAAAAATATGTACTTTATTTTAAGTCATATATTTTTACAATAAGTCTTGCTAGACTCATCAGGCTAGTCAAGCATGAAAAACCACTAGTCAACGACTTACTAAGTGTGCCATACACTCATGTGACTCGACACATATGTCCGGCTACATATGCTTAGTCACTTCAACACTCAAATATTTCCTTCATCACTTTTTCACGACCATCCATCACTTCTTGCTGATGACGTGAAAGGTAGTGTTTAAACTACTCAATGCCTGCATTCGGCATCACCTATTCAGTTTAGCATGTCAATACTAGTTGACACATTCGAACTCACACTTCTCACTCGAGTACATCAGAGTCTTGACATGAGGCCTAATGAATACATATTTACTTTCAGTCTACCAGATCCTTGCAAGCTTCACTAGTCTTGTCAGGCTCATCAAGATTCATTATTCATTTCTAGCCATGCATGACAAGCCATTAGTCAAATGAATAACTAAGCAAGTCTCATCTGACTTCAAATTAGTAGTACCTGATGCTACAAATTACACGAAACATCAAAGATGTCAAAAATGGGGGGATATTCACTAGGTTATTGGTATGGTGGTCTACGACATGTGGTGCAGCAGTGCACCCACTGAAGAGAATCTAGAAAGTTCGGTTTGCAGTTGAGTAGGGAAGTGGTAGGTTGAGAAATCGTCCATTTAACCTCAAACAGAGTGGGGAATGGTTACCAGCACATCTTTCACCATCTTCACTCCACATCTACTAAACCATCGGCACTTCCTACATGATAAGGTCGGGTTAAAGGTTACAATAGATATGATATAAATAGATTCCTCAATTTCGTTGAGGACAAACAGACAAGTCCAGGAGCAAGAACACACAAGTAAAACAACTCGATCACTCAATCTTCTCACACATAGAGAATTGTTCATATATATTTACACCTATTACATCCTGCAGAGTCTGATACTCTGGCCTCAATATTTCTCTTGCTTCCCTCCCTGAGTCCAACCTTTCTCCTTCTACTTTGTGACTGAAGCAAGACTAGAACAACCATTGCTTGGTTTAGGCCAGGATCGTATATGTTCATCTCTCGAATCTAACTAAAGTACTTCAACAGTACAAATATTTAAAGATTAGACGAATTATCACCTGCTTACCCCTCTTTTCCTAATATAGCCTTTTAATTCGTTTTCCCCACAAACACCAGGGTTCACCCTAAACCCTGAACCATGTTCCCGGTTAAGGGTCACAATGTTCAAGGGTTCAATGGTCACAGGGTTCAAGGTTCAGGGTTTAATGGTCACAGGGTTCAAAACTTCAGGGTTCAAGGGTTTTTTGTTACCTGCATAACAAATCATGTAGTTCAAGGTTCTGGTACTTCTCATTACAACATGGTTCGTTACAAGTTGCATAAGGTATTATGCACGTTTTTCAGTGGCTGGATAACCTGTTATGTACGTTTTCAGTTGTTGCATAACCTGTTATGTACGCTTTTTAGAGGCTGCATAACTTGTTATGCAGGTTTATTTTCCTGCATAACATGTTATACAACTTAATAATATTATACATATACAACCATAAATAAACAGGTGAACTCGAACAAGCTTTATAAACATCATTAATATTAATACAATTCATTCAAACAAGTTTTTTCAAACTGACATAAGTTTTTACTAACTACTTTCCAAGGATCTACTAACACATTATGCAATCAATGCACCTAGTTTATCCATTTCATTAACAAAATCTTCATTGGCCTCTATATTCCAGATGTTTGTACCATCTGATATTATTTTGAATGCTACTTTGACTCTTTTTTTGTTGGCCTTCTTTATTTTTTCTTTCGGTTGCAGTGTTTGTATTTTTCTGGTACCTCCTAACTTCATTCTCCACTTCATGTAGTAGCATACAAAGATCAGGCAGTCGGGAGGACTACCTTATTGAGGAATGGTCTTGTCATGCAGAATTTTTTTATACACAACCGGTTAAGTCTGGATGTTGATATCTGATGGTAGCTTCAGGATTTCATTATGTCTTCTGATTATATATAGCATGCAAGCATTTATCATCTGACCTGCTTGTTTCTTGCATGAAGTCAATAAATATGGAAGACTGTTAAAGATGCTCCACTGAAATTATGAGAAGTCATATTCTAGTAGAGTCCAATGTTTACCAATACGCTCTTTTATGTGATATAACTTTGGTATGAACAATTTCTCTACTTTTTTAGGGAGATTCAAGATGAATCTTCCAACATGTTTTTTTATTCAATCTGAAACCTTATTTCTAACAAAGAACTGTAAAACAATTATTAAATAGTCAAAATTTCATTTTCTATAATAAAGTAGCACATTACATAATAAACAAAGTCGATGGATATATACATACGTTTTAAGCTTACCCCAGGCATTTGACTTCATAAATGCTACCTCTGCATACTTCTGGTCATAACTCTTAGCCATCAATTCTTGTTGTCGCTTCCGGAATAACCTACAACATTACTAGAAGCGGATTACCTCACCTTCCAGGTAATCGTTGTCCATTAGCTACTAAATCGTCTCTCCAGAAATTGTAATGTCCCAACAGTATGGGTCTTCATATCCTTCTCCCTCAAATACTTTCCAAGCAGAATTTTTGCAAGAGAAACAAATATTATTCTTTACAAGCTCTTAACGTTTCTTAAATGTTTTTTTTTATAAGTTTGATAAACTTACAAGTTGTTGGCGTTATTAAAGTGGGTCTCCAGTATGCCCATGTCGTCTAGTTTTAGCTCTTTCTTGTAACTTTCAAAACATTCTATTTCATCAAGATTTGGTAGAGGCGTAAACGGGTTGGTAGTAAAAGTGCTATGTGCATCAACTTTGCGCTCATCCTCATCTTTAGAAGTGGTCTGTGCATCAACTTTCTTCTTATCCTTAGGCTTTTTCTTCTTTTCTTGGTCACAATCTGCAAGCATTGTGTTTGCTTTCCTTTCATTTGTTAGAACCCCTTGCTTGATTCTTTTAACTTTACTATCCATTTCCACATGTTGCTTCTTTCCATCTTCAGCTTTTCCTGTTTCTATGGATTTTTCCTTCTGCACTTGCTTAATTTTGAGTAGGATTTTCTTTCTTTCTTCTTCCCTAGGCACACCTTTCTTTAGAGTTGATTTTGTTTCTTCTTTCTACATATAAACAATAATCAAACATAACCACATTAACTCCACTTTCACATTATAATGCAAACAACAAATATTAAGAGTTCAAAAAAATATATATATAATGGCTTAGAGTTCAAACAAGATACATAATCTGTCATGTATTCAATAAAAATGATGCATAACAGATTATGCAGATGACCATAAGATGTACAATCTGTTATGCAGTCCACAAAAATTCTGTATAATATTTCATGCATTCCAAAAAAGGTTGCATGACAGGTTATGCAGTTACATTTTTTTCCAGATTGGATGCATAACAGATTATGCAGATGTCCATAAGATGCATAATATGTTATGCAGTCTACATGAAGTCTGCATAATATGTAATGCAGTCCCCAAAATGGTTGCAGAACCTGTTATGCATTTATAATTTTTCATAATTTTGTAACATGTTTGGTTGCTTTCCTTCATCTCACCTTCATTTGCTGCTTTCTCTTGGGATTTTTCTATTTCACCAGGTGGAGTTGGAGTGAAGGGATTGTTTTACAAGAACTTCAAGACATCTTCGTTCTTCTCTTTCTCAACAGGTTGCTCAACCTTTCTCTCAGAATCTTGATCTTTCTCAACAACTTGCTCACTTGTTGATATCTCAACATTACGATCTTTCTCAACATTTTGTTCAGTTGTTGGTATATCAACATCTTTGTCAACAACCGGATCTTTGTCAACAACAGATGGAGTTTGTATAATATGCAGATCAAATAAGTTGGTGGTATCTCCAACTTCTCCAGCTTTTTCTTATGTGTCAAGTTGACTTGCAGTTTGGTGTTCACTATCTCAAACCTTTATGATATCTGGATCATTCTGTTGGGTAGGTGCTTAAGCTGAAGACGAGACATCAACTTTTCTAGCTTTATCTTGTGTTTCAAGTTGACTTGCAGTTTGGTCTTTACTATCTCCAACCTTTATAACATCTGAATTAGTCTGTTGGGTAGGTACTTCAACTGTATACGACACATCAACAAATCCAATGTCAACCAAGAACTCATCTTCACGCGCTCCAAATACCTCATGTGTTGTTGGTATAATTGGAGTTGTTTGCTCTTCCTCAAGCATGTTTGTTTCTTTATCATCAGCGATACTCACAAATTTTTCAAACTGTATGAACTTAAAAGGTGATGATCGAAGTCCTTGACTCAAAGTTTGTCCTTCAATCTCTCTTATCCTTATCACTTGTGGATTTTTTTTTTGGTAGGTGCTTCAAATGAAGATGTCACATCAACAACTATCTCATTTCTTAGCAAATTTTTACTAATTAGAACACTAGATTCACTTGATGATACCACCTGAAACTCTATGCATGATACATGGAGCAACTTCTTCATAAAATCATACAATTCAGAGTTGAACTCTTCCCTAGTATTCATCTTGTCTTCCAGACTCTTTTTCTTGTCTTTCAACATACTTTCTATTATCTTCACCTGTTTATCTGCTGAACTCTTTTCTTCTTCTTCTGTAACCTGTAACACCTCTCAAAGTTCTTTTTCATTAGCATCGATGTTCTCTTTAGTTCACGATGCAACGATAGTGAATAACTGATGTTTTGATCTTGCTTCTCTAGGTTTGCAAAGTTCTAACTCCATTTCAGTGTATTCATCTTTGGAGTTATCATTAAACTGCAATATGGATCATAAAATTCATATGTGGATGCATTACATTTTAGATGTGGCATAACTGGTTATGCATATATAATTTGGTGTATAACTTGTTATCTTTGAAACATAATCAGACATAATCAAATGCATAACAGGTTATGCAGACCCATTTTAGATGCTTAACCTGTTATGCAACCATTATTTTTCCTAATGTATAAAAGGTTATGCAGACATAAATTGATGCATAACCTTTTATGCAGATGTTTCTGATCACTGCATAACAGGTTACGCAACATAAATTGATGCATAACCTTTTATGCACCTTGACCACTGCATAATACTAAAATTAGTTGATGCATAACAAATACTTGCAATTTTGCAACAGACTTTTTATGCATTTTTTTCTTCATTGTTCCCAAGTTCCACTTTGCAGCTCTTGGTGTAGCATTAGAAAAGTCTTTAAATCGGAGTGTTCAGCTAACCAAAGATGCAAAAAAAATATATCTTAATAATATTTATAAATAATATTTGTTAACTAAGATTAAACAACTAACTAATCTGACTTACCAACAAATATACAATGCATCTACTGTAATTTATAATGTTACGTTTTTCTTTCTTCACTGTTTTGATGTCTTCCATGAATGATTCATGAATCAAATCAAGGAATGACATTGATTCTATCGTCTCAAGGTCATTCACCAAACCCATGTATTTGACACCTAATGAATCTCCCATGGATCGGCAGAAAAACAATAGAACAAGCATGTAGAGGCATACAAGGGACACGACCACCTCTTCTTCACCTTTCTTACGAAGTATTTGCAGTACCACAAATTTAATATCCTATATCTACAGGACTGTTGGTGCATCTTCAACTTTACTCAGTGTATTTTTCTTGACTTTGCTGGTGAAGTTGGTTTTGACGATATCAAGTTTCTGAATTACTTCTCCCTCCTTCCTTGAAATCAGAATCTCATATCCTCTATTACCTTCAATTCTTGGCATCTGAAATATTATTGCAACTTCACTAGTTGTTGAGTCTATTTTTCTGTCCGTGGACTGTTTGAAAGAATGTTTAATGTTATCTTCATGGTCATAAGACTCAATGATTTGGTCTATGAGTGGGTTGCTTTTATTATCCAAGTCAGATGTGATTCTAGATAACCAATTATTGATATTTCAAAATAGAATCTCCTTCAACATATTTAGCTACTTTGCCCCAAAACCACCTACATATTTTATCCTTGTCAAGAAGGAAACAACTCTTGTGAACCTTGATCTATAAGAACCTTGTTGCTTTCCAGCTTTAGGTTTAACTGCATAACACATAAAAAAGGATGCATAACTGATGAAACTTATATTCAGATAGCTGCATAACCTGTTATGCATCTTTTATGTCGGATGTATAAAAGGTTATGCATACAAAAGTAATTGCAGAACAGGTTATGCAGGTCAAAAGGTAGCTACATAACTTGTTATGCAGATCAAAAACAAATGCATAACTTGTTATGCAGCCAATTTAACTGGTGTATAACAGGTTATACATATAAAAGTAACTGCATATCAAGTTAATTATAGATGAGATTATGATGCAACATACCTTCATCATCAGCTAAATTCTCACTTTGTTCATCCAATATCATAGGTTTTTTTCTTTTTTTCTTTTTTTCTTTTCCGATTCTTTTCTCAACTTTCTTGTATGCAACAAATCAAAATTAAAATTAATAAATCAAATTAACATGAACATTGACTTCAACAAAATCACATAAAACAATCATAGATACACTTAAATCTTACCATCCTTCCCTTTCTTCTTCTGGTACTTCTCAAGTAATATCTTGTTTCTTCTTGTTGTTTTCTTCATGTGACTAAGGGTGCATGAACAATTGTATCTATAATGTTAAGAAATTCTCCAACAATTGCTTGTTTTCTTCTTATCTCACATCTTCAAGCATTTCATAATCTGGTTCAATTTGTTCATCATGCTCAGATTCATCTTGTTCATCATTCTATGTCGTCATTCTTTAGTTCATCTTCTTCATCTTCCTATGATTCATCTTATTCCTCACTTATTACCAGCGGTTCATTTTTCTTTTTCCCAGCAGATGATTTATGTTTAGTTGAATAAGGCGATGCCTGACTCTTTAATCTCTGCGACTGCCTCAATAGTGTTGATGTTGGTTGAGAATCTTCAACATAATGAAATAAAATTTTAATTTTAGGCTAACATTTTAAATATTTAAGTGGTGTATAATAGGTTATGCATACAAAAATAACTCCATAAAAGTTTATGCATATTAAAATAAATGCATAACAGGTTGTGCAGATCAAAAACAACTGCATAACTTGTTATGCAAACTAAAAGAATCTGCAAAACAAGTTATGCAACCATTTGAACTAGTGCATAACAGGTTATACATATAAAAAATAACTGCATAACAAGTTATGCAGCCATATTTAACTGCACGGGATAACTGCAAAACCTACCAGACTCTGATGCAAACAATATCACACATAAGTAGTAAAACCATACCAGAATCTTTCTTTCTTTCCTAGCATTCTTAGCAGGGTCATGGTTTTTCTTTGTTCTGATCTCCTTTATCTGTTGGTCACCATCATTCTTTTTCTTTGTTTTCATCTCCTTTATCATTAGATCACCATCACTGTCTTTATTTTATTTTTTGTGTCGCTATCAGCAGGTACAAAGTAAAGTTAAAAATTGAAAACCAAATTTGAAGGAAAATGAAAAACTGAGGAAACAAAATCTCACCATAAACTTTCTTGAGTTTTCTTTTCTTCGATTACTAGGTCAAAAAATTTTAAAAAAAAATTGAATGAACAAAATCAAATACACTAGGAAAGTATATGCATGGAAGAATAGAAGCAATTAAACTAGGGTTTCTTACTTGATTTACCTTTTTTACTAACTCGTTTCTTCTTAGACGATACTTTTGATGATGATTCCTCCATTGTTTGAACTAATTAAAGACTGTAATTCCTTTCTAGGGTTTAATGCAGAGAGAAATTTGTTCGAATGAGAGAATTAAATTTTCTAGAGTTGATTAGAGAATGAAAATTTTCTTTTAATCTCGTTTCTATTATAACTGAAAAAATAGGAAAGGAGAAAAAATTTCGACCATTTGGGAATTAATAAAACTAATGTTTCATGGAGTTAATGAACTGCCCAAATAACTGCTGGGATATAATGGTATCTTTTATATTTTTTAATAATTTTAAAAAATAATTGGATCTGACAATAATCCGGAATTTTTTTGGACTTGTCAATAGAAAAAAAAATGAGCCTAAAATTCCCTTATTATGAGATTTCTCATACTCTTCACCAGCTAACGAGGCAAAACTAGGCCTATATTCCTGCACAGGACCCAACCATCGAGCCAGACCTGTTACCGGCTCATTGCGCCAGCCCCATACACTAAGGGATTTGGATTGGACCCTGCCGCATGGGAGGGAATCCACCAAATTTGCTTCCAAGAAAAAAGAATCCACCAAACTAGAGGGTGGTTCCTTCACTAGCTAGATACACAATAGTTGACTTTTAATGAAGCAGAACCGAAGTGACATAGCTTATTGTGCAACACACACGCCTCTTTAAAAAAAGATTACAATGAGTCACGGTGCCATCTTTTTTGTGGCTCCATTTCCATTATCGTTGATGTTCACGAGGGATGACTTACTTATTTTGAACAATGAAAATCAAGTGGTCCTCCTCGTCACCTATGGCTGAGATTGCTTAATTTGCATTGCAGTAGTTAAGTTAGCTATTTAGTATTTCTTTATTTGAAATCGAGGTGAACCAAACACATTTATTGTCGACCATAGGATGATAGAATCTAGATTATTACACTAATCTCAATAAAAAAACTAAAGTCTGTGAAAAGGAGTAAACGTAACCCTGTATATAAATAAGCAAAACAGCACGTTCTTGACACACTGCATGGAGGTAAGGGAAGATCAATTAATTTGATGAATTTGATACAAAAATAAAGTCAAAGTCAAGATTTGAATTAGGAAACGGCGGGAAGATAATACAAACTGGAAATTGAATTTTGAAGCAACAAAGCAGTTAAGGGTGCCCCTTTTCCAGAATCCAATGTTAGGCTAGTTTTAATAAAGACGCGACCCGATCCATGAAAATCTCCGTGCCTTTTCGCTTAATTATTTGCATGTGCCTTGATTTTGCTAGCTACTCCAGAATCCACTCAAGGTGCGTAACGCGTACTTGTTTTGTGGAAATGGTTTCTCTTATACATAGGGAGGATTTGTATATATTCTTATTCACACACTATCTGGTGTCAAATTTTTAATATAATTTAAATAATAATAAATTCAGAACTAATATTTTAACAATAATTTCTCTTTTAAAATTCTATATTGCTATAAAAAAATAAATATATTATGAAATTGTAACACAACCATCTATTACTTTAAAATCAGTCGTTGAAAACTAACGAAGAAAGTTGGTGGTGAGGTTTTGTATCTCAGATTGTGCTCATTTTTGTTAGGAATGTAGAGTCTTACAAAAGAAACGTTTCATCAAAATGTTAACCTCAAATTCGTTGTCGTTTGAGTTTTATTAAAAATTGACACAAATCTTGTGAGATAGTGTGTGAATAAAATTATACACGAATCTTATTCATAAACTCCTCTTATATATAACCTATGTATTTATTGTTTATAACCAAAAAGTTTAAGTTAAAGTGGAACCAAACAAGTCTTAATTCTTTACTAACAATCAAACTTAAATCCTACTTTTTCCCCAAAATAAAAATAAACTGTAGCTCTTTTGTAAATCCAAACTAAATTACAATTCAAAACTAATAATAATTCTTCTATAATCATAAATTTACCAATTATAAACCCCAATTCCTACTTTTCCCCCAAAATCAAACTAAACACAAACTCTTTCTTTAATCCAGATTAAATTATCATTTTAATTAATTCTAATTATTCTCTTAAAAGATCTTCACAACAACACCAATCGAAGTGAAATTAACTAAGGTTTTGATTCTTTTTCTAGAATCATTCATGTTAAATCTCCATAAACATAATCTGTAAGAAAATTATTCTCTAATTAGATGATTTTTTTCCTCAATCATGGTTATATTAAAATTGATAGAGGGTATTTGCTATTTTTTAAAATCATCAATTATGCTATAGAACTTACGTAAACTTAATTACTATAAAAATAAAATATTTTTTTTTTTTGTTGATTTAGGGATGTGATAGTTTATTTAATTTTCTGGGGTTACATATAATAATTGTATATAGATATAAATATTTTTTTGGTTAGTTTAATCAATTATCTTATATGAGTGATAATAAATGCATGGGCTATTATAGATGGTGGATTTTTGACAAACGCGAAAATTGTAAAATCGCCTCTGAACCCATATAAGAAATACATAGTCTATGCTTATAGGCTCTATCAACGACCATGGGATTTTTGTACTGATCCCTATGTCATGTCTATGTATATATATGTGTTAGGGCTTCACCGGACTGAACTCTCGGTATTTTATTATATTTAACATATTTACCGAGTATCTCAGTATTTATAATATACTCACTTCTGTATCGAATTTACGTTGATTGGACAACTCTAAGATGGATTGACCACTAGTGTAAAGTAACATTGTCATCAAAATATCACTAGTACTGGTTGCAACTCCTCCCCATATTTTCTTCGATTACACATAATATACATTCAGGACATACTCTTGTTCTCGAATAAATATCAAGCTCCTAGATGGATATCCACTAAAATGAAGCAGCATTGAACTTATCTCAAGTTGCAAAACTAAATTTCTTGAAATCGTTCTACATATATTTACATCAATATTTAGACTCTCATTGAGTAATATTGATTTTTTATTGTGCTCACATTATCTCTGTATGAACTTGTTCTGAACACAAGTTTGTGTACATAAGTCTTCAATACTTGAAGCCTATTTTTTAATCATGTATTGATTCCCTCGAATGAATTCCTAAGTTTATCCGTAGCAATTCTCAGTTGAATCTATAAACTTACCTTAATATCTCTTAGTGTAGAGAACATCAGATTCTTGGCTTGTGCGATCAAGAAATGGCATCAGTTCCAAGGCCAGTGGCATCACAAGATACTACATCCCATTTTAATGCCCTCATAGGAAAGGATCAATAGCATGAAGTGCGAATAAACAAGAGAAGAATAACCGTTCTCCCTTTCAGGGATTTAGCAAGGTTGGCAATTAGCTTGTACAATATTGGATTCTGCTTAACATGGTGCTGGGACACCCGAGTGCCAAACTGCTTAAAACGGTGCTAGCCTAGGCCAGTGCCAGACTACTCTAAATACGTTGTTGGGATAAACCCATAGCCAGACTACTGGAACACGGCGCTGGCCTAGGACAATGCTGGATAAATAACATGGCTCTAGGCTGGCCAGTGCCAACTTAAATACATGACGCTGGGACTTCCCGATGAGATTCTAATTTATACCATAAGAGCGCGAGTGTCAATGAGACAGTATGCAAGCATGGTTCATTCCACATGAATTTTAAAATCGTAATTTCTAGTTTTTATTCAATTATTGTGCTAATGACAAATATGATTTGGAGATTCTATTCTAAAATTAAAAATGATTGAAAGACTAAAAATGAAATACAAATGAAAGAAACCTAGGATGTCGAGATTTCATCACTACTATGCATACTATATGATTGTAACAACTTTCTATAATTTCCTCAGCATATTACACAAGAAAAATGAGGACAATTATATGCGTCTCAGAAGATAAAACGGTTAAAATAAATGAAATTCTCAAAGGATTAAATATTTTCTCTACTATAATATGCTTATCTCTGAAAAAAAAATATAAATCAATTATTGAAGCATTAAAGGACACATGAAGAAATTATTATCAATATTAACCAAGAAATAGGACCATGAGAAATTGATATAGAAAATAATTATAACATACTAGCAAACACAATAGGATTTCATCTCTAATCCCAGGGGAGAAAACTAGCTACTCATTGCAAAAAGAATGGAAGAAAACCCATTTTTATTCATAAAAAATGCTTACAAAGAGTGTTTAATGAATCAACGACTCGTTTCCGGTGCAGTTGAATAAAGGACTGTTAATTCGCATCGCCGAAAGAATAAAAACAATGAATTTCTTAAACGAATCATCGACGCCTTCAATATACAGTAGAACTGGATCCGTCGTTGTCACTGTAAAGCTTTTGATTATGAAAGAAAAGACAACGAATTTTAACAACAATTTTAATTTGTTGTTTGTTCTTCTTCTTCCTATTCACGTGAGTTGCAGAATTTCTTTTCTAATTTTTTTTTCTAGTGATTCTGGCCGAAGCCAGCCCCCCATTCGTTTCATAACTTCTCTTATTTATACTAAAACCTCAAAATCTCAAATATCTTATCTCCTTTAATGATTTAATATCGGTAGTAACCAAAAAAATCTCGATGATTTTTTTTCTCTTTTCAAATAAAATCTCGACGATTTGTTTCCATATTAAGACACGAGAATAAAAGGAACTTAATGATGTTGCCTCGTTGAGATGTTGTTGACTTACTCAAGCAAGAATTTATGAGTTTCCAAAAATTCCAAGAATATATTTTTCTCCCTGATTTTGATAAGAATATGTTTTGAGAGATATTTTCGATAGTTTTAACACTCCCAGAATTATAAAAACTCTTATAGATACGGACAATATCTTGTCCAATAAAAATCTCGATCCAAAGCTTCTAAAATTCTCACAGCCGGAAGAATAGTTTCCCGCCAATTATTTATTTTTGAACTCAAAGAGAAGGTGGCACCCTTAGCCAATCCTGGGGTGCCTTTATCAAATGCTTGGGGTGCCTATATCAATATTAATGATGCCTTTAACACTTTTAAGCCCAATTTTTACACATTTATTATTCTTCAAAAATACTTAAAAAACATATAAAATAATAATATTAGTAAAAATAATTAGAACTATTGATACAAATATAAGATAAAATAATACACATAAATGTGTCTATCACTTCCCAGCGCCAGCTTTCCTCACGGTGCTAGCCTAATATTATGCTATCGCCTTAATGTAACGGCGCTAGGATAAGCCCTGCGCCAACCTAATTCATGACGCTATCCTAGTGCTAGCACCACACTTGTGTGGGGCCTAGTTCCTTCCATCCTTGGAGCAGTACCAATCCTTTTATCTTATTCATGCCTGACTCGAGTCTGATCTACCTCCTCGACTCCCTGAGTTGTAAATATCCTACAAGTGAGCCTCTCAGCCGAGGCCACTTAAAACATCACTATTAGTAATTCATATTATTGAGTACCGACTTAGTCCAATGCTCGCGGTTGGCATCATCAGAGCTCAAAGATTAGATCAGAACAATACAATATTCTCTCAGGGCTATATTGTTAATATTCTCATAAAACTCACACTAGTCAGTCTATGCAGAGCTGAGCGTCTGGCCTCAGCAAGTCACGACTATGTTAACCAAAATTGTAGCAGTCCGTAACTTTACTATTTTCTACGAGATATCAAACATGTCACAGAGGAATACTCATTAGGGTATTGGTATGGGTTTTACAACATGTGCGGCGTAATTGTACACCCACAATGTGAGATAATTAGGTTGTGTGAACGTTACTAGATGAAGGGATAATGGGTGTTACAATTTCTAGAGTCTTCCCAACAATCATGGGCATGACTTCAACCACGTTCTCCACTTCTCCACTTCTTATGAGATCATAAATGTGAGTTCAACACTATAAATAGATTAGTTCATCTATTTCCAAGGAAAATTTAAGTTTATCGAAGTCATAACAGACTATCATAAATAATTATGCCTTATAATACTTGAACTCAATTACAGAGACTTATATTCTTCAACTAGAATTCAGCACACCCTGCTCTCATCTTTCTCTATTTCCTCCCTAAGATCAACTCTTCTCCTTCTTTGTGACTGAAACAAGTCTTAAAAGACCATTAATTGGTTTAGACTAGCCTTATATGATTGTGATCTCTCGTATTCATTATGATCTACCCTTCATACTTTTATTTATTTTTATTCTAAAATAACTAGATAGAAGAGAAGTCATATATTTTATGACTTGTTCAAGCTCGAGCTGAGATTTAACGGTTTTAGGTGGATAAAATGGGTCTCCTGCCAAAACAAATTTCATATTTAAAATTTTCAATTTTCTTATATTACGACTACTTGGTTCGCCCCCTAACACTAAGTTATTCCCGTTCGAAAGATTTTCGAAGGAGCTATTGAAGTATAATTATCTTATAATCCTATGGCAGATATAAGACCATGGATAGGTGGCAAAAGAAATATTCTTTTTACAAATTAAAAAACGTTTTGTGGGGATAGGACATTCGAGAAACTTTTTAGCTGAAAGATAGGGGTAAAACCGTAAAATCATTTTAAGCTCAACAGTCATTTGATTTGTGGCCGATGTGATATCAACTAATTCCACTAAAACTCCTCGGTAGTCCCTCCCTCCACCATTGCTATAATCATCAATGGTCCAAGTCTATTGGATTTAACTTCAAAAAAAAATAAAAAAAGGACAATTTTAACTGCACCTTCAAAAAAATAATCCAATTAAACTGCATCTTCCATTTTAGAAAACATTATTTTGATCCCCATTATGTTAGTGGTTAAGTCAGTAACTGGTTCTATTTTTTTTAACCTAAAAAATCTTAAATACCCGAACTCACATTTAACCCTAGTTAATCCGATTTTTTCCTTATGTATCTTGTCTTGATGTTGTATTAACGGGAATTAGGGCTGCACAGGAACCGACCGGAACCGACGAAACCGTACAAAAAAAAAACGAACCGAGGGTACAGGGTACAGGGTACAGGTACAAAAAATGGGAACCGGGTATAAACGGGTACAAGGTACAGGTACATCCTCAGAACCGACCTGTACCGGACCAAAGAACCGATGTATAATAGTCGTTGATCTTTGATGGTTGTTTTAATCTCAGCCGTTCGATTTCGTCCGTAAAAGACTTCTGGATCTCTACAAGCACATTGACCTTTCCAAGGTTCGTTTCTCCTTACTCCTCTATGTATATGCTTTATTTCCAGTCCCTAATTTTTCCCCGATTTTTCAGTAGAGATTTTGTAAAAATCAGTGTTTGCGCGAATTGTGATTTGTGCTTAATTTTGAGGTTAGTTTATGGTAATATCAGTGTTTGTAGGGTTTTGGTGGTACTACAGAGTCTTTTAATGGTAGATTTTGGCCTTTTGAACTGATTTTTTTTTTTGAATTATACTCAAAGATTTCTCACTTGGGTTGAGATGTATTTGGAGGC
>JAJJMC010030977.1:11900919-11932095 GCA_023531435.1 Papaver californicum | reverse complement strand
GAACTCCAGTTCAATCAGCATCATGTTCATGTAACAAAAAAAAAACACAAAACAAACAGGGTACATGGTACGTACCCAGAACCGGACCCAAGGTACAAGGTACAAAATCGGAACCGGACCGAGGGTACAGGGTACAGGTACAAAATTTGAGAACCGACCATAGGGAGGTACAGGTACAGGGTTCCATCAAAAACCGAGCCGAACCGACCTTTGTGCAGCCCTAACGGGAATGAATGTTGTTTTTCTTTAAACATGACCTGCAGGTGATTAACAATAATGATCAAAGAGCAACAATGAAAATGTTTAACGATATTTATATTCAAACACCACTAACCTCTCTCAATAACAGTAAGCAGATGATCGGTTCCCCTAATACTTTGAAACTTAATCATGTCAATTGAAATATGATACAAGTTTTTGTTGATAATGTTGGAGAAATTCCCGTCACAATGAACAAACTGAACAAAACACTTAAAATGGGTTATGCGTTAGAAAAACCGAACACTCATACAATCACAGACAAAGCACAGGAGGTGGAGTCGCATGTTCAATAGACTGCCCTTAACTCGATATTTGCCAGGTACACATTTGAAAAGTGTTGCTATACCTTTTAGAGTTGGCAAATCGAATCCAGGATAAAACCACCTGATACCAACCCAGTTAGCAAGACTCGTTGGCCCGTTGTGAACTTAACAGTAGAAGCAAATAAATAAATTAAATCTAGTGCGCACAACAAAGCGAGAAGAGGGGAAAAGACGACATGATAGTAGCTGCGTCTGGGGTAAGTTGAAAATGAAAATTCTTTTTCTTTTGTAGACAAATTTGAGAGAAGAGAATTAAATTGTATTTATGAAAAATCTTTTAATTTAATTCTCATTAATTCACATAAATAATAAAACGGTTTTTAATTCACATAAATAATGAAACGGTTTTAATATTTATTATATGAATTTAAAATAAAACCATTAACTCTTGATAGGCACACGCTGGGAACACGCCGGCTCACGCCAAGCATACGACGGCTCACGCCAGCTCACGCAAGCTCACGCAAAACACACGCAAAAACACACACGCAAGCTCCGCAAGCCCGCGTGCGTGCTTCGGTGCGAAGCACCGCACATGTGTGAATTTGCCCACTAGCCCATTCCCTTAGTTCAGATCCAATACACAAGTTCTTTCCCTTAGGTGCAACTTTTGTGGTAATATGGATAGACTTCATCCTTGGTTTATCCCATGTGGGACAAACCAAAGGTTTCTCATTCACGTAGAAGTGAAAAGTGGATTTGTTATTTCCACCCACAATATAAGCTAGTGACCCTTTGGTCCCATCAAGATAATTTTGGTAACAAAACAGTTTTTTGTAAATAAGCAATAAATTCACTTTTAATTCTAACAATCCCCCACATGAATGAAGAAAACGATAAATCAGAAAACCAAAAAACGAGAAATGCCTCTTAAGCAATAGGTGACCATATGGAATTGAACCTTTGCTTAGTGAGAAGTACCGGAACTAATTGATGGACAGTGAACGCGATGTCTTGAACTGCCATCGTTTGGTGTAGTTCTTCAATAGCTCCTTACGCGAGATATCTCTGAAGATTGCTGTTAAGTTCACGCCGTTTTGTCCGTTTTGGCCCTGGACATATCCCGTTTCTCAGAATGCTCTAGAGAATTAGCTCAGTTCTCATAGGAAGCGACCCACTTCCTCATTCAGATAGGTGAGTTCTATCAAGAGTGTTAACTGCTACACCCCATTTCAATCTTAAATTGAAACTATATAACTCATTAAGACTTTACTATAAGTCATCCTCACATGGAGTCACACTATCACGTCTACACCATAGGGAAGGGACAGAGAAATTAATTCTCTGATAATGTTTAATTTTACCCGCCACAAATTAGTTGTCTCATTCAAAACCTTGATCTTGGGATCTCCAGTCAGCAAGGTTGAGTATCCTTCATGGCAAGTGTTAATTTATGAGCTTAAGTCCCATCCCCCTCGATGCATTACTAACTATCTCCTTGGACAAGCCTTTCGTCAAAGGGTCCGCGATATTCTCCTTAGACCTCACAAAGTCAACAGAAATAACACCATTCGAGATTAGTTGTTTTAGAGAATTGTATCTTCTCCGAATATCAATGGATTTTCCATTATAATTGCTATTTTTAGCATTAGCTATTGCAGTTTGACAATCGCAATGTATAGATATAGCTGGCACAGGCCTATGCCAGAGAGAAATGTCTTCTAAAAAGCATCTTAGCCAAGCGGCTTCCTCTCCTGCTCTATCTAACGCAATAAACTCGGATTCCATAGTGGACCGAGCGATACAGGTCTGTTTGGAACTCTTCCAAGACACTGATCCACATCTTAGAGTGAAAACGTATCCACTTGTAGATTTAGACTCCTTTGAGTATGCTATCCAGTTTGCATTACAATGTCCTTCAAGGACCGCAGAGAATTTCTTATAACTCAAACAAAGTTTAAAGTGTATTTTCGATACCTTAACACTCTAAAAAGTGCAATCCAATATTCCTATCAAACTGGTTATATTTTCTAAGTACAAATTTAATATAATGAGATTGACTAAGACTATATCTATAGACTCTCTTCATCCCTAAGATTACATCTGAGGGACCTAAGCCTTTCATGTCAAGGTCTCATTCAACATGTTCTTAGTGGAATAAAATACATCTATGGTTGTATCCAGTATAATCAGATTATCAACATACAAACATACAATCACACAGGTATCATGCACAAGTTTAGTTTAAACGTGCTTATCAGATTCATTTATTTTAAACCCACTAGAAATCATTTACATGATCAAAAAATTTCATGCTCTAAAAGATTTCTCTTTCTAAATATTTTGCCTCTTCTAGGATCAAATTCATCGTCCTCTAGAAGTATTGTCTGACTAGTATAAAGGACATCTAGGGGATCAACACATATTATGCGAGATTCATATTTCAAAGGAAAACAATTTTTCCAAAGAACATAACATCCCTAGATTCCATATCGGTATTTAGACCAATTTCTGAAATATCAGAACTCACAACCCTAAACTTATAATCTGTAATGTGTTCAGGATATCCTATGAAGACACAATTAACAGTTTGGGTCATATCT
The DNA here is from genome assembly GCA_023531435.1 of Papaver californicum. Classification (NCBI taxonomy): domain Eukaryota; kingdom Viridiplantae; phylum Streptophyta; class Magnoliopsida; order Ranunculales; family Papaveraceae; genus Papaver; species Papaver californicum. Next base: position 11,928,968 of record JAJJMC010030977.1, on the reverse strand, counting down.
TTGTCTTCTTATGTGGAGGAATAGTAACCTTAGCCAAGCACCCCCCACATTTTTGAAGTATGCAAAATAGGGTTGTCTACTTTTCTATAATTCACTTGGAGATATATCTGATCCTTTAGTAAGTACTTTGTTCAGGACATAGCAAGCTGAGAGGACGGCCTCCCCCCACAAGTTCGCATGTAGTCTTGAACTAATTCATGGCTTAATCATCTCCTTAAGGGATTATATTTTCACCTCTAGTTTGAACTGAGTTCAAGTCAACTAGGTCTGAGGAATTAATTCTATAGGTTTAGAATTTTTCCTGAACATTTTTCTTATAAGACATTTTAGCATATTTTGATTTTATGCATATTTAACCTTTATGTTTACTTTCCAAATTAAATTTGGGAATGCAGCCTATGCTCGCCAGATTGTTCATTGAATAACATGACCAGGTCTACCATGTCAAACATTCAATGACACACAAACATAAAAGAAATCAAATTTATTTATTTAAATTGAGGTTACATTTAATTTGTAAAAACCCTCTGTCTTATAGCTCTTTCCACTGAGTTACACTATTTTTCCCAGATTTATAAAAACCCTTATCATCTAATATTCTGCAAGATACAAGAATTTTACAGATGTCCGGAACATGAACAATTTCTTCAATGTGAGAGTTTTGTCCAAAAATGAGCTTCAGCCCAACTTTGCCTTTTTCCGCAACATGTGCTGCGGACGAGTTACCCATATAGAGCTTTTCTCCTTCCCCTACCTTCTGATAGGAGGTGAACACATCTTTGTTTCCGCAGACATGTTTGGTAGCATCAGAGTCTACCCACCAGTCTCTCACATTGGTTACCAATTTGACTTCAGACACTGTACCAAAAAACTTGTTCTTTTGATTTTTCATAATAATTCAGCATTATTTTATTTTATTTCTCTATAAATAAAATCCTTACGATTTCTATAAACTATTGCCTAATTATATTATGAACATGATTTATTCAAAATCAAATAATCAACACTCACGCATGCTTCACGTTAAATTATTTTAGTGCATGATAACTACATTTTATTATGCATATAATAATTGTCTTGCATTAAATTTAATGAATAAATTTTAGTGCACAATTACGTTTCATCAAACGTGACCTACGGTTGTTAAATTAAGTGTATTAACCGTTTTAATAATTTCAAGATATCATGCATACGATTCATATATTAAAAAATATATTATGATTATAATTAATAAATCATACCTGTATATTTTGATTATCGCTGCAGTCGCTATCTGAGCAATAAAAGTTGCCCTTTTAGCCATGGACTCTCCATCAAATCCCTGCCGAAGAATGCAATTTTCCTAGACCCATATCATCAGCTAGAATGCACCCAAAACAAGCCCAAACACCCAATTGAAAGTCCATATTCAAAATAAAATCTGACTCTTGACCTGGTTAACTGAATTGACCGAGTCAACTCCACATTTTCCCTTGCACGCTTGTAAGGATGAGCTTCTTTAAAGGTTAATTTCAACAGCCCATTACAGTAGCATGTAAAGTCGACCGCCACCTATGATTACCATCGAATCACCAATACAGACCGTTACACAATATGTTCTTCTACCTAACTTAAAGCCGTGATTAAATCTTGCACCATGTTGCAATTCGTCTTTTACAAATGGACCCTTTTTCCACGTTCCAAATTAAAAGACAGTCGGTAAAGAACCTCCAATCAATAACGACCGTTTGTTTTAAACCCATTAAGTTTCCATGAATTAAGACAACTCAATTTCTCTACAGAACCGGACGTTGGCGCAGATGAGGCGCAAAGAACGCGAAGCCCTTTTGAATCTCATAATTATGATTTTTTCCGATGCAGAGAAACAGAAGATGAATCGGAAAACTGGAATACTGTGGTAGGATTGACCGGTCTGCCAAATGGACAGAATATCGGTCCACAATCGCAGTGAGGTATTCATTTAAAGAAATGAATGTACCATGTCCTCATTGTGGTGCACTATCACTGGATGGATGAAAGACTGGTATTCTCCAGCCTTAAGAACCCAAGATTTGGAACATGTTGCTTAGAAGTTCAGATACGATTACCTCCACTACGAGCACCACCTCAGGAGATAAAAGCCCTGTATGATGGAAATACGAGACAAGCTAAACAGTTCATACAACGCATACTTAAATTTAACTCGGCCAATGCTTTCACGAGCCTGGGTTGCACTTTGAAATCTAAAAATCTCCAGGGTAAAGGACCCCCTTCTTTCACCATACACGGAGAACTGCGGCACAGAACTGGAACATTCCTGACTTTCAGTTGTACTCACCAATCAGCAAATTTAGTCGATCTTGCATTTTGGATCCATGACAATTAAAATAAGCGAATTGGCCCAATGATGATAAAAGAATTGAACCGGTGATGATCGTGTATTAGCACTGTGACTAGTACTTCTTTTCAGTTCTTGTAAAGTAATTTTTGTCATTAAGTTAATGTTGCACATCATAACCCATTCATCATCATCATAACCACAATTCTTCTTCTTCAAGTACCACAACTGCACATTATGATGATTCCAACCGGAGTGAAAAAACCATAACAGTCCTCCCATCTCAAGTAGACCATGGTTCCAACAGTAAGACACTTAATCTTGAAGAATACATGATGTTAATTTCTTGGCTGAAAAAAAATATTAAACCCTTTGTTTAATAACAACAAATTTCTTCAACCCATGAAATATTTCTCGTTCTCATTGTTACTGGTTTAAGGAAGTATCGAGTTAAGAATGTTGGAGAAATTCCTGTAACAATGAACAAACTGAACAAAACACTTAAAATGGGTTATGCGTTAGAAAAACAGAACACTCATACAATCACAGACAAAGCACAGGAGGTGGAATCGCCTGTTCAACAGACTGCCCTTAACTCGATATTTGCCAGGTACACCTTTGAAAAGTGTTACTATACCTTTTAGAGTTGGCAAATCGAATCCAGGATAAAACCACCTGATACCAACCCAGTTAGCAAGACTCGTTGGCCCATTGTGAACTTAACAGTAGAAGAAAATAAATAAATTAAATCTAGTGCGCACAACAAAGCGAGAAGAGGGGAAAAGACGACAGGATAGTAGCTGCGTCTGGGGTAAGTTGAAAATGAAAATTCTTTTTCTTTTATAGACAAATTTGAGAGAAGAGAATTAAATTGTATTTATGAAAAATCTTTTAATTTAATTCTCATTAATTCACATAAATAATAAAACGGTTTTTAATTCACATAAATAATGAAACGGTTTTAATATTTATTATATGAATTTAAAATAAAAAACCATTAACTCTTGATAGGCACACGCTGGGCACACGCCAAGCATACGACGGCTCACGCCAGCTCATGCAAAACACACGCAAAAAAAGACACGCAAGCTCCGCAAGCCCGCGTGCGTGCTTAGTGACTCATACATGAAAAAGAGTATAAATCAAAATAGATGGAAGAGCACCACAGAAGCGGAACTTGATTTCTTCCTGAAAAGATATTTTCTTTTTCAACTGAGATGGCATGGTTCTTTGGATCAAAGAATAATCAATAGTAACCAGATATATTGTCTCACACCGAAGCACCGCACATGTGTGAATTAGCCCACTAGCCCATTCCCTTAGTTCATATCCAATACACAAGTTCTTTCCCTTAGGTGCAACTTTTGTGGTAATATGGATAGACTTCATCCTTGGTTTATCCCATGTGGGACAAACCAAAAGTTTCTCATTCACGTAGAAGTGAAAAGTGGATTTGTTATTTCCACCCACAATATAAGCTAGTGACCCTTTGGTCCCATCAAGATAATTTTGGTAACAAAACAGTTTTTTGTAAATAAGCAATAAATTCACTTTTAATTCTAACAGATAATTCCTAAATCTACAAGCCAACTTAAAATAAAGGACAAGTGGGTTTGAAGATAAAACGAAATCTTTTACCTTATCTCTCTGTGAGCTACAGATGGGTGCATGGCTTCGTACGAGAGAACTCATCCAGAACAATAGAACATCGTCAGCATCATAAGCAACATTCTTGAGCCTTACTAGCCAAAGATTCACAGCAGTATCATTCACCTGCTTCCTCTCAGCATCAATAGTTAATGCTTCAATCAGCTCTAAAGTTTTCTTAAGCTTTTTCAGCTCATCCTTGACAACCCATGAAAGACAATCTCTTTGGCAATAAAAGAAACTAAATTTTTCAATATTTCTAATACACCACTAGCAAGAATCCCCTCAATCGCCATAGTAACAAAAATATCAAACAAACTAATAAATAATATAAAATGAGATTGAGTTATCTATATGAATTTTGTAGCAAAGAGAGAACAAGTGTTCATATACGGAGCTAACTAATAAATGCATATTTATTGTACCTACAATTTCAATATTCCAGTGTGATTCGATAAAGTAATTCATACAAACAACATCTATATTGAAATGTAGACATAATTTTATTTTCAATTAGTACATCTGAACCTACCAGACCAAAAAGCAAAGCAAAACCTAGTAGAAAGAAAAGACAGTATATCTAACCAAAGGAAGGGTGCTTGAATGCATGTACGTAAAAGGGGTTCCATCTTCTCATTTCAATCTTCACTCAGCAATACAGGCATCATAAAGTAAGGCTGAAACACTTGTTCAATTAAATTAACATTGACAACCACAAACAATCTGCAGACACAGCCATAATATTGAACAAAAGGTTTAACAACAACGGAAACAAGAAATTCAAGAGCAACTCTTTACAAGTAGCTGGTGGTGGTGAGAACTGGTACCGGTGCTCGAGATTCTAGCTGGTGATGGAAGGAGTGATGTACGCAGTTGAAAATTGGTGGTGAACTGGTGATTTTGGAGAGAACTGGTTGTGGCAATTTTTCAAACAGTTTATAAGCGACAACAAGGTAATTGACGTTCTTCCTATTATGTTCAACTCATTTATAGCATAAATGCTTAATGTTCCCTGCAATTTCAAATTCGAAAACAGCCCCAGAATCCTAGTCTTAAGCGAACTCTTAAAAAATATCAATCCACAACCATTCATTCAAGAAACTAACGACAGTAGTTCAATAGTTCAGCTGGTTTTTTGATGCAGATGAGCATGCTATAGCCTATTTGGAGACTAAAGACCCGAGTGTCGTAATTTAGCTCAAGAGGGGTCCATTTTGATTGGAAACGGGCCAACGATCATAACATGAACGACTTTATCTCATGGTCTTCATATTTTAGCCAAATTCCATCGTTTAGGGCTTCAAACAGGCGTTTTTGCTATTTTAGGAAAGTTTTTGTTTTGTTAATAACTTCTTCCTTAGAAGTCTGTTTGGGTCGCCGTTTGCGGAAAATAGTTTTATTTTATAAGTATTTTCATTATTTTTGATCGACCAAAATTTTCCAAAAATAACAAATTAGTGTTTGATCGGTTTAGGGTTTTTTTCATCCTTTCTTGACTAGCATGTTAGGGTTTTTCCCCAAGTCTATAAAAGAGTCCTCCATATATTGTTTTAAGCAGTTGAATTTGATTAATAAGAATTAATTTCTAACTTGTTCAAGTTTAATCGATTATTATTTAAAGTCGGGAAACCAAAGTCTAAGTAATTATCGTTGTTCATAGTCGATATTCCTAGGAATATTTGAAGTCTGAAAAAAACTCTATTTTCTTTCTTTTCTTTATTATCCACTACATCAGTTGGTATCAGAGCAAAGTCGATTCTAGGGTTGATAAGATGCCACCAAGAGTGGCAATCGGTCAGGGTCGAGGTCGAGGTCGAGGTCGAGGAGGAGGTCCAGAAGGTTTCATTCCATGGAGATCTAGAGAAGAATTCATTGAAGAAGTCCAAGGTTTGCTGGGTCGGTATAACCTTCGAAAGGAAGAAGAAGATGATAACGCTAACCCTTTTTCTAGAGGGCATCGCGAAGGTAGAATAAATCAACGAGAGGATTTTGATCGCTGGAAGGCAGGAATAAAAGTAGAGATCCCAGAATTTTATGGTGGTTTGGAGTCAGAAGAGTTTCTTTCCTGGGTGAATACGGTTGAGGAAGTATTGGAATTCAAAGAAGTACCAGATAACAAACGAGTTTCGTTGGTAGCGACTATATTTTGTGGGAGGGATAATTCATGGTGGCAACAACACAAGCTGCTAAGCAGTCGTAAAGGAAAACAAAAGTTAGTATCATGGGAGAAGTTGAAGAAACACATTATAACAAAGTTTTTGCCACATAACTACATTGGATTGATGTACCAGCAGCTGTAAAAGCTACGCAAGGGAGTACGTTCTATAAAGGATTACACCAAGGAGTTTTACCGACTACTTTCTCTTAACGATTTGTCAGAGTCAGATGAACAAAAATTCACTCGCTATATAGATGGTCTCCCTCAACAATATCAGGATACACTCAACATGTTTGATTGCTACTCTATTTAGGATGCACATCATAGAGAAAGGCATATAGAGAACAAGTAGGCGTAGAAACTTAAATTGGGGTATCAATGTGGCAGCATCTCCAGCAAGTAACTGTAGTACTTCAACACCTAGTATGCTAGTAAACTTAATTCTTCGTCAACGCCAAATAAAACCCCAGTTACCACTTTTGGAGGTAGGTGTAATAAGTGCGGAGAATATGGGCACAAAGCCAGTGACTGTCAAAAAGCAAAACGAGCGAACAAGGTACTTTTCACTGAAAACGACCGTGAAGAAGAGGATCATGAGGATGATTCTGAACCTGTCGATGAAGTAGTTGCTGGAGATAAAAGAGTGAACTTTATAGTAAGAAGAAATTGTCTCACTCCAGATAAAGATGAGGGCGGCAGCTGGTTGCGTAACAATATATTCTAGTCGACATGTACGATCAAAGGAAAAGTTTGTCGTCTAGTTATTGATCCTGGAAGTTACGAGAATATTGTTGATAAAGAGGTCGTGAAACGATTCAAGCTGGAAACCAAGGCACATCCACATCCATACAAGCTTTCTTGGCTTAAGAAAGGGAATGAGGTAAAAGTAAACAAACGTTGCTTGATTTCTTTTTCAATTGGTAACAAATATAAAGATAAAATATAGTGTGACGTTACTAGCATGGATGCTTGTCACTTGTTGTTGGGTCGTCCATGGGAGTTTGACAAGAAAAATAGTCATGACGGGGTATAAGAATACCTACAGTTTTTTATGGAACGACGTACGTATAGTACTTGTACCCAATAAAGAGATTGCACCTACACCATCTACTGGAAAAGCTACCAATCTCTTGTTGTTTAAGCAGTTTGAAGATGAGGTAGAAGATGCAGGTGAATTATATATGTTGATTGGCAAAGAAGAACAACATGATGAAAGTAGTATTCCCATTGCAGCTCAACCTTTAATTAAGGAATTTATGGATGTTTTTCCTAACGAGTTGCCGGACGAGCTACCACCTCTCCGGGATATACAACATCATATTGATCTCGTTCCTAGATCAAACTTTCCAAATAAAGCGCATTACCGAATAAGTCCTAAGGAGCATGAAGAACTTCATCGTCAAGTGGAAGATTTGCTACAAAAAGGATTGATCCGATAGAGTCTAAGTTCTTGTACAGTACCAGCCTTGCTGATTCCAAAGAAAGATGGAACGTGGAGAATGTGTGTTGACAGTCGAGCCATCAAAAAAATCACAGTCAAATACCATTTTCCAATTATCAGATTGGATGAATTGCTAGATCAGTTGTGTGAAGCAAAGGTGTTTAGCAAACTCGACTTGAAGAGTGGGTACCATCAAATCAGAATTTGTGAAGGTGATGAGTGGAAGACTGCTTTCAAAACTCGAGAAGGATTATATGAGTGGCTGGTTATGCCATTCGGGTTGACCAATGCGCCAAGTACATTCATGCGTATCATGAATCAAGTACTCAGATCCTTTATCGGTACTTTTTTGGTTGTTTATTTCAATGATATTCTTCTTTATAGTGTTAACATGGACTTGCATGTTCAACATCTTCGAGAAGTTCTCTCAGTTCTATACAGGGAGAAATTATTTGCGGCCATCAGAAAGTGTTCAGTCATGACAGATCGAGTTCTATTTCTTGGTTATGTCGTTACCAAAGATGGAATCAAGGTAGATGAGTCCAAGGTTGAAGCTGTGAGAAATTGGACTACACCTACTACATTACACGAGGTAAGGAGTTTCCATGGTTTTGCTTCTTTTTACAGGCATTTTATTCCCCACTTCAGCACCATTATAACACCCATTACTGAATGTATGAAAGGAAGAAAGTTTTCATGGTCTGAGGAAGCTGACAAAGCCTTTGAAGCTTTCAAGACAAAGCTAATAACCGCACCACTATTGGTGTTACCTGATTTCAGCAAGCCGTTTGAACTACACTGTGATGCATCGAAGGTGGGAATTGAAGCTGTTTTGAGTCAGGAAGGACGACCTGTAGCGTATTTCAGTGAGACGTTGAATGGTGCTAAACTCAACTATAGTACTTATGATCAAGCCTTGAAGCATTAGCGTCACTATCTAATTCAAAACGAGTTCATTATGTTTTCTGATCATGATTCTTTGAAGCACATCAACAGTCAAGAGAAGCTTTCTTCTAGACATGGTAAGCGGGATGATTATTTGCAAGAGTTCACTTTTGTACTAAAGCACAAAGCTGGGTCGCAGAATCAAGTTGCTGATGCCTTAAGCCGAAGGAGTATGATACTCAACACCATGCGAACTAAGGTAATATATTTTGATTCATATTTTGACCATATTCTAACCGATCCGAAATATGCGGAGATTATGGATGATATCGGTTCATGCAAACGAAGTGATTACCTTATGCATGAAGGATTTCTCTTCAAAGGTAACCAATTTTGTATTCCTGATTCTAGTATCCGATTGAAGATTATTAAGGAGTTACATGACGAGGGGCACATGGGAGGGGATAAGAATTTCTAACTTTTTTCGAAGTCATATTATTGGCCAACAATGAGGCGTGAAGTTGCTAAATTCGTGGATAGATGTTGAACCTGTCAAGTTTCAAAACAACTAATGCAGGGTTGTACATGCCATTGAAAGTTCCAAGTCAACCCTTGACATATTTGAGCATGGATTTTGTATTGGGTTTACCTCGAACTCAGAGGGGACATGTTCAATATTTGTAGTTGTTGACCGTTTTTCAAAGATGTCCCATTTTATTGCTTGCAAGAAGACTACTAATGCACTGAAAGTAGCTGAATTGTTCTTTCGTGAAGTGTATCGTCTACATGGATTTCCATGTTCAATTGTTAGTGATCGAGATACAAGATTCCTTAGTTATTTCTGGAAAACCTTGTGGAAATTAGCTAATACAATGTTTAACTTCAGTAGTGCGTATCATCCTCAAAGTGATGGGAAAACAGAAGTTGTGAATCGTTTGTTGGGTGATATACTACGGTGTATGGTTGGAGACAATCTGAAGAGTTGGGATCAAAAACTTTTCCAAGCTGAATTTGCATTTAATCGTTCAGTAAACCGTAGTATGGGTATGAGTCCGTTCGAGGTTGTTTATGGCTACAATCCACGAGCACCAGTAGATTTATCACATGTTCCTGATCTGAAGAGAATTGAAGTTCGTGCCGAAGAATGTATCCAACAGTTGCAACAGGTTTACAAGTTGGATGAAGAACAGTTCCTTCGAGCTAATGAGAGGTATAAGGAGGCGGCAGATAAGAAACGCAGATTTGGTCCCTTGGAAAATGTCACGAAGATTAATCCTAATGCCTACAAGTTAAAGCTTCCAAATCACATCCGGACTTCTGATGTTTTTAATGTCAAAACACTTGGTGCCGTATAATGGTGATAAATCTGATGATGACCAAGAAAATTCGAGGGCGTATTTCTCTCAACCCCTGGAGAATGATGCAGATGAGAAGGTTATAGCCTATTTGGAGGCTAAAGACCCGAGTGTCGTAATTTAGCTCAAGAGGGGTCCATTTTAATTGGAAAGGGTCCAACGATCAAGAAGTGACACAACTTCGTCTCATGGTCTTCATATTTTAGCCAAATTTCATCGTTTAGGGCTTCAAACATGCGTTTTTGCTATTTTAGGAAAGTTTTTGTTTTGTTAATAACTTCTTCGTTAGGAGTCAGTTTAGGTCGCCGTTTGCGATAAATAGTTTTATTTTATAAGTATTTTTATTATTTTTGGTCGACCAAAATTTGCCGAAATAGCAAATTAGGGTTTGAGTCGGTTTAGGTTTTTTTCCATCCTTTCTTGACTAACAAGTTAGGGTTTTTCCCCAAGTATATAAAAGATTCCTCCATTATTTTTTTTAGCAGTTGAATTTGATTAATAAGAATTAATTTCTTAAACTTGTTCAAGGTTAATCGATTATTATTTAAATTCGGGAAACTGAAGTCTAAGTAATTATCGTTGTTCATAGTCGATATTCCTAGGAATATTTGAAGTCTGAACAAAACCTCTATTTTCTTTCTTTTCTTTGTTATCCGCTGCATCATTTTTCGACTCCAAACTCCTTAAATTACCTTATACTTTGTACCCAAACTCCTCTTCCTGCCGTAAATTCATGTACGATACACACCTATAATTTCTAAAACTACCAAGAATAAAAAATTCTTCTTAATCTCCACCTTTCGTCAAAAGGATGGCAAATATTCACTTTATTTGGTTGTTTTCTCGGCAGCAATCCATCTGTATTCCTCCATCTTCTTCATTAACGGTTGCCAACACCACCGCATGCAATTCCTTCAACCAGTGAAATTGAGACGCTGCTTAAAAATACTAATTCACTAAACACAAGCAGAGAATCAAAAATCCATGCATTGAGATGAAATTTTTTCTAAACCAAACCCACATTTCAAAACACATTGAGAATATTGAAAACTAAGAAAAGGTACAAACTTGTTGAAAATTGAAATCATGAGTTGATCGAGTTATGATTGATGAAGAAGCTTTTTATGTAGGATCAAAAACATGAAATTGATCAGTGACAAATGATAAATTAATGAGGAAATTTTGGAAGAAGGTTTCGGTTTACAATGATTTAGGGTTTCACTTTGGGAGATATTGATTGTAAAGAATTAAGCTCATATGTTTAAAATGATTGCTCCTTACCCCTAAAAAACTCTATGATCCACTCTCTATAGTTGTAGTAAGTAAACGTGGCACAAGATAAGCACCAAAATAAAAAGTTAGTTCGACACCAACCATCTACACCATATCTAGTACCACTAGTCAAGGGAATAATTATAATCATACTTGCACCACTTCTCTCAATAAAAGAGATAACATGTATTAGGTTAGAAATGATCTTTTTTCAATTTAAACTTTATTTTCTCTACTCTCAAGCTCACTAAGGGCTTCACTCCTCTTCCATGGAGTTTCATGTAAACACAAATTGATGGTTGAAACCCAATCCCAGCAGATGTAGGTCTCATTAATGGCTGAACCACGTAAAACATTTTGTGTTCATCTTTATTTTCATGCACTTTACTTATCATATGTGAAGGTAGTTCTTTATTTTAGGTCATAAATCTCTTTGGTTATGGTAGTAGGACTTTCGGCTCTTACACTTTGGCGTCAGGAACAAGGAATGTTACAAAACTGTTGAAAAACTTGTGTTTCGGTGGAAGTTAGTTACTTGGTTACAAATTTTTAAAGCAGTTTAGTGAAGTTCTACTGGTTCAACAAGTTGTAGAGGAAAATACAGAATTTTTTCCAAAGAAAACAAGTTTCAGACAACAAAAGACATCTGTATCCGGAGATCAGGGCAAGAGAGACGTCAAGTTACTGATACTAAGAACACAACACTAATCTGAAGAAAGCTGAGAAAAAAATAAAACCAAAGGAATCTCCAACAACTAGTTTAAAAGAGGATCAATATTTTTCTTAACTCACTAACTTCGTTTTTAATCTTTTAGATCTGAAAGTTTTAAGTAAGAAATTTTCAAAAGGCTTTTCATGAAAACTAGGTCTTGTTCTTTAACAAAAAAATGACCTTTCTTTCAAAATCTTAACCCAGTGTCAACTTGGATGACATATTTACTATCAACAAACCTTGTTTTACAAACCCATTTAATTTTTTTTCAAAAACATTAAGTACCAACATTTGACCTTATTTGGGGATTTTTTTTCCTATGAAAGAAATGAAAATGAACTTCCAAGGACATCATATTTCATGCGATCAAATTTATTTAAATTACACAAATTTAAGTAACATACAAAATTTTAGGCTAAAAGGCATATTTTGGCCATTTTGACACAAATTTTGATGACAATAGTTGGCCACAATAGCAACTTTTAGGTTATAACGTAGATTTTTGGATCATAAACAAAATTTGTGATGGCAGTTTTTGGGTAGTAAGGTGGAATTTAAATCAGGCAACAAACATTTAACCGCAAGATAAATTTTAGGTTATTGGTCAAATTTAGGGTCATGAGAAAGACTTCTTATCGTTACACGTATTTTCAACTGCCTTGAAAAATTTGGGATCACATTAACCTATTTTTTGTTACGATGCAAATTTTAAGTTACCAGATTAGTATTTCATTATTATAATAATTTTTTTGATTGTTATTTATATTTCATACCAATCGATTAAATAACTTAGTTGTTAGTTGTTAGCTAAATTTTTTGCACCGAGTATTTAGTGGGATACAAATATTTTATTTATTGGAAAATAAGTAGGATGGTTTCCATCTTACCTCACAAGCATGAGGTAGGGACTTTGAGGTCCGCTTAATGGGGTAGGTTCTGTGGCTTTAGATCTTTCAGGAGCAGGTTCATACCTATGCTATGTACCGGAAAAAAAATAAAAAAAACCTTATTTTTTATTTTTGGCAAAATGTATGCAGTTTTGAGCTAGCTATGATATTTGTATTTTTTATTTTATGGGTTTCATGATTTCAAAAAACAAAAATAGTTTATCAGTTGCCGCTTGCCTGTGTGAACCATGTAAAAACCTATGCAACTAGTATTTAGTTTTGTGGCTATTGTGGATCATGTCCAAACTGTACGGTGTGGGATCCAGTAGGGTTCGGGTATGCGGTTAACAGTATTTGTTAAGACCCGTCACCGATACACATATTCAAAAGAATCACAGCTGTCATTAGCTTAGCTCACTTTTTTTGTTTAAATACAGTTACTTCTCTCTGTCACTGGAATTAATCACCCAGCCAGCAGTGAGATTAGCTTAATAATTAATCCTTGTTCTTAGCTAACAAGATTTAGGGCTCCTAAACCTGATTGATTGATTACTTCAACCTTAAAAAAAGAAGAAGTAGAAAGGATCTGTAGACAACAATGTAACATTAACAAACCCCTTTTCGAGTAGTCTTAGACTAATATTTAAGTGACTTGGAAATTCATGATACTAGCAGCTGAATAGGTAGTTCATAATTTAACATTTGAATCTACTGATTTCCTTTATGATTTGGATCCGGATTCGTCTCCGTTGCACGCGCTTTTCTTCGCCACTTCCATCTTCGTATATCTTGTTCAGTATGTCGATCACCGACGAATCTATAAGGCACGCGAGATAGAAGTCGTATAATTAATGAAATACATAAATAATAGCATTAAACAAATTCAGTTACTTATTTTTTCTTCTTCTTCTAGTGCTAGTTGCAGAGTGAGAAAGAGTTTTTCGAGGTCTGATCAATGTTAGTTAGTACTCCTATCAGACTAGTACGGCAGTGTAGAGAGACCCATGAAGTGCGGCGCAAATGGGTTCCGATTGTTGCAATCTCAAGGCCTCAATCAATTAATGCTAACTTATCATTAACTGCATTGCTCTCTACTGCATTTTGTATTTATAGATCATCTCGAACTCCTTAATTCTCATCAACACAATCACATTTCTCTCTGTTCCTCATTGTTTCTATCTCTTCTTCTTCATCGGTAAGAAGGAGATAGCTCAAGGTTGGTAATCGTGTTTTCGTTTTCTTTCAAAATTTGGAAAATTTCAAAGTTTGTACTTTTGCTTTCTTTTCTTTCTTCAAATTTAATTGAAGCAATAAAAGTAAATTGGGTCTCACAACTTATTTGCTTTGACCCAAATGAATTTTTTCAATCCATTGTGTAGTCTCAGTGCTGTATATTGATTATTAGTATAGTTCACTTATAAACTCGTTCGGTTATTGCAGAAATTAGTGTGTGAAGGAGGGACATTATAACACTTTCTGAACATATAGCTACACAATGAGAGGAACAACAATGATGCTGCAGTTACTAGTAGGAGCATTAGCATGTTTAGGCGCCGTCATGGTAGTCGAAGCAGAGGACCCATACAGATATTTCACGTGGGTTGTTACCTATGGTACCATTGCGCCTCTTGGCAAACCTCAACAGGTAATAATCCAATCCAATTATCTCACTTCTCTTAGCACTTCTATTGTGTATCATTATCAATGCTTAATTTATATCTTTGCTTCATCTTGTTTTTCAGGGTATTCTCATCAATGGAAAGTTCCCTGGTCCTAGACTTGACTGTGTTACTAATGATAATGTCATCATTAATGTCATTAACAAGATAGATCAACCTTTCCTCCTTACATGGTAAGCTAATTATTCCTGAGACCTTTTTTTCCTTGTTACAGAAAAATGCTTAATGATTTTGGTGCGGAAAACGATACTGGATTTCTCCTTTCAGGAACGGAATCAAGAACAGAAAGACCATATGGCAAGATGGAGTATCCGGAACGAATTGTCCGATCCCTCCTGGCCGTAACTTTACTTACCATCTTCAAGTTAAAGATCAAATTGGAACATTCATGTATTTCCCTTCACTACAAATGCACAAAGCTTCTGGTGGATTCGGAGGAATCAATATGTATACTCGCCCAAAGATTCCTCTCCCATTTGCTGAACCATCTGGTGATTTCCACTTGCTCCTTGGTGACTGGTACAAGGCCGGACACAAGGCATTACAGAGGACTTTGGATACAGGCAAAAAACTTGCTTTTCCAGACGGTCTATTGATTAACGGAAAGCAAAAGGGACTTAAGTTTAGGGGAGATCCAGGGAAAACCTATATGTTCAGGTTATCAAATGTTGGTTTGTCAACTTCAATCAACTTTAGGATTCAAGGTCATAAAATGAGGTTGGTTGAAATGGAAGGTTCTCATACAGTTCAAGAATCTTATGATTCTCTTGATGTCCATGTCGGTCAATCACTGTCAGTTCTCGTCACGTTCAACAAAAAAGCCAAAGATTACTTCATCGTTGCTTCATCAAGATTTACCGTCCCTGTTCTCACTTCCACCGCATACCTTAAATACTCTAACTCAAAGATTAAAGCTTCGATGCCTCTGCCAATCGGTCCTACTACCCATGTTCACTGGTCTTTGAAACAAGCTCGATCTTTCAGGTATAAATTATTACTACATGTATTCTTTATATGGTTGTTTATATACTGAGGAGAGTTCTTGAAAAAAATGTTTATCTTAATTTGGTTTTACATGATATGCAGATGGAATTTGACTGCTAGTGCAGCGAGGCCCAACCCACAGGGAGCATACCATTATGGTAGCGTTAAGACAACAAGGATACTTAAGATATCCAACTCAGAGGTTAAAATTAGGGGCAAAGTACGATATGCTATTAACGGAATGTCATACATAAACCCTGATACTCCATTGAAGTTAGCAGATTATTTCAACATTCCTGGAGTATTCGACTTGAAAACTTTCAAGAATAAAACTGCTGGTGGTCCTGCTAAATTGGGAACTCCTGTAGTTGGACTTTGGCTTCATGACTTCGTCGAAATAATCTTCAATAACGTTGAAGATACCATTCAATCTTGGCATCTTTCTGGTACCGATGGCTGGGTCGTCGGGTAAGCCTCTGCCTCTCTCTCACTCTCTGTATCTGTACAATCTTTTCTTTGTTAAATGTTTTAGTATTACATTACACTTATTTGCATATATGTATGATCATAAACTGCAGATACGGACCTAACAAGTGGGCAGCATCACAAAGGAAATACTACAATTTGGTGGATGCTGGAACTAGATACACAGTCCAGGTATTCCCAAAATCATGGACCGCAATGCTAGTGCCATTTGACAACAAAGGAATGTGGAATTTGAGGTCAGCAATTTGGCCAAGAAGGTATTTAGGACAGGAATTATATATTAGAGTATGGAACGAGGAGAAGAGTCTGTTCACTGAAAACGCCATTCCTGCAAACGTACTTCTTTGTGGTAAAGCTAGGGGTAAGCGCATCTAGGTGTATTTAGTACTACTACAACTACCTGTGGTACTACTCTCTATAGTTAGCTAGTAACCTCTACTAGTTACGATTATTGTTACTCATTGCTAGTAACCTCTACTAGTTAACCTTTTTGTTTGGTATAATGATCCAATACCGCAAATTATGAAAGCGGTAACGTTTCTTTTGTTTTTTGTTGTTCTTTTTTTGGTCAAGTGTAATTTTTATAACTTATTTTTGGTGGTCACGATAGTGTGACCTGCTAAAAAATGAAGTGCAGTAGAAATAGAAGAAGAAAGTGAAGATTAATGTAGAAGAGGAGAAGAATAGAAGCTTGAGTAGTGGTTTTTGTATCACTCTGTTTCCATTTCCATCTCATATTAATCAAATAAATCAGTCTTTATTTTCCAATCTCTCTTTCTTTTTCTAAGCATTATTCGTTCCCAAATTTCTGGTTGACAGTTTCATAAACAAGACCAACTTATTTTTGTAAGAAAGAGTGAGAAAATAAAGTTGAGCAAATTTTGAGCCTAACTCCAATTTCCAATCTAAAAGATACCATTGACTGATTGAAATATGCAATGAGAACAATAAAGGTTTCAAACAGTTTGGGTCCTGAGTCTCCTGACAATAAAAATTCGGTAGGCCTGATTGAAAAGGTTGTTACACCATTGTTAATGGGACTTCTGTTTCTGATAAAGGATTGCCTATATTATGTCAAAACTCAAAATAACAAATCTTTCCTACATCAAAATAAAAATTAAAATTCTTGATCAAATCTTCTTTGGCTCCCATCCCTCTAATAGTTTTTCTTTTTTCCTTTTCTTTGTTTTGGTGGAGGTTAGGTTCTTGCCCCCTCCTTTTCCGTTTTCATTTTTCCTTATAAATAAAGATGGTCTCTCTGCAGGCTTATTCAAAAATAAATAAAAATCTTTGGCTCCCATATTGAATTACGACATGGCTACTTGTTTCATTTTTGGGGATAGCCCGGGGAGATTAAACAGGCACGTCAAGAAGTTTTTGGTAGGTCATGGGGATAACGAGATCAAAATTGAGTTTTATCATTTGGTTTGTACAGATTCTTGCATGGTTGGAAAATTTGTTTGGAGGTTTCCTACTACTAATCCAAGTTCAATATGTATATGCCAGATTTTTAGTGAAAGCTTATTTTGTGGACTCATGAGTTGCTCGCCCTACTCTTGTTTCTGGTCAAGATCTGAGGCGAGTACTGGGAACTGAATCCGATAGAAAAACTTTTGTCCATTTAGAGTCTTCTCCAACATTTTCATCAAAAGAAGAAGAAGAAAAAGTCTTGGTTGCAATTTATGAGCTATAATGACACCATTTGTGCATTCTAACAAGGAAGTAGGAACCAATGATCACTTCCAAAGGTTAAGATCCCTTCAGTAAACCCAGACCACCGACGAATCCAAAAATTGCGCTAAGCAGAAGTGAATTTCTTAAATTAATCATTAAAAATTTGAGCAATTATGTCAGTTTTTTTTTCCTTGAAAATGTTGAAGACTTTTTCTTCGTAACTTCATTACTATTAGTTGTAATTATAAAGGGAGAATTTCGAGGTTTGATTTAAATAAAATAGTTTTGTTAGGCAGGTGTCTTGCACGGATTGCAGTAGTCTCCTTAGTGCACAGACAATGCAGAAAAAGAGCCATGAGAGAGACCCATAGAGTGCGGATTGATCATGGCATTCGCGCATCCAATGCTGCATTCAAAAAGTCACACCCAATTAATGCAAAGTTATAACCATTACTCATTTTCTATATGGCTATATATGCCTATTCCAAATCTCATTTCTACTCAATACCATCAAATAACTTACCAATATCCCTTCTCTAATTCCACATTGTTTCTGTTTCTTCTTCAGTTAGGAGACGAATACTCAAGGTTAGTTAGTTACATTACATAGTACTCCTTTACTGCTTTATATTCATCATTCTTTACCCATTTGTCCATATAATGAAAAACTTGCATGTTGAGCAAGAAACTCTAGCTATTCTTTTTGCTTAGATACATCTGAGTTGCTCCAACTTTATTTGGACCAATATCTAGTAATATGGGTCCGTCCTTCTTTGCCACTATTTTGGTTTGACCCCACAGTTCGCCATCTAATTGATTACTGGTTGCACAAATTTGGGGGTGCACAAGTTTAAATTCATGCGATAATTTGTTTACTGATTTAGAAAGTTTAACTGTGTCAAAGAACCATTTACTTTTTTACATATTAACCTTATAACTATTTCATGAAAACAATCGTCTAACTTTTTTTTTAATGTCCTCTTCACTTGGGTTATTGCACAAACTAGAGCTGAAACGAGAATTGTCATAAAATGAGCAGAAACAGATCAATGATGTTGCTGTTATTAGTAGGTATATTAGCATTTTTGGGTGCTTTTATGGTAGTGGAAGCAGATGACCCATACATATATTTCACTTGGGTTGTTACATATGGTACCATTGCGCCTCTTGGCAAACCTCAACAGGTAATAGTCCAGTCCAATCCAATCTCCTGCGCTTCTCTTTGTCAAATTCTTATTAGTTTGATAAGACAGTGTTTAATATGTATCCCTCGTCTTGTTGTGTAGGGTATTCTTATCAATGGACAGTTCCCTGGTCCTAGACTTGATTGTGTCACTAATAATAATGTTATCATTAATGTCATTAACAAGATAGATCGACCTTTCCTCCTTACATGGTAAGCTATCTAGCTTATTATTCTTGAGCCTTTTTATGTAATGCTTATTGATATCGGGGTTTAATACTACATGTTCTTTTCTTCTCAATTTAGGAATGGTATCAAGAACAGGAAGTCTTCGTGGCAAGATGGAACCCTCGGAACTAATTGTCCAATACCTCCAGGCCGTAACTTTACATACCATCTTCAAGTTAAAGATCAAATTGGAACATTCATGTATTTCCCTTCAACACAAATGCACAAAGCATCTGGTGGATTCGGAGGAATTAGTATATACAGTCGTGCCAGAATTCCTGTCCCATACGCAAAACCAGCTGGTGATTTTCATTTGCTTCTTGGTGACTGGTACAAGGCTGGCCATAAGGCGTTGCAGAAAACTTTGGATTCAGGAAGAAATCTTGCTTTTCCTGATGGCTTACTGATTAACGGGAAACAAAAAGGAATTAAGTTTACAGGAGATCCAGGGAAAACCTATATGATTAGATTATCAAATGTTGGTTTGTCAACTTCAATCAACTTTAGGATTCAGGGTCATAAAATGAAGTTGGTTGAAATGGGAGGGTCACATACAATTCAAGTGACATATAGTTCTCTAGATATCCATGTCGGTCAATCACTGGCTGTTCTTGTTACGTTAAATCAGCAACTTAGAGATTACTTCATTGTTGCTTCCTCCCGATTTACCTCCCGTGTTCTCACTTCCACAGGATACCTAAGGTACTCGAACTCCAAAGTTAAAGCTTCGGGTGCTTTGCCACTTGGCCCTACTACCGATGTTACCTGGTCTATGAAACAAGCTCTAAGTTTCAGGTATAAAATCTGGTACAGGCATTTTCTTTAAACAATTTGTGTGTAATATATACATTTGCAAATGATTTCTGACCCTTCATTTGGTTGTATTTTAAATATAGATCCAATTTGACAGCCAGTGCAGCAAGACCTAACCCTCAAGGGACATATCATTATGGGAGCAAAAAGATAGTGAAAACGATTCAGTTATCAAATTCAGAAGCTAAAATTAATGGAAAACTACGGTATGCTATTAACCGGATGTCTTATATAAACCCATCTACTCCACTGAAGTTAGCTGATTATTTCAACATTCCTGGAGTATTCAACTTACAAACTTTCAACAAAAGAAGTGCTACTGCTCCTGCTATATTGGGAACTCCTGTTATTGGAGCTTTGCTTCATGACTTCATCGAAATCATCTTCAGTAACACAGAAAACACCATTCAATCTTGGTACCTTGCTGGCAACGACTTCTGGGTAGTCGGGTAAGTCTCTCTCTCTCTTCCTCTCTCTCTTACAAGTTGGACGGTCGGTTTTCTCTTAGCATTTGCAGAAGGCTGTTTACTAATATTAATGCGCAAAAATACAGGTATGGACCTTTGAAGTGGACACCAGCACAAAGAAAACACTATAATTTAGTGGATGCTCCATTAAGTTACACAATTCAGGTATATCCCAAGTCATGGACTGCAATATTATTACCATTAGACAACAAGGGAATGTGGAATTTGAGGTCTCAAATCTGGCCAAGAAGGTATTTAGGACAAGAATTGTATGTTAATGTATGGAACAATCAGAAGAGTTTATACACTGAGTATGATATTCCTAAAAACGCACTTCTTTGCGGGAAAGCCAGAGGTAAACATGTTTAGTTTTGTACGTGTTACTTCTACTACTGCTAGTACTCCTCTTTATATTCCCTAAAGTAAGCTAATTACCTCTATTAGTTATTGTTTTTCTACCATTAAGTATCATCTACTACCACGAATATTGTAAGTGGTCAATTTTTTCATTTTTCTTTTATATTTGGTGGTCACAATAGTGTGACCTGTTACTAGTGCAAAAAGGAAGCCAAAGTTGTTTTTGTATCACTCTGTTCCCATATATATCTCTATTAATCACATTTAATCAGCCTTTTCTTCCATGAGTTTTTATCTATTTCCCTATTAATTTATCACTCACCGGTTATTCATTAGTTTTTGCCGATACCTCAGCAGCTTTGGTCGAGTCTTGTTAATAGGAGGAAAAAAATAGATATAAAAAAGAAAAAAAATGAGTTAAATTAAAATTTTAAATTTTACAATACAAAATAATTGATTAGGAGGATTTTTCCAAATTATCTTTATAGTTAACTGTTTACTTAAATCCTAAAAACATATTTTCGATTTTTCCAAATAAAAACTTCTATATCATTATTGATCATCATAAATTTTTACTCATCTCTAATTTATATTTCCCTCATCTATCAACTTTTTATAAACTCAACGATACTATCCATTCATTTAATGTGATGGAAACTCGAATCGTAAAATAAATAAAATCGTGTTACACAATTAAAGACTAACTTACAATCAAATAAGATATTCGTTAATCAAAAGGAATTCGATTATTCAGATTATCTTGATATTGTTTAAAGAAATCATAAAATTAAATCTCATAATCGTCATTCAGGATGTTAAAATAGATGGTGATTATTAATTTTCTAATGATTTACCGCGTCCTATTGATATAATTTGGAAAAATCATTTGAGTTAAAAAAAAAATTCTTACAAAATTTAAATTTTTTAATTCAACCCAAATATTTTCCCACCTTACATCCATTTATTCCCTTCTATTTACGAGACTCCTTTAATCTTTCCATTCAAGCAACTGTGTAAAGTGCAATGCAGTCGGAGACCTTTTTTTTAATTTAATTACAGTAAGTCATGCTTGTTAGCCGTTGTTTTAGTGGAAAAACTGATAAAAGGTAAATTGTAATGAATACGAGAGATCAAAATCGTACAAGACTAGCCTAACCCAAGAACATAGCCGTTCAAACCTTGGTTCGGTCACAGAGGAGGAGAATGGTTGACCTTAGGGAGGGAAGTAGAAAAGGATGATATCAGATCTTGGTGCATTCTAGTTGAAGAAACCAAGTCTCTGTAACAGAGTTCAAGTGGAGAAGATGTAGTTGTGTATGATAGTGTTTTGAACTTCGATGAACTTGTTGTTTCACTTGTGTTTTCACTTCTGTGTGTCTTTGGAAGTAGATGAAGTGATCTATTTTTAGTGTTGAACTCATGATCTCGTAAGAATTGCAAGATATAGAGAGATAATGAGGTGGAGAAAATGGTTAAGTACGTGCCCATTATTGTTAAGAAAACTCTTGAAATCGTAATGCCCATTATTACTAGGAGAATACTCGAAACCGTAATACTCATTAATCCTTCATCTTGTAACGTTCCACTTAATTTCTTCTCATCAGTTAAGGATATAAGATTTTATTTATTAAAGACTAACTTACATCTTTCATCAGATGGATACTCATTACTCATTACAGGCTATAGACCGCCAGACCAATACCCTAATGAGTAATGAGCATCCTCTTGTGACATGTTTGATCTCTCTTAGATTTGATATTGGGTCATGTGAATGACTCTTTCGATTAGTTAATTGCGTAAACTAGCTACTAGTGTTAAGTATAGTAAGGTTATTAAGTATAAGTGCATAAGCTTGGAAGTAGCAAGACTTGGAAATGGCACAAACTTGGAAGTGGAAAGCCTGGAAGTGTGCATGCTTGGGAATGGAACAAGCTTGGAAGTGTTCGAAGTCAAGATTATGTAAAAGTTTTCAAGGACCGAGCAAGGGATTGGCGCCATGCTCTCGGGGGGCGAACAAAGGATTGACGCCATGTTCTCAAGGACCAATAAAGGATATGGTCCATGCTCTCGAAGAATAAGAAAGGGTTGACGCCATGCTCGAGGACCAAACAAGGAAATGCGCGTTCTCGAGGACCAAACAAGGAGTAGCATGTGCTCGAAGAACAACCAAGAAGTGGAGCCATGCTCCTGGGATGAGCAAGGGATTGGCGCCATGCTCCTTGGTACCAATAAAGAATTGGCGCCATGCTTCTTGAGGACCAAGTAGCTAGAACGTGCTCGAGGACCAAGAAAGGGTTGGCACCGCAAGATCTCGAGGACCAAGAAAGATTGGCGCCATGCTTCAAGGACTAAGCAGGATTAGCGCCATGCTTCAAGGACTGAGCATCAAGGGTTGGCGCCATGATCGTCAAAGCATACTAGGTGTCTTGCGTACTCTTCCCTTTTGTGTAAACTCTGTATTTTGTCCAAGTCACGACTATTGGTACTTGAAACCAAGGAATTCATCCGGAAAATTATCGCACTTGGCATAAGCTCAAATTACAAATATCGAAAGTACAGCCAGGTGAAGCCCTGATATTGCATATGTACATATATTTCATAGAAAAACTATAAGATCAACGTAGAACACCTATAACTATTAGTAAAATTTATATTCTTAGTTCAAAAGTGATATGGAAATCCAGGCTCTATATTTTTGTGTTGGAACGTCGAACTTTGATAGTCGAATACCGGAAACTTGATTAATGTTGAAAAAAAACATGAAGATGTGAAGGATATTAATATCTTGGGAACTAGTTTACAGAATGCCATGGATAAACCTAGATAGGATATATCTCTAGAACTTTAGTACCCTGGAAATATTTTGGATGAGAACATATGCTTGTTATTTCACTATTGTTTTTATATATATATATATTTATAAAGAAGAGACATTCAAGGAATGGAATGGTTTTTTTACTATTGAAATAAATTTGTTCAATCATCTTTATTTTTGCCAGCATAGGGTTGTACCAAGAAAAAAAAAAACATTAAAAAAAAACAAATGGATAATCCAAGAAGGCAACGATGCATATAAGTCAGTTACAGGTTATGCCACAATATTGATTCCATGTTCTTTGTTTTCTTTGTATACACCTATACTTGATTTGGATAAGACGCTAGGGTTAATCTCCATCTCTTCTTCTTATTTTTAATAAGTAATTTCCAAAATATGAATTGGAAATTTCAGAAAGATATCAAAGAGTGTGATTCAATTTAAGGGTTCAAGTTATGAAGAAGATTGGTATATTTATTGATTGATTGAATTAATCCATCTCTAACGCAGACAATCTAGAGTCACTTTATGACCGATATCATACACCGACATTGAGTGCTTTAGTAGAAAAAAAGATAAAAGGGTGAAAGGGTTAAGCATAAGAATACGAGAGCTCAAAATCGTACAAGGCTAGACTAAACCAAGAAAATGGAAGTTCAAGCCTTGCTTTGGTCACAGAAAAGGAGAAGGAATGATCCTGGGGAGGGAAGCAGAGAATGATGAGATCAGAACTTCGTGAGTTCTAGTTGGAAAACTCGAATATCTGTGATAGAGTTCAAGTAGACAAGATGAAGTGGTTTAGGATTGCCTTATAAAATTCCATAAATTTATATCTAACTCGTGTATTGTTCTGTTTTTGAAAATAGAAGAAGTACTCTATTTGTAGTGTTTGAACTTTTGATCTCGTAGGAAACGGAAGAGATGGAGAGATAATGAGGTGGAGAAAGTTGTTGAGAATATGCCCATTATTGCTGGGATAATTCTTGAAACCGTAACTCCCATTATGACTAAGAGAATTCCCGTAACTATAATGCTCATTATTCTCTCCTCTAGTAACTTTCCAGTTAATTCATTCTCATCATGGGTGTTCAGTTACACCTTACAGGCTATAGAACGCCAGACCAATACCCTAATGAGTATCCCCTTGTGACACGTTTGATGTTTTGTATATTTGATGGTTGGGTCATATGAATGACTTTTTCGAATAATCTAGCTACTAATGTTAAGTCTAGTAGAGTTAGTAAGTCTAAGCTTGGAAGTGTGAAAGCTTGCAAGTGGCAAGACTTGGAAATGACACAAATTTGGAAGCTGCAAACCTGGATGTGCACAGGCTTGAAAATGACAAAACCTTGGAAGGGTTCGAAGTTAAGATCATGCAAAAATTCTCAAGGACCAAACATGGAATTGGCATCATGCTCTCGAAGACTAAGCAAGGTTGGTGCCATATTTTTGATTACCAATCAAGGGTTGGCGTGTGCTCGAAGGGGCAAGCATGAAACCGTGTCCCTGGCGACCGAGCATGGCGGCATGACCCTGAGGACTATCACATCGTATCCGAAAATGGCACCTTGTCCTGAGAATTGAGTATGACTTCATGTTTGAGAGTGGCATCGTTTCCTTGAGGACTATGGCATCATGTCTCTAAGAAATGAACATGGCATCATGTACGAGCACGCATTGTGTCCCTGAGGACCATGATATCGTGACCGAGCATGGCATCGTGTCCCTGGGGACCGAGCATGGGAGGTGGCTCATCGAGACATATATGCTCTATATTTTTGACGTGGGACATAAATAAATTTGTAAATTTGATAGTTCTAATCAGGGACAAACAAATTTCCAATTTTCGCCTTTGTCGAAATTCACCATCTACACTAAGAAATGAATAAATTGGATGAAATATCCAACTACGAATATTTAAAAAGTATCTACAAGATCCTTGGATTTTAAAAGAGAATCTATTTTACTTGTATTTTTAGACCCATAAAAATGATTTAAGGTTTATTATTAGTTTGTTTTCAAAAATGTAAGTTTTGTTAATATCCGATTTATATATCGGAAAATATGATTATTTTTTATAAAAAAAATGGAGAGAGAAAATAAAAAAATAAAAACATAAAAATGAGTAACATAATTGTCTATGTATTTTATAGTCCACTAGTATGTAACCCGTGTTACGCACTGAGGCTCATGGGAACAACTAATTAGGCGTGGCAGTGCTTCACCCTGCACCCCTGGTTAAATGCATAAGATTTCTTTTATAATAGCCTTTAATTAGTTTAATTTTTGAAAGGTATAGGAAACATTGATATCGAAGAAAGAAGTTGATTCCCTAAATTTTGGATTTAAAATAATTAAACTTATATATACAACTAATATTTCTTTCATATCTGAATATCTCACTGAGTTATATATAATAGATGTGATATGACATATAATTTCATTATGTTTTGGACTTGATAAGTTCATTAACTCAATAGCCGTTAGCTAATTATGTTTGAACCATACTTTATAATTCCTATGAGCATTTCAAAAATTTATTTTAGTCCCATGATACAGTTTAATAGGCCGAAGTAATTCACTATCCTTTTGTACTTTTATACCGTTTAAGCCACCAGGCCCACCACTGACTATTGTAGTTTAGACCTTATCCAAGATGGGCATTTGTCTTTAAGAAAGAATGCTATGGTAGCATTTTTAATTATAAGATTTGCATCCATGATAAAAGCTTGAATAACTGGTTACCCGTGGTTATATTTAGTTCAAAATTGCCACGATTGGTTTTTGGTTTAAAAAAGTTTAATATTATAGTGTCGCAGAATAATAATATGTTTCAAAAGCAGTGTGTTCAAAAATAAATACGCATGATATCTATAATCTCTATTAATAAGTAAACACTTCATTGCCTTCCTCATCTATCTCGACCAACGGTGCATGTCAGGATCTCTCTATAATCTCTTCCATTTCATTATCATGTTCATCTAGTTCGATCAATGTTGGCATGTCATCGTCGCTTTATATAGTCTTGTACTTTTTTTTTTTACCAGGTATTTCTCAGCAGGTGTATGGAGTTGTTCTCAATCAGGAACAAATACTTCATCAGTTATTTGGTTTTTGTAGAGACCCTGTCTTTCCGATTTGCATGGATATACTGATTGTTCTGCAATTATATTTATATATGTCGTCCAGATGCATCAGGACATCTTCAAAAAATTCTTGATTACTATGATTATTTTTAATGAGTAAGAAAATTTGATATCCTTTAATAATCCAAGTATGGTATATGCATAGTTTAAAAAGATTTGGATATCGCGAAAGTAGAATGAAATTTTAAGTTCCCTACCAAAGAATTTAAAAATGCTTAAACCATAATGAAATACCAATTCTGGATGCATATGTCTACTCCGTACACCTTTGACTATGGCAACTAAAAGCATTAAAATTTTGATACCCATTGATAATCTAAATTTTTATATATTGTTATATTCAAAATTTTGCTCGAACTGTAGTCAAGATGGAAAAGATTTTCAAACGTTGTTAGATGATCAATCACCTGCCTAATCATCAAGACATCACTCATACCAAACTACTAAGGCATGAAAATTACAAAACATATAATTTATTGTAAATTGTCTGGGTCTGATCCAAATTGACGTGAGAAACAAAAAACACGCTTAAATACTACTCAGAGTGTACATGTTTTTAACTTAGGTACCTGCACACTGAAACGGAGCTTTGCCTCGCACCCGTCCCAAAGGAGGGCTCCAAATGGAAATTGCAAAATTTCCATCAAACAAATCAACAGTTATAATGAAACCTGTGTAATTAAAAATTTCTACGACTTAGTTTTTGGTTATATAAAGTTTGACACTATTTTTTTAGAGAATAATAATATGTTTCAAAAGTAATGAGTTCAAGATAAACATTTCCTTTTGCTATAATTTTTATTCAAAAGTTAACACTTCATTGCCATCTTTATCCATCCCGACTAACGGTGGTATGGCATGGTCCCTTTCTATAATCCCCGTCCACTTCACTATTATGTTCATCCAGCACGATCAACGGTGGCATATCACCGTTGCTCTTTATATTCTTTTACTTTCTCTTATTTGCCAAGTCTTTCTTAGAAGGGGGAGTGACCACCACTAACAAATGGGGAATATATCCTGGTCGCTGAGTCTAATAGAACATCTTTGATACTACTATTATCTGAAAAGGTACAGGCTAATACACAGAGTTCTAACATGTGTAATATGTTATATATGTAACCACCAATATGGACGGTATATTTCACATCTTCTATCGAATTGATGTATTAACACGTTTTAAAGGATTGGTACGCTATGCTTATGTCCGTAAATGAATATTTTTTTAAAATAAACATTGTAGAATGATCCGATTTAATTTATTTTATTTGTTTTGTCATTAGGTTTTGACTTGATCGTTGAATGATGGGGGATGAAGCTATCGACATCCATGCTTCTTATATGTTGCATTTTAGCTAGGGCTGCACAAAGGTCGGTTCGGTTTGGTTTTTGGTGGAACCCTGTACCTGTACCTCCCTATGGCCGGTTCTCAAATTTTGTACTTGTACCCTGTACCCTGTACCCTCGGTCCGGTTCCGATTTTGTACCCTGTACCTTGGGTCCGGTTCCGGGTACGTACCATGTACCCTGTTTGTTTTTTTTT
>JAJJMC010030977.1:11754524-11885919 GCA_023531435.1 Papaver californicum | reverse complement strand
CTTTCTTAATCGTCTTACACGTGTCGCTCTTATTTTATTTCCCAACAGTTCCAACAGTCCTTATCCTTCTTGTATTTGAATTCTTGTCATAACCCATCTCTCTGAATTGAAACATCAGCCACCAGACTCTGCCGTACAATACTGCCTTCACTTGAATCTTGAAACCCATCATTCATTAATTCCTTCTTCTTCTCGCTGTCTAACCTTTTCTCTGAACCTTCTAAATCTCCTTACCAATTCTCATTTAGCTCCATATACTTCTTGCCTGTAGCAACGACAGAGAAACTTGGTTATAAATCGATGGTTATAAGTTGCGTTGCAAAACTACAACTACACGAACAACAATGGGCTGGAGAATACATGGTCAGAACTCATCATAAACAATTCATATTCAAACTGTATATTGATTGTTATATGGGTTATATTTTGATCAGAGTATTGTAACCCAAATAACTATTCAAATTAAGCAAATCTACTATTAAAAAAAATGCTCTACAACAGTAACTCAATACCAAGGCCGAAAGCAATAAAAGAATTACACTAACTTTCATCATCTGAGTTACCATTGTTAACATCAGCACCCTTTAACTTTGAGGGACGTAAGCGTAAAACTCATAATGCTGCTAATGGTTAAATTTCAGATGTGAACATTCTCAGAGCCAAAGGTATGGGTATTTTAATTTATACGCCTCTGCATATTTTTGAAGTTCAACTAAGATTCAACGGGAATAAATGCTATCATGACTCTTAGATTGTATTAATTATATCATGACTTACAAAACATTCTTCTGACGACATCATGTAGCCCAATGCTCACCTGATAAACCAAAACCAAAGTGAAAAATCCAATAATAACAATGATACTTCCCCAAGAAGCGCGGATGCTTGGTTAGCAAGACCCTCTCCGTAATAAAGTAATACAACAACTCAAAGAAAAAATAAAGTAAGGAAGAATACACAGACTTGAACACTTCATGCAAATCAATCGTAGTAAAAGATTATGAATCTATTCCTAAACATATTTGCATTTGTACCATACATGAGAGTCCATAAAATACTCTAAGCTTCTAGATAGGGGCACATGGCATCTCACATATATAAACCGCAGAAGCTAATAAGTCATCCATCCTACGACTAAAGCTTCGTCGCACCTAAATAATGTGTGGGTCTAAATGAGTTATACACTAAGTGGGTGTGAGGGTATTAAATCCCTAACTACATGTGTTCAAATACTATGAAAAGAGTATCAAAATATGATGGAACGAGAAGCATTAAAACAAAGCTTTTGGATAAGTACTGAAACAGATATCTGAAACAGACAACATCGTTGCATGATCGACACATAGGTTGTGGGAAAGCATGACACACTGCACGAAATAGAGAGTTTCGTTGCATGACTGACACACAAGTTGCGGGAAAGCCTGACACAATAAAGGGAACTAACAAACATCAGTGCATGATGGACGCGTCTCGATTGTACATGTTGCAGAACAAATGAAACTAAAGCATGACAAATCACTTTCAATAGCCACATGTTAGACAGGCCATAATTCAAATAAGACGCAACGTTCATCCAAATCCAGAAACAACAATTTGAGTACGAATCCGCAGAAGATGTGCGGGATACCAAGCGAGAAACTAAGGGAAATACGAAGTACGCAAATCAAGTCTTGCGGGAAAATAAAAATAAGTCTCGCGGGATACACTTCGTTCCAAAAACTGGATAAGAACTAATAGGTGGAAAGTTAGATTGGAGGTACCCATGAAATTTGCTATAAATACCAAACTCTCAAACAGAAAGGGGGACTGGAAATTTTTTAGAGAATTTGGCTAAAGGCATAGGATCAGAGCAAAGAGTTTAGGTATGAGTATTGTGTTAATTATAATGTTAGTTCATTAATACTTTGATATTTACTGAATTCAAATTGTAGTTCATCCCCTTGTAACATATAATCATGAATAAAAATCATCCAAATCCTTTATCACCCGTGGATGTAGACATTTGATTGTCGAACCACGTTAAATCATTGTGTTGATTCATGTATCAATTTCTTGTTCAAACTGTTATCATGTTTCGCCTTCATTATAAGAGAATTGATTTGATTATGTTTCTGACTCTAATGGTTGTGATCCAAAGATCAGAGTGTAGTCACAATTTGGCGCTAGAAACATGGAGGTAGTAAAGAATTTATTCTACCTGTCCAAATTTTCATCTTTAAAATCTTGAATCTTGTTATATTAGGAAACCCCTTTTCTTACATATACTATGATTTTAAGTGATATGTCAAAATTTTACATATAATTTTTCTCCAAAATTTTTTAACTAATTGTATAGATTAAAATTGTATTGCAGATATCTAGTTTCAATTCTTGTCAAAACAGTAAAATAAGTTTTGAATTGAATTTCTGAACTTGCTTCTGATTTGTCTGCAAAAAAAATGATTTGTTGAACTTATAAAACCTGAGTTAAATTGGAAAGTTGTTTAGCTTATATGTGATATATCAAATTTTAGCTAGATGTCTTCTATCAGTCTATTGTTTATATATATACATATTGCGGAGTTAAAATGTTATGAAACACATGTCTCATTATCTGAACTCTTGTTAGAACATCGACAAAGAAACTTCTACGACAGCACAAGATTGAACAAAGAAGATATCATAATATTCCAAAAGAAATTACATAAATAGAAACAGTTGCAAATAGAACCATACAAGAACAAGATGTTGATATAAGAAATTTGGGAAATCAGACGATAGAGATTCTTCCAGAAAGAGAAATAGTAGGAGAATCCCAAGGACCACAACCCATGGATGCTCAGGAAAATATTCCAGTTAATCAATCAATTAACCATCCACATGAAGAAGCATCACAGAACAGGGTTGACCCCATTAATCAACTACTTGAAGAAATGAGTGAAATGCGCAAGGTTCAAAAAACTTGTATGGAAAAAATTGCTCTCTTAAGCCAAGAAAATCATATGCTTAGAGATAAAGTCCAACAAGATGCGGAAGCATCAGTTACCAGGATACAGGGGCAATAAGTAAGCTCAAACAGATCCGTAAAAAGTAAAGCAAAGATCAATAAAGATCAAAGAGTGATGGTAGTGGAACCCGCACATGACACATATTTTCATTCAAAATAAAACAAGATAAATCAGCGATATGAACCTGATGGATTAGATTTTGATGATTCAGAGCCACAAAACAACAAATGGCAAAAGTATTTCGAGGACTTGGAACAAATGAGAGAAGAAATCAAACTTTGAAAAATAAACATGAGGGAGGACGACTTGAAGAAGTGCTAAAAGAGGCCATAGAACACCATCTTCGAATGTTATGATGGGACAAAGGATCCAACATCTCACTTAAAATACTATAACCGCAATATGACCCGTTAGGAACAGAATGATACTATCATGTGTCGATGTTTTCCTTCAAGTTTGAAAGGGTTAGCATTAACATGGTATGATAATCTTCCAGAAGGGTCAATACATTCGTACGCACAATTGACCCGTAAATTCCTAGAGACGTACATGTATAATAAACCCGCAAACGCTGGGATGGACAAGTTATTTGCTCTTGCGTCTTGGACAGATGAAACTATCCGAGACTACACAGATCGATGGCATGCCATATGTCAAGCGATAGGTAATATAAGTTCGGAAATTTCTATCAATTGCTATAAATGGGGAATAACGAACCGCATGAGCCCGCTCTTTGTAGATATTCATGGAAAAGATCCAAAAACTGAAGGGGATCTAAGGGAAATTATTAAAAAATATGCAAGATTACATGATATTCAAAAATAGCATCCAAAAATAATTTCCCAACATCAGAGAGTTGCCAACAGGGCAATTTTGTGGAACCATCAACAAGTCCAGGAAAGCGGGTTACGGTTGAAAACCCTAATATTGAATTTAAACGAAACAGAGCGGATGAGGAAAGAAGGTTCAATCGGCAATCTGAGGATCGGGTTTTTACTAAAATCAATACCTCATATCCACAAATTCTATAATACAATCAAGAATAGGCAAGATTTTGAATGGCCATGGACAAAAGGAAAGCAACCATCATACACACAGGGTTCAAAAGATTATTGTGAATATCATTGCTTTCATGGTCATCCCACAAGTAGATGCAAGAATTTAAAATTTCAAGTCCAAAAATTAATTGATGCGGGAGAGCTGAAAGAATTTCTTTATTTACCTAATCCTCCACCAAGGCTCAACATGGGAAAAACTGTAAATATTCCACAGAATAACCGAACCATCAATATGATTTCCTATACCGAGTCAAGTCAATCATCTATGAACGCAACCATTGATAAGAAGTTGTGTAAAAGAGTTCATAGTCATGAAGTTTTCAAAGTTGCAGGAAGAGTCACAGAGACATGAGAGGAATGGATGGCTTCCCCATTAACTTTTTCAGCGGACGAAGTTGATCAAGAAATTGAAACACATAATGATCCGCTGGTGCTCACTTTACCAGTGTCTGGATGGAATGTAAATAAGATCCTCATGGATGGGGGACGTTCACTTAATGTGTTATTTTATGACACATTTCAAAAAATGGGGCTAAAGGATGATCAACTCACACCCTCTTATTACACTATTTATGGGTTTAATGGGATAACATCAAAGTCAAAAGGAGAGATTTTACTTGATGTTATGGTAGGACCAATAAGCATTTGGACTAAATTAAGTGTAGTATAGGCATCGTCTCCA
This sequence comes from Papaver californicum, assembly GCA_023531435.1. Classification (NCBI taxonomy): domain Eukaryota; kingdom Viridiplantae; phylum Streptophyta; class Magnoliopsida; order Ranunculales; family Papaveraceae; genus Papaver; species Papaver californicum. The sequence goes on along the minus strand of JAJJMC010030977.1, from coordinate 11,881,192 downwards.
TATAATGCCATCATTGGTAGACATTGGGTCCATCAATTGAAAGGAGTAACCTCAACATATCATCAGTACTTGCGATTCCCTACACCACAAGGAGAAATGAAAATAAAGGGGGATCAGAATGTTGCAAGATCTTGCATCCTCGCAGAAACTCACATGAATGAGGAACGAGTTCAACATCAACAAGATAAAAGGAAAGAGCGAAAATAAAAGCTAAAGAAGAAGCAATAAATCAATATTTGATTAAGACTGCGGGTAAAGAATCGGTGAATGAAACAAATGAATACACTTCATCAGAAGCAAACATGCCAAAAACTAAAGAAAAGGGCAGTATCCTAGAATAGCAATTAAAGGGAGCTCCCACACTTTTAGGGGCTCCCAAATCCACTTTTTCAGCAATTGAAGAAACAAAAAATATCAACATAGGAACAGAAGAATTCCCGAGAATGATTAAGATTGGAACACTAATGGAAACAAAAAGGGAACATGATTTGGTTATTCTATTTAGAGATTATGTGGATATTTTCGCATGGAAAATGGAGGATATGTCAGGCATTGATCCAAATATTGCCCGTCATGAGTTGCATATACATCCAGGTATTACACCCTTTCGGCAGCGTATACGCAAAGTGGCACCCGAATATCATTTGCCAGTTGAAAGGGAACTAAAGAAGCTCATGGATGCGGGATTGCGTTACCCAACTTGGATATCCAACATGGTAATTGTACCAAAGAATAATGGAGGATTAAGGATTTGTATAGATTTCACCAATTTGAATAAGGCATGCCCCAAAGATAGTTATCCGCTTCCTAGCATTGATCAACTAGTAGATGCAGTTGAAGGGAATGAGGATTTATCTTTCATGGATGGACAATCAGGGTATAATCAAATTGTTTTAGCTGAAGAGGATCAGGAACATACTGCATTTTTTACCCATCACGGTTGTACTGCTATACTAGAATGCCATTTGGGTTAAGGAATGTGGGAGCAACTTATCAGCGACTGGTAGATGCAATCTTTAAACCATGGATAGGCCGCACCTTGGAAGTCTATGTAGATGATATGCTAATAAAAAGTATACTTTCAAAGGATCATTTACAAGATTTGAGAGAAATATTTGAAGCTCTGCGAAAATATAAAATGAAAGTTTATCCGGACAAATGCATTTTTGGAGTTACATCCGGAAAGTTCTTGGGTTACTTGGTCACAAAAAAGGGGATCGAAGTTGATCCATCAAAAATACAAGCGATTGTTAATATGCCATCTCCAAGGAATGTAAAGGAAGTACAAATATTAAATGGATGTTTAGCCACACTTAGCAGATTCATTGCCAGGTCATCAGATAAATCTAAACCATTTTTCGACACACTGAAGAAGAAAAGCAAATTTGTATGGAATGAAAATTATGAGAAAGCCTTTCAAAACATCAAAGCTTATCTTGCCACATTACCCGCACTACAAAAGCCAAAGCCTGAAGAAGTGCTGGCCTTGTACATAGCTGCAACATAAGATGTTATAAGTGCGGTATTGGTACGAACAAATGAGAAAGTAGAGAAACCAGTGTACTACATCAGTAAAACTCTTAATCTTGCAGAAAGGAATTACACCAAAATTGAACAATTGATATTAGCACTAGTTTTTGCTACACAGAAATTGCGCACATATTTTCTAACACATTATGTGCGGGTACCAAGTAAAGCTCCGTTAGAGTCCGTACTAAAAAATGCGGGAAAAGTAGGGAGAATAACAAAATAGAATGCACAACTAGAACAATTCCATATCTTATTTGATTTACAAACTGCACAAAATTCACAAGTCTTGGCATATTTCCTTGCGGGTTTACCACTAGATGATGATTTTGAAATCCAAGGTTTGCCCGGAATAGAAGATGATGATTCCCAAAATATACCGAGTTCTCTAAACTCCCGCAGATGGGAAGTATTTGTTGATGGGGCACGGTGATAGGTGCATTATTTGCATTTTTTAGATACTCTAATTCATTTAATTCTTGTTAGTTTTCATATCATTATGCCTTGATTTTGTTTGTTTATGAGTTTCTTAGGAGTTTTGAAGTATATTCAACCAAAGAAGAGGAAGGAGTTCATTCCGGCATAAAAAGAAGAGGTTAAAGGATGAAAAAACAACTTTTAAACAAGAGTTCCAGGAAGATTTACGGTTGGTAAAGTACCCCAAAACCCAACCGCAAAAGAAGTTGTTTTGGGAGGAAAATTCCAGGAGGATTTACGGTTGGGTCTGGACTCTCAAACCCAACCGTAAAATTGGTTGAAAAATCATGAAGATTTTGTCACTTCCATCTTATATATAATTTAAATATGAAGGCAACCCAAAAAGAATGATGTCAATCGGACACCGAATGAGGGAGATATGATCAAAATAGTGAAGTGCAAAAAAGTATCCAGGAGGAATTACGGTTGGGTTCTTGGATCGAACCCAACCGTAAACCTGGAGAGTTTTGGGAGCGAATTTTTGTGATAGTTTTACGGTTGGGTTTCTTGGCTCGAACCCAACCGTAAAACTGGGTGTTTTTGGGTGATATTTTTGTGCCAGAGTTACGGTTGGGTTATTGGCTCGAACCCAACCGTAAAAGGGGGAGTTTTGGCACGTGTGTGAGCTTCTAAAACATGGTCCCGGAAGGATTAAAAACCTAGATTTCGTGGATACTATATAAAGAGACATCCAAGACATTAAGAAGACATCTTTGTACACTTGAAGAACACAAGGAGAACGGCTTGGAGAGCAATTGATCATCACAATACCGAGGGTTTGCTTTACTTGCTTTCTTGTTTATTTTCCATGGATTTTGAGAAATCCATGATGAACTAAACCTTTCTTATTTGTTAGGGATGTAGTCCTAAGTTGGAAAACATGTTTATCAATTGAATGGATCATTCTCATATGTTCATGATATTATCAATATCGCTCATGTTCTACCGTTTATAACGCCTCGTATGATGGATTGATTGTTTGTTTAAGTTGCAAATTAGATGAGCATGCATTGATATCTAGAACTAAACTAGGGTTTGAGATCCGGAATTTTCGAAAAACCCTTGTTACGAGCAGTATAACATATTTGTTAACGACGGGATGTTGCCATGCAATTATGTGTAGAAGCGTGACCTAGGTTAAATCCGAGTGGCACTTGCGCCGGATTGCTTAGAATAACCTCAACTCACAAAGACCATTGCTTTCATTGGGTTAAACTTGATTGGATCTTGCACCAAGTTATTCGGTGAAAAGGATTGAAAGAGTGGCGCTTGCGCCTTTGATGATAATAGGAGTTTTGCCGGAGTAAGCCTGCGATAGGACGCTTTAGGGTTATTGATATTGAGAGTGCATGAATGTTGAGTATGATTTCATTGATAACATGTTGGAAGATGGAAGATGAACTCTCTAACCAATGTTCTTTATCTCTGATATTCGTTTAATCTATTTGCTTTAGTATAATTTAGTTATAACCACAACCAAAACCAACCCCCCCTGTTTACATAAGTAATCGAAAGTAATTAACAATCATCTGCCTCTCTGTGGGAACGAACTTGTTCTTATTGCTATACTCTAATCTATATTAGTGAAGTAAGAACTTGAATTATTTTGGTTGGCTGACGACACGACCACACGGAATAAAGAAGGAGCGGGAATCGGAATTGTGATTACAACCCCTACAGGAGATCGGATGGTACATGCATTTCGTCTTGAGTTCGGTGAACATACAAATAATATAGTGGAATATGAGGCTGTAGTTCATGCCTTTCGTCTCATCACTGAGTTGGGAATAAGTGATATACGGCTTACAAGTGATTCACAATTGATAATACGGCATGTTGAGCTGAAATATCAAGCGTTTGATGAAGACTTTAATAGAATACAAGAATCTTGTTCAAAAATTGGCATCCCAAATTCCAAACATAATTTTTTGACATTTATCCCGAGAGATGAATCGCCATGCTGATGCATTAACATTCATTTCTTCAATGATAAAAGATCAAAATATACTAGTAGTCAAAATTTGGCGAATCTATGAGCCATCAATAAAGTTATGGGCATCCGAAAACATGGAAGAAGAAGTTGGTGAAGATATTGAAGATGCAGCCATTAAAGATGATACAAACCTCCCACGGAAACCAGAAAATGAATCATCTTAAGAGGAGGAGGCTCCCGATACTTCAGTACTTACAAAATGGGATGTTTCCCGTAGACACTAAAGAGGCAAGAAAAGTGCAATCAAAATCTGTAAATTATCAGTTGCGGGATAAAATTTTGTACCGCAGATCTTTTTTTGGGACCGTTACTTCGGTGTTTTCACAAAAATACGGATAATGTATTCTCACATATATTCATTATAGAGATACGGGAAATCATATTGGAAGACAATCACTCGCACTGAAAGCAAAAACTCAAGGGTATTACTGGCTATTTATGCATAAAAATACGGAGAACCTAGCAAGAAGATGCGAAGAATGTCAATGCTTTGCAAAGACAATTAAAGCTCCCGCAACAAAACTCAATTATGTACTCAGACCATGGCCGTTTGTAAAATGAGGAGTAGATATTGTTGGGCCCTTAGTGGAAGACACACAAAAAAGAAAATATTTGATTGTAGCAACTGATTATTTCACTAAATGGGTTGAATCCAAAGCTCTTGCTCGCATTAGGGATACAAATGTTTTCAAGTTTTTATTCGAAGATAAGTTGCAGATTCAGAATCCCGGTAGCTATAGTCTCGGACAATGGACAACAATTACAAGGGAAAAACATTGATATGCTTTTCGAAGCATTTAATATCCAAAAGAACAAGTCCACTCCACTTTATCCTCAAAGTAACGGACAAGATGAATCTACAAATAAAACTATTGCCATGAATCTAAAAAAGACTTTAGATGGACATCATAAACGATGGTGCGAAAAGCTACATAACACTTTTTGGGCATATCGCACGACAAGAAAGAGAAGCCATTAGAGAATCACCATTTCTTCTTACTTATGGAGCGAAAGCAGTTATTCCAACGGATATTATTTTACCCACAACAAGGACAGAAGCATGGGAAAAGAATTTAAACACAGATCTAATGCTTGATAAGTTGGATGACTTAGAAGAAAGAAGGGAGGTTACTCTCCAAAAAATGGAGAATTATCAAAGAAGACTGGCAAGAGAATATAACAAGAAAGTCAAGTTGCGGAATTTTGTTGAAGGGCAGTATGTTCTGCGACAAATACCAGAATATCGAGACAAAAAAGCAACAAAATTTGCACCCACATGGGGAGGACCATATGTCATACAAGAAATTGTGGGACAAGGTTCATACCACTTGCAGAATATGAATGGAGAAATCTTACGGCATCCTTGGAACGCTATCTCAAACCATATAACCCATAACCAACAATGCAATCATACAATAATTTGGCTTCGTACTAGGTAAAGGAGAACAAATGCAATCTCTCTAGAGAATCCATATAAATGTCTATGAGTGTATGACTATTGGATATTTTGCCACAGAGATTCCTAACATGACAGTAATTATTATATCAGATACTCTCTATTTCAGGAGATGCTCTAGGGCCCGCATCCTAATTTTCTCCTGTCTAGAGAGAAGTTAGACATGTGCTTCAACCCTCAAAGTAACTCGAGGTACAAAATTGCCTTGCGGTTAATCAATGCACTAACAATCAATATATATATTTATAAATTGTTTTGCAGGAACAATAATACGATACAAAAGGAAGTGCAAATACAATTTGAAAGAACGAAAAACTAAGGAACGGGAAAACAAAGGAAAAAACTAAGGAGCGGGAGGTTTTGAACTAGAAGGAGGATGTTGAGGGATTTCTTTGCGTCTACAGACTTTGGTGAATCGATCATCCTTGACTTTATCAAGAGTGTTGTTGATCGCTTTCGCAACTCCAACACGAGCTTCAATTCTTAACCAAGAAATATGAGCTTTTGCGGCTTCAAGTTCCCGCTTACACTTATCTACCTCGGTTGTAGACTTTTGGATGCTCCCCTCCCAATAAAGTCTTTTCCCTCGCTCTGAAGCCAAGTCACGAGCCAAGTTTTCAACCTTCAAAGTTTCCAGCTGCCATTTATCTTCCTCTTCTTTAGTTTTAGAAGATAAAAGTTCTAGCTGATTTTGTGTCTCATGGGCCTTGACAGTAACAAGCTCCAATTCTCCTTCAGCCTTAGCAGCTCTTGCGGCCGCATCTTTGAATTTTCCTTCAAAATCTGTAACAAAAATAACAGGTTAATCAATGCAGAAATAATATTTAACTTCAAATATGCAATAAAATAAGATACCTCTTGCGAGGGATTCAAACTCTTCTAGTTCATGGGCCATTGTGTCTTTGGAAACATCAAGAAAATCATATTCTTCTGAAAGATTATGATAATTAACAGTGAGTCATTGTCCCGCAACTGATTTAACTCTTACAGATTTAACTCTGCTTGTTTCAATGAATCATTGTCCCGCAACTGATTAGACACGTTTGTACATTTTTCAATCTCTCTATGTAAGCGGAAAATATTACTCTCACGATGAAGAACGGTATCAGATAAGCTGCGGATTTTAGCTTGAGCATCCGCAAGTGCGTTCCCTTTGGCATAAGCATCTGAAGCCGAGTTATCTCTATCTTTAATCAGTTGCGCGATATTAGAGGAAAGCTGAAAGTTGTGATGTGACCCGAAACGAGAAAATCCCGCAAGGATATTCTGGCGCTCCACGCAGAGCTTGCGATTTTCTTCTTCCAACTTCTCTGATTGTGCCCGCGCTTCAAGAAGACAATCCTTAGTCCATAGTAAAGTAACATTGTACTCTTTCTTCTTACGGATGTAATCTCCATATAAAAGCCGGTGCTTTGATTCTAATTCATCGTACTTTGACTTGGCTTCATTCATCATATCAACCAGGTTATTAAATCTTGATCTCCACATTTTCATTATTAACTTTTGAAACATGTTCTTTCAGACGCATGTCTCTACGTTGCAGCCTAGATACAAGGTTTGAATCCCCCGCTGATCCCATAAAGTAATTCAGAAACATGAAAATAAGGTAAGAAAAATAACATGAGAGGAAAAGTGTTAAACCTTGATTCTGAAGATCAAGTAACTGCTGGAGAAGCGTATCATTACCCACTTCAGCTCCACAACTTCTTCTTCCACAGTCCTAAATTGGGTCTCCATTTTCATGGATCGTCCTTTAAAGAACTTGTAAGCCACATATGCGACATTCTGACCCCGAGCAAGTTGCAATTTACAGGATTAAAGTTATAAATAAAGATGAAAATAAAATGAAATCTAAGGTAATTAAATAATAAAATTACCTGCAAGAGATCATGTTGCGGGAAAGAGTACGCTTCACCATCTTCAAGAGCAACTGTCTCCGCAAGAGAAGAAGGAAGGTTCATGTCGAAGGAGGGATTGAAGGGATGGCCTTGGCCTTTTAACTAGGCTTCTCTCACCACGTCATACGGTGCAGACCACATGTAATCCCGCAGATTGGGGACCGCAGGCTATCTGATTCCACCTGCTGAAAATCGCAAGGAACAGACAACAACTCTTTGGACATAAACCAGCGAAAGGCCTCCTCCTCTTTGTCCATAAGACTATTATCTTCCACAATCCTTTTACCCTTATCCCTGTGTGGGATTTCTTCATTCATCAGGACCGCATCAGTGACAGCCACACTTGCGATATTATCTACAACAGGAGTAGCTTCTATCGTAGCATTTGCCGGCTCACCTTCTTCTGCTGTAGCATTTGTCGGTTCATCCTCTCCTACCGCAGCGTTTGCCTGCTCACCCTCTTCTTCCGTAGCACTTCCCGGCTCACCCTGAATGGGGAGATCCTCCTAATCATATGAATCATCTTCACTTGTAGAAGGTTCAAGAAGATCTTCTCCGAACAAGGGAAAAACTGAGAAGTAAAGAAGAAAAACTTAGCATCCACGGATTGGATCGGAAAACTGTCAGCAACGCCCGTAGCTTCCACCGCAGCAGAAATCGGCTCTGTGGGTACAAAATTTATCACCTGAAGCAGGACATTCTGTTCTTTTTCATTTCTTTCAGGTTCAGAGATATCCTCAGTTCGCAACATTGGTTGACTAGGGGGAGAATTACGAATTTCTCCTTCCTCCCTGTCAGTAGAAACGCGGGCGTAGCCTTAGCTTTCTTCCGACCCTATCAATGTACCGCAAGAACTCATTAAACAAAATTCATAAGGATTATGTACACACATTTTGAATAAATCAATACATTTTCTGATGAAGCTGCAGCTTTGCGCTTAACCCCCGAATCACCTCTCGCGCCCCCTTCAACTTGCAGCTATAAAAAAAAAGGAAAAACAATTAGACAATGTATAAAGCATGATGTAAAAGAATAAATAGAATTTTACCACATCGTTAAGCGAAAAAGCAAAGCCTTCGAAGTTTAACCGCTAAGGGCAGTAAGGATGAAGACGTGATGAAAGGTTGCGGACCGCACTTTCTTGAATGAACTCGTAAACCCATGGTCCTTCAATAATAAGGGGAGTGCGGTACCACCTGAAATCATGATCATCGCGAATCTTTTCCCGTAAAGGTTTCCGCGTTCCGGGAACGACACTCAATTTAGAATTGTCAATCTCCCAGAGCAGACGAAATCCTTCGCCACCTCTACGATCCGGACCGATACTCCATTTCTTATTATTCTTTACAGCTATGTTATCATCATACGTAGCATGGAAGTTGTCTACGATATAATGCTCACGTTCCGTAGGATCGGGAACGTAGCATGTGAAGTTTGTTTCTCCTTGCTGTGCTTACTACATTCATCCAGCACGCGCCACCAATTCCCGTTATATTGGGCAATAGATCGGACCAACCCGTGTTTGGACTTGTTACGGCTCGCAAGAACCTCGTACTGGAAAGACTCCCCGCTCTTCTATAGAGGAAGCCTCAAGCCCACATCCAACACTCCTGCGGGAATTAACAGCCTGTTGTTGTTGTACTCAAACTTCCTTATCATATCCAACGAAATTTCATCTCCTTCAGCAGGATCGCAGAAAGAAACTTTAAATTGTTGAAGTTTGTGCTTCCTTTTAAACTCTTCAATGTTCATTGACCTAAAGCCCGAATTTTCATTTAAACGTTTATTATTAGAAGCTGGTCTGTGGACCGCAGTAGATACATCATCAGCCCTTACAAAGTTAGAAGGTTGAACCCCTGAACTACCAGATTCATCTATCACTTTCTTCTTCTTCACAGCGTAACGAGATAATTTCCTTTCTAAAGTATAATCATCATGATGCGGAGCAATACCAACAACTTTACTATTTGACATGATGAATTTTTATCTACAAATAAGAAATAAGAAAAGATAAATTTATCATGATCAAAAGCAAGAAAAGAACAAGAATTTTTACATAACAGAAGAACAACAAAATAATCATTAAACTAGAATGTAAACAAATAAGCAGCTTTTTGATCAAGAAAAGAAAAGGGTCATGATTCAATTGAACAATCAGACATTAAAACAAAAACATCATCACCATCATTCACTCCTCAAAGTCCAGAAGATCAACAGATAAACAGAAATATTATAAAGAAAAACAGAAATCAAATCACATGAATAAATTAGAAGCATTACCTGTAACAAAGTCAAATAATTGGATGAAAAGAAGACCTGATCCCAATGAAAGAAGTTCTTAATCATGATTAACAAATTAAGAGGAATCAAGAAATCACTGAAAAAGTTCAGTTTTAGAAGAGAATAAAAACTTTAAGAGGAAAAAGACAAAGAAGATGAAGAGTGAAGTGAGAGATATGACAAGATTTGTATTAAATAGGAGAAGATTGAAACTGACGAAACCGTCTAAAAAATAAAGTGGGAGAGAGAAACTTTATCAGAGACGTGATCTTCTTGAAACCGTAAAAAAACCGTCAGAAAAGTAAAGCTCAACGTGTAAACGTGGGAAGTAAATTTATTGGTGGCGTGAAAATCGGGAAGAGAAAAACTAAACGTGGGAAGTAAATTTATTAATGGCGTGAAAATCGGAAAAGTAATAACTATTTTTTCATTTTTAAAATTTTTACTATATGTCAAAATTCAAAAGAAAAAAGGGGCAAATTGTGAGGGTATTAAATCCCTAACTACACGTGTTCAAATACTATGGAAAGAGTATCAAAATATGATGGAACGAGAAGCACTGAAACAAAGCTTTTTGATAAGTACTGAAACAGACATCTAAAACAGACATCATCGTTGCATGATCGATACATCGGTTGCGGGAAAGCATGGCATACTGCACGAAATAGACAGTTTCGTTGCATGACTGACACACAAGTTACGGGAAAGCCTGACACAATGAAGGGAACTGACAAACATCGATGCATGATGGACACGTCTCGATTGTACAGGTTGCGGAACAAATGAAACTAAAGCATGACAAATCACTTTCAATAGCCACATGTCAGACATGCCATAATTCAAATAAGACCGCAACGTTCATCCAAATCCAGAAACAATAATTTGAGTACGAATCCGCAGAAGAGGTACGGGAAACCAAGCGAGAAACTTAGGGAAATACGAAGTACGCAAATCAAGTCTTGCGGGAAAATACAAATAAGTTTTGCGGGATACACTTCGTTCCAAAAGACTGGATAAGAACTAATAGGTGGAAAGTTAGATTGGAGGGACTGAAATTTTCTATAAATATCAAACTCTCAAACAGAAAGGGGGACTGGAAAATTTTTAGAGAATTTGGCTAAAGGCATAGGATCAGAGCAAAGAGTTTAGGTATGAGTATTGTATTAATTATAATGTTAGTTCATTAATACTTTGATATTTACTTAATTCAAATTGTAGTTCATCCACTTGTAACATATAATCATGAATAAAAATCATTCAAATCCTTTATCACCCGTGGATGTAGACAATTTGATTGTTGAACCACGCTAAATCATTGTGTTGATTCATGTATCAATTTCTTGTTTTAACTGTTATCATGTTTCGCCTTCATTATAAGAGAATTGATTTGATTATGTTTCTGACTCTAATGGTTGTGATCCAAAGATCAAATTATTAGTAGTCACAGTGGGAATTCATTTTCTTGATCCACCGGAAATATAAGTAGGCATTGAACAACTTTAAGCTAAACTCTGCCCTGATTTCTCCTAAAAAAACACAAACCAAAATCACAATGAATTCAAATGAATAATCACATTAAGAAAATCAAATTACACAAACAAACAAACGAAAAAACAACATTTTAATCACAGTTAGAAGTAGTTACACAATGCAGGAAATTGAGGTAGTTTAGATCATTAATAAATTCAGTGTGGTTCATGGGAATCATGACCTGCAAAACCGGACACCAAAGTGGAAGCATTTAAACATGTTTGCAGATAAGCTTTAGACAACTAATATAGAAATAAACTTTTACGCTATGATCATTGTACCATGTCAATGCCTGTGTTAATCCCAGCTTCGACATAGTGAGTATAGTTAGCATGTTCTGCTGCAGTAAGCTTGTCGAGACCCATCCAGTCCGAAATTACAAAACCCTATACATAATTCATAAGATAAACTTTTATCAGTCTAAGAAATGTACTATTTGTGGAGCGAAAAATTATGTTTAATCACTTTGTGCCAATCGACACTTTCAAAGATACCTGCAAAACAAACAAACCGCAGATTAACAATAAAATCATAAATCGATTTTTTTTTTTAAAAAAAAAACAATGCCGCCATTAAGTGTGCGAAGAAGTATCAGCATAAGAAAAGCATTAGATACCTGATTCCAAAAAATTGAATCAACAGGAAAAACAAAGAAATAATCTAGTAAAAACTCGAGACCTGTGCAGTACGTACCGGCCGGTACGGTCGAAATTTCGGCTGGCGGTACCAGCCGGTGAGCGGTACGAATTTGGGTTTATCGCCGAAACGATATTCTAGATGAAATGCCGGCCGGTACGGTTAAATACCGGTATTACCCGATATTACCCGGTTTTACCCGGTACATATTATTGTCTGTCAGATGAAAAAACTGATATGAATCCTAGGGCTGATATTTACTTCTCCTCTGCTACGTCTTCTTCTTCGTTTAGAAGCGCCACCATACTCGACTGGACGATTCATGAACTATCTTATTTTCTTTGAGAGAAATTTTTTTATTTTCACTAGATTCATATACTTTTCTCAATCCAACTAATAGAATTGGATTTACTTTGCCAAGCTCTTTTATTCTTTTTTTTAGAAAGAAATCCTTTTTATGAGTCCAGCTTTCTTTTTCTTTTGAGTCCTTTAGAAACCCTTTTGTTTTTTCTTGTAAAACTCTTAAACCTCGAAAACTTTGTGTTTTTTTTTTCTTATTTTGTTTTCTAGTTCTTTTAAAATGGTATTTACCCTGTTCAGCGCCTCCATCTCTGCTTCTCCTCTGAATAGGTCGCCTTCGTCGCCTCCATCTTCTCTGCTCACGAAAACCCAAGGTAAGGTTCCCTCTAATTTTCACCTTCCCCCAATATAATTTTGGCTTGTTTCATTCTAGGGTTTGGTTTTTTATTATTTGTTTGGATGTAAATTGAGCTAGAAAATGAAAATCTAATGTAGAGATGATGGTGATTGTTAGGTTTCAATGGAATTTTTCTCTTTTGTATTAGAAAACTTGGAATATCAACTTTGTTTTGGTCCATACAGTAGGGTGCATCTGTAAGAACATTTGTTCGCTCCTTTACTAGACATGAACATAATTCTCTGCAAAAACAAAATTTGTTAAGTGTTGCAGCTGTAAAAACTCTAGTATAGTAGGCAGTAGCAGAGCAAGAGTTGAAACATAATTTGTTCCCTTTCCACACTGATTGATTACTTCAAGCTTATCTCGTACATGTTCATGGAGAGGTGGGCAATTAAGAATTGCCGGTTACATTTCACATTCCCATTAGTGATTCTTTCATTATCTAATTTGAGTTCAACTAAGACCTACAACTCCACCTACAAATCAACTATGATGCCGTCATTGGGTCAAAATGGCTAATCACTTGTGGGAAACAAAAAAAAATTCCTCAGGTTCGTGATGTTACACACATTCCCTTTGCTGAAAGAGAATTGATGTTGATAAAGATTGTTGTAAATGCTGTTGCGAGAAGGGATGTCCTTGACATTGTTAGCATTTTCCGAGCAAAAGCTGTTGATGTGTCTGATCATACAATCACCCTAGAGGTTTGTATTTTTCCCTAGACATAGACACTCCATGATGACAACTTACATGATATATAGTATCTTTATTGTCCTTTCTTTAAATGTTATTGTGCGGTTGATGATTTCAGTTATGGGTCAACAGTGAACTGCATTGTTAGGTCAGAAAGATTTTGTTGTTGATGTGCTAGGTTGAATTTTCTGTAAGAAATATCTCAAAGAGTTGGACATCTTCATTTTTCACATCTATACTAGTAAATTTTCTTGCAGTTATTTATCATGAATTAAGGGTTTCTTTTTTTCATGACCATAATCATTGAAACTTAATGTTTGCCCCTTGTCAGCTCACTGGAGATTTGGACAAAATGGTTGCTTTACAGAGGTTACTAGAGCCTTTTGGCATTTGTGAGGTATGTCATTCATTAACTTAATGTTTTCGAGATATTGCAATGCTAGCTTCCGCTCGTCTTTGTACTGTAAGAGTGTTACATGGGTTGCATTTTAAGACCTATGAGCAAACGGTGTCGTTTAAGATTTATTGAAACATGTTTTCCAAATAATACGAGTCTACAATGATGGTTTCAAATAATAGGAACATTTTAGACCTATCTAAACGTAGATATCCAAATCTGTCAGTTTATTATTAACTATTGGTTACTGCCAACCTAAGTCCCAGTTTTTTCACGACCAACTATTTTAGAAGGGTCCCCATTACAAACCTGGGTTCGTTTTTGGGGGGTAATCTAGCTATTGTTGAAATCTTTATGCTATTCTGTATTTGTTCTCTGAAGGTGGCAAGAACAGGAAGATTGGCACTTGTTCGTGAGTCTAAAGTGGATTCCAAGTACCTTCGTGGATATGCCTTGCTGATTGACACTTGTTCTTGAGTCAAAAGTGCATTCCAAGTACCTGTGTGGCTATGCTATACCTCTGTAATGTCAAGGATTATCGGCTATGGCAAGGAGAATAATGTGCTTTCCACTTATAAAAGTAAGGATTCTTGGATTGCCGAACTGGCAGTGGAAAGGAGAAGAATTTTTAACCTACTGCTGTAGGATAAGGTTTTCTTCGAGATAGTTTGTAAAGGAGTTGGTTTAATTTTGTTTATAGATGTGTTTGGTCACTTTTGATATCATGATTCCAAGTGGATTTTAGATGCCAACCTTTTCAAAGTTGCTGCTAAGTCATGCTCTTCTTTATAGTTAAAAGCATCATCAAAAACCGAACTTGTTCTTCAACAAATCAACCTAAATTGTCATCAAGAAAAGCGAAACGAAATTCTATATGAGCAACAATCAATACTTATAAGGATCTTTGCAGCAAAGCATAAAAATGACGGATTTACGAAGAAAACCGAGTAACTGACAAGATATTTTTTACCTTTTCTTTGAATCCAGTACAACGACTGTGGAATCTATGGATTTACGAAGAAAACCGAGTAACTGACAAAATTGTAATATGGTTGTTTAATTAGTACTTTAGACGGTGAACTTTGAAGTTGTTGTTGTTTATCTTGTGTTTTTTGTTTGAACTTTGAACTATATGTGGAATCTATGGATCTATATATTTCGGATGAAAAAACATTTGTTATAACGTGTTGAAATATATTTATAGTTATAAAATGTGAGCTAGTATTTTTTTTATAAAATTATAAGTATAAAATATATGGACCGATATTTCACTGGTATTTAAATCAAAATTTCCCGATATACCGGTGTACCAATGTATCGCTCTCAACCGATACACACCGAAATTCGATATGATACAGCCTTGCTCGAGACTAAAAAAATATAAGAGTTATTTTTCCAATCCAGATTTCTTTCTAGGGCACAGCCATCAACAAATAACCTTTGACCCATTCCAACAACCAAAAATATTGTTTTACAATGATGATATCACCAAACAAATTTCAATAGAATTTGGTAAGACCCCTTTCAACTCCAGCAGCCAACCTAAGAACCTCAATTTCCAACGTGTTGTGTTTACCACTTGATCTGCACCAGAATGTTTTATTTGTTATTTTAATGACTAACCGGTTAAACCTATCAATAAGATGGAACATTTTAGCAACCTGCTAGCTTCCTATATAGTTTGAGAAAACATCCCAAAGCTTCGTAAAGCAATAAATACATTACACCGTTTGCTCAAATCTAGAAAATTACTTTAGGAGTGGAAAGAAGATCACGGCCGGTAGTTATAAATTGGGATATAATCGCAAATATATTTTAGTCATTGAGTGACTCACCAAACACTACTGTAAATATAGATTTATATAAATTTTTGTTATTTATGTATTTTATCTATTTAATCTCAAAATTATAAAATAAAAATAAAAGGTTACTCCTAAAATTATACTAATATATCGAATCATTTTTTTATAAATACACAAATTTTATAAAGAACAATAAAATTATTTATTTTAAGAATTATATACCTTTTTTAGATATACGTAATTTATTTTTACCTATTAATCTAAATTCTAATAATATTAAAAGAATATTTCTTAAATGACATGTCTCAACTTGTTAAGTTTTATTTTTATATATGAGAAAATATTTTGTATTCTATAAAAAAAATATTGAATTTAGTTACCTACTTGTTTTACATATTTATTTCCAGAATTATAAAATAAAAACAAAAATAAACAAATATGTTTTATTTAGTTATTCAAATTATGGATACTTTCTAACTTAATTCTCAAACAAATTCGACGGTTCAGATTTAAAAAAAAAAATGTAAACATGGTGTAAGAATAACAAACCAAATATCAACCAATCAGGACAAAAGGTTTCGTCAACCCACCAACACATAAGAAGATGATCGCTACCATTTAATGTGGAGCCTAGGATAAAACAGATTAAATTAAATTTCAACGGTCAGAAAATATAAAGGGGTTAACTTGTTTTTCAACTAATCAGAAACTAGGATTTTATTGACCGTCCAATGAAAAAGGAGGTTAGCGCAATTCTCAAAGTGGAGTGTTTAGGTCGTTGGTTTCTCCCATCTAAACCCAGTTTCACTTTCTTTTTTTACAATTTTATTATAAGCTTTACAAGTGATTATGTTCTCTTAACTCTTAAGTAATAAAATTGAAGATCCAGTAAAAGAATAAAAAAGTACTCCCCAGGAGATTGAACACGCTTATCAACAATTATTGGAAGGATCGTTTGGTTAGCGAGAGAGGAATTTATTTTCAATATTTTATTTATTTATTTATTTTAGTTTTTTTTTAATCCAAATTTTAACATGTTTTGTAACAGTAGGCTCAATTTTTAGTTAAATCTCATTTCTGGACTCATTCGCCCTTTTTTTATAACTCATGAGTTGCTCGCCCATCTATGGTTTCTGTTAAGATATAACTGAGCGAGTAGAAGAACTTTTGGCGTAAATGTTGCAGCTGAATCCAACCATAAGGATATTTGGACTGCAAACAAATTAGAAAAATCTATTACTACAAAATCCTTATATGAATCAGGGTCCAAGATTTATGGTATTTGGTCTGTCAGATGTTCTAAAAGAAAAGAGAAAATTCAGAAAATTAAAGTTACTGGTATCTCCATGAATTCTTTCGTATCAACACTCGAATGAAATACAAATCAGCAAAATGAGTCTGAATGAGAAAGCTCCATAAATTATGGTCCTTCATGAGACCCAGACCACCGACGAATCCAAAAAACGCGCCAAGAAGATACGAATTTGTTAAATTAATTAATAAAAGATTATTTGTCTTAGTTCAAAGTTTCTTTGAAAATGTTTAAGAGTCTCGTTATTACTAGTAGTACTTGTGTAAATGGAGAATTTCGAGGTTTGATTTAACAATAAATTGGTCTAACAAACTTTAGATTCTTTTTTCTGGGTTTAAAAGATATCTAAAAGTAGATACTGTTTAAATACCCGTATATTTAACATATACTTTTTTTAATATCCAATTTGGGTATTCTGTCCAAAATTTTGTTTGTTAGTATAACTGGAATTGACCAATATGCCTTGTCTTCTTTAATTGTTCTATCAAAATCGAAAAATATTGCAGAGACCTTTAAAGAAGAACATGCTTCTTCATCCTTAAACATAGTTTCTTTGTTCTCCGCCAGTAACTTACCTGAATTAGCTGATGATAGATAATACCAGATTTAATGACAACCACTGTTATCGTCATTGATAAAACCACCTCTTCTAAATCAACATTCACAAGAACAACCACCAACACCAGAATCACCGAAGAGAGGTTTATTTAACCTAATATTCTAACTTTAATATCAATCGATTATGTGAATGATCAAATGGTTTTTTTTTGTAAAGCTTAAACTTTCATGGGTTTTTTTTTTGTATGACTTTGATTGACTCCGTTGGGTTGTCTGAATCCAATACCAAACTTAGATTATTCATTTAACAAAATTGATTTCAATCTGGTTTACAATTGTTCTTGCGGATGAATTTCAATTTTGAAATTCTAAGCTAGGTTAATTTTATTTTAGTTTAATTTTGTTTCATATTAACTTCCAGGTTAATTAATAATTGGTTTCAATTGAACTAGAAGTTGTCTACGAAATTGAACCTGTGATTTTGTATTCAGCTTAATCCAATATGTGAGCAAGTTTTTGTTTCTACAGTTTTTTTAAAGTATAGCTAGATGAAACTGGTTTCACCCTGTATTACTCAACATGTTTGTATGATGTTATGCAGTGTTGGTCCTGTAATATTCAATTGAATAACATTGTACCTGCAGTGTTGTTAATTTATATATTTCTTGCAGATGGATTTCAATTTCGAAACTTTTTGTGTGGTTATGTACTATACAGATTCATGTTCTTACCACGTGAATATGAAGACAATACTTGATGAATTAAAATCATTTGTTTGTTTTGTTTTGTTGATGTTTTGTTTTGTGTTTCAACTGTGTAATAAGAGCCTAGACTGTTTTTTGGTGGGTATAGTGAGTGATAAGAGAGATGAGTGTTGGTGGTGGTGCATTTTGCAGTAGTGGGTGTGGGTGGCCAATGTTGGTGGTCAGTGGTGGGTGGTGAAGGTGATGGGGGTGGTGGAATGTGTTGGTGGTTAGTGGTGGCGGTGAAGGTGACGGTGGTGTTGGTTTATGCTGGAACGTAGGGTGATACACTTGGAATATATTCTTTGCAATTGTAATGAAGTTGATGCTATGGAGTGTGAACTCTAGCAAGATGAACTAAACTACAAAGACAGAAAAAAAAAAAACAGTCCAATCGAGAGTGAACTAGGAGGTCCAGGTTGCACAAGAAGGTATCTTCCTGAACAATTTTTTTATGCTTCGTATACTACAATGACATTATTTTCATATAACTTACTTTTGGAATGCCATGGACGTTTTGTTTTTGGGCTTATATATTCTTCTCGCCAGACTAAGTGCGAAGAGTTACAAGCCAAGGTTGAGACTTTGAACAACGAAATCTTCATTTCCATGACTAGATGCAGAGGATGTCAGAGGAATGTGAACTTCTCACAATTAAATTTAAGACTTTAGTGTTCCAATATTTATAAACTTTTTTTTATCATTTTTATGGTTGTATGTCAATTCATTCAAGTTGTAACTGGTTATACCTTAATGTATTTATGGTTATACGTTAAATTTTGTATGATTAAACTTGAATGAATCCAAGTTATCATGAATTAAAACCTGGATGAAACTGATTTCATCCTGCATAATCTAAAAAAAAAAAAAAACCAGGATGTAACTGGTTTCATCCTGCATATTCTGAAAAAAATTATATATTTTTCTCAGGATATAACTGGTTTCATCTTGCATATTCATACAAAAATAAATTTTCGTCAGGATGTATCTGATTTCATCTTACATATTCTGATATAAGATGATATGAAATTATTTATAAGATAAATGTATAAGGTAGTTTAAGTAAAATTTTCAAACTATCTAACCTGCAATTAAGATATACGTTCATAAATGTATCCAGATTCATTATTTACTTTCACAAATGTATTCAAAAATAGTTTTACAAACAAAAACTTAAACAACCTTATCAAAAGACATAATCTTAGTTGTCGCTCTTCTTTCAGCAAACTTCTTTTTCCATTAAGGATTTCATATACTATATCTACTCATTTTATGCTCAGCTTCTTCCTTAACTTTTCTTGTTCTTCGAAGGTGCAACCGCATAACCATTTTTCTTCCCTTTTTTTTCTCCAACTTTTCTGCATTCCTTTCGCAAACCATGTTCACATCATGTCTATCTTTCATTTCTTGATTCACCATTTATTTCTTGATTCACCAACCACGTTCACATCA
Source organism: Papaver californicum (assembly GCA_023531435.1). Lineage (NCBI taxonomy): Eukaryota > Viridiplantae > Streptophyta > Magnoliopsida > Ranunculales > Papaveraceae > Papaver > Papaver californicum. The sequence goes on along the minus strand of JAJJMC010030977.1, from coordinate 11,861,738 downwards.
TGCCTTCTCTTTATTCTTGATTCAAAACTACATATTACTTTGTTCTTACTTTAGTATTCTTCTTGCTTTTGTTTCCTACAACAATTTAATTCATATTTCATTCAGATTCATCCAACTCTAGACTAGTTTAAGCATAAATGAACACGAATTCAACTCAATCTAAAACATGATGAAACCTGTTTCATCTTAGTTTAAACTCTGATGGAAACATACTCAATTCAATTTAAAAAAACTGAAACCAGTTTCATCTTAGTTTAAACTTGGATAAAAATAAATTCAACTCAATCTAAAATAGATGAAACCAGTTTCGTCCTAGTTTAAACATGGATGAAAACAAATTCAAGTCTATCTAGAATAGGATGAAACCGATTTCATCCACGTTTAAATGGAACAAGAAACTCTTATGAAAGAAAAAAACAGGCTAACATTCAGGATAAAATAGTATGAAACCGATTTCATCCATTATATGTATATTTTTATATACTGGAAAACACAATATAAAACCATGTTTTATCTATTGACAACACATGATGAAACCGGTTTCATCCAGTAATAATACAAGATGAAACCAATTTATACTAGATTCTACACAATGAATGTCATCCAGATATAAGAATCAAAAAGAAGACTTACATGTTTTAGGATTATAAAAAATTAATCCATGGTGTTGAAACCTCAATTTGTGAAATTGATGGATTCAAACCTAATTCAACTTCTTGTTTATGGTGTCGATGGTGCTGGTTTATGATTGTTGTTAATGGTGCAGTGATGTTGGTGTCTGTGGTGGTAGAGATGGTGACGATGATGGTGTTGTTGGGGGTTTGTGGTGGTGGAGAAGTTAAAGAAAACGGTGTTGGTGATTGTGGTGGAGATCGTATTGCTGATGGTGGTGGAGATAGTGTTGAAGATGATGGTATTGGGGATTGCGTTGGTAGAGATGGTGTCGACGATGGTGTTATTGGTAGTCTGTGGTGGGGTGATCGTTGATAACAATGAAGAAGGTTTTTTAATTGAAACTGTTTTGGAGAAACCTAAAAGAAGGGGTGTAATAGCCATATGATGAAGAACAATGGGATAAAACCAAATTTAACCCATTCTAAAACAGGATGAAACCAGTTTCATCCACATCAATCATAAGTAATTTTACATTTCAATCATAAGAAATCAGAGACAAAAAACACTCAATTACCTTTCACGAACAAATCACTCAGTTAGATCCAGTTACAAGGAATTTAATCATTATTAACAGAATTGTAATGAAGCAGAATCTAACCATTTAGATGATATGCTTTCATTCAATTTGTATTAGAACAAGCAAAAATCAACCAAACCCCAAATTTAAAACATCAACACAACTATAAAAGGTGAAATTGAAACCCCTAATATGCAATTAGAGAAAAAAATGAAGATAATAGTAAAACTGCATCTATAATATGTTTGTTGATTTACCTGCATGGTGGTGTTTGTGGAGGTGGAGATGATGGATGGTGGTGTTTGTCGAGGTATGGTGGAGGAAGATAACGTCGACAGTGGAGATGGTGGTGTTGGTTTTGATGATGGTGGTGGTGAAGGAGAGAAGAAGATGATAATGTCGATGTTGATGCTCGTGTTGGTGTTTGTGGTGATGAAGGAAGATGTTGGTGATGGTAGAGACATGTTACTAGTGTTGAGATGGTAATTAATCTAATTTTTATTAAGTAACGATCGATGTGTACAAAGTATTAGAAGACTAATGGGTATTTTTGTCCAATTTAGTATAACAAATCACTGTCCATTTAACCCATCTCAAAACTTTAATCATCTACTAGAACCAGATTTAATGGTTTTCAGGGCATATAACCCATTTTCTCTTGATTTAAATTAGTTTTGTTAAGGTAATCACCTTACTGCAGACAATGTTGAAAGAGAGGCATGAGAGAAACCCATGGAGTGCGGCGCGAATGGCCGGTTTGATCATGGCATCGCATGCAATATGCTGCATTCGAAAGTCTCACTCAATCAGTGCAAAGGTATAACCAACTCTCATTTTCTATATATAGGCCTACTTCAACTCTCATTTCTACTCAATACCATTAAACCAATCAGATTCACCATTTCAAAGTTCTATCTCTCTAATCCCACATTTTTTCTGTTTCTTCTTCCATTAGGAGAAGAATACTCAAGGTTAGTTATATACTCCTTAACATTCATCATTCTTTACCCATTCGTTCATATAAAGAAAAATATGCATGTTGAGCAAAAAAGTCTAGCTATTCTTTTTGCTTGATACATATGAAGTACCCCCCCAGCTTTATTTGGACCAATATCTAGTAATATGGGTCCGTCCTTCTTCGCCACTTTTTTTGGTTTGACCCCCCACAGTTCCCCGTCTAATTGTTTGTTTTATACAGTACATGTTATAATACATATTTGTTTGGTGATTTATAAAGTTTAACTAACTTTTTTAATGGACCATTGACTAATTTTTATATGGAAACAATATCTACTAAACCTTTGTTTCCTTTTTCACTTGGGTTGCTGCAGAAATTAGTGTGTGAAGCGAGAATTTTATCAATAATTCTGATATAGTCATCATAAAATGAAACAAAGCAGATCAAAGATACTGCTGCTATTAGTAGGAATATTAGCATGTTTGGGTGATGTTACGTAGTGGAAGCAGAGGACCATACACATATTTCACTTGGGTTGTTACATATGGTACCATTAGCCCCCCTGGTAAACCATCACAGGTAATAATCCAATTTAATCTCATAAGTTTCTCTTAATCAAATTCTAGTTCGATAAGACGATATTTAAAATGTAACATAGGTAGTTAAATGAGATTTATATAGACTTTCATAGATTTTTATTTTTAGTGACTCCCAAAGATTGGAAATATAGAGATTTTCAGTGATTTTAAAAGAATGTTATAGAGAGTCTCTGCGACTTGTAGATACAAATCTAGTGGATTTCTAGAGAGTCTTTGTGATTTGTAGAGATAAAAAGATATAAAATATCTAATCATAAATTCAAAACATCTACCGACTTTTTTATTATGCACGTTACACAATTAACACAAGTATCATGAATACCTAGTAAAATTTGTGTCATTTGTCAAAATTAAAAGCTCATTGTTGTCCTGTGCCTAAGTTTTCATTCTCTTTATTCCGCTCATCCCACATTTTATTCGTTATGCTATCTCGCTACTGATTAGCATCTTCTCGTTGTTGTCTCTGAGTTTGATTTTGAGAAAGATTGTTTTCAGGATCTATTTGTTCAGTGGAAGAATCTGGTTCCTGTTCACTTTCATCAACTGTAAATTCATTGGAACGACATTCTTTGCGCAAAAAGTTATGTAGTCCTGCACATGCCAAAAATATTTCCGCTTGTGTTTTGTATGGAAACCAGGGTGCACTCTTAAATATTAAGAAGCGTGATTTGAATACACCAAATATTCTCTCAACTACATTCCTTAGAGATGCATGTCGAAGATTGAACAATTCATCAGCTTTTACTGGTTGGCGCCCGAAACCTGAATATTCTTGGAGATGATAACGAACACCACGGTATGGAGCTAAGAATTGGCGTCGGTTTGCAAATCCTTAATCCACCAAATAAAATTTACCTAATGTTTTATGATTAACTTAATCATTATATGCACAATAACCAAATTCAAAGAGATTGCTACAAATAAATTATGTATAATTACCCTGCAGAATGGCAAGTCCGTCTACTGCGGTTGGAAATCGAGGTGAGGTCAGACCATTTTTTTGTTTTTAAATCTAATTTTGTTTTTTAACAAACCTTATTCATCAACAAATCGTTCTACTAGCTGGTAAGTTCCCTCCCTCTGTTTTTTTTTCTTTTTTTTTTCCTTTTATCACACTTTTGTTCTTTTACAGATAATCCCATTGATGTATTATGAGTAGATGTTTACTACTTGATTCTGGTAAAAAAATGGTTAATGATTCCTAAAATTAATTGTCGATGTAATCATTTTATTTGGGATGATTGTGAAGAAGAAGAAGATAAGGCAGGAGGGAGTTAAGGAATAGTCATGGATGGATTTTGGTCATTCGATAAGGATGAGGAATGAGGACCTTTGGATTATATCTGTTCTACCAAAATTTTCAAGTCTCTCAAAATATCACCTTTAAGAGAGAGATTTTGCTCATGCCTATTTTCATCAAAAAAAGTCTCCCAAAATCCGAATAAGTAACAAATCAATGATTTTGAAGTCTGTATCTAATAACAAGAGTGTTTGAGTGACTCTTACCAAATCTTAATTCAATAACATGGTGTTTCTAGAGAATTTAAAAGACTTAGCAAAAGTCTGTATCCAATAACAAGAGAGTTTGGGAGACTCTCTCATAATCTCATTTGACTAACAACATATTTGAAAATTCTCTACACGTCTTTATAAGTCATATTTGACTACCCCCTGGTAATACTCGTCTTGTTGTGTAGGGTATTCCCATCAATGGACAATTCCCTGGTCCTAGACTCGACTGTATCACTAATAATAATGTCATCATTAATGTCATTAACAAGATAGATAAACCATTCCTCCTTACATGGTTGATAGGATTTTAGAATATCCTATTTATAATAACCGCAAATGCACGGTGTCTACAATACAGACAATGACAAGTATGGGTTGAACCCACAGGGAGTGGGGACAATACTACAATCAATATTCTTAATAAACTAACCAGAAACGATATTTTTTTATTTTAAGAATTATGAATGAAATAATAAAACAAACTAAACTAATAAAACAACTAAGAAGAGAGAGTCGGTAACCAGGATTTTTAGTATCCACCAATATTTCTATTCAATTACTAAATGAAACATAATTCTTGAATATTTGTCTATTGTCCGTTCTATCGACGTCACCTATTATATGTATTAGAGTCGCAAATGTCACTGGGACGCCCTAAGCATGGTGCATCAAAAGATCTAAGTTTCAGCATACACCATCAAATTGCGTTAGCGAGAAAATTATACGAAACTAATTTTAGGTTCACAAATAATACCTAGCTATTCTAAGCATACCCCATCAAAAGATTTAACTCAAGCATAAAATATCGAATAAGTAGACAAATATATTTGTAATCCTATTATTATGCGCAAAGGTTACTGTATTGTACAAAACCGGTGAAGCAACAAATACTGTTATGATTAAATCAGTAAATCAAAATCATGAAACTAATCTATTCAAATCATAATAGTCTGTACCAAATAATTCAATTCAAAGTGGTCTACTACTCTTAGTGGTTTCAACATAAAACCCTAATTACAAAAATCAGCAAAACATGGGGTTGAGTTTCTCAAAACCCATAAAAATAATTAAGAAAAGTAGAGAGGGAAAAGATTAAACCCAAAAACAATGACGTCTTCTTCTTTCTCCACTGCATGTCTGGTTTACAGTTTCGCGTCTCACCAACAGCCGTCAATTCTCTCTGTTTACCCAGTCTTTTTCCTTATTTTCTTCTCTACCTTATTGGTTCGCCTCCAATCAATCAGCCACCAAATCCGAACATAACCCCTTCTCTTTTCCCTCTCTCATACGCTTTTCTTTTATCGTACAACCCCCCTCCTTCTTTCCACTGACGCTTTCTCTCCTTTGTATCATTCATTCCCCCTTCACCTGCCTCTCTCCCTGACTCCAATTCCTCTCACCTCTTCTGCTACAGCCTATCCTATCAGTCCTTTTCTGTTCTTTCTACTCTCTCCAATCAACCCAACCTACCCTAGGTATTCTTTCTCTCAATCCCCACCTTCTTTCCTCTCTCCCCTATCTCACGTCAACCCTCTCACTCCTTTCGTCATCCTCTCTCTCCCACTGTCATTTCTACAGCCTCCAATCTCCGTATTCCTTCTCTCCTCTTTTCTTTCTATAGCCTTCACATCCTACTCTACACCTGCCTACGCCCCCACTCTCCCAACTTCACAAGACACTTACGCCCATCGACCAATACTCCTAGCTAACATTAATAGAGGTCCACCTTCCTACGTCATCAAGTCAACCGGACCCACCTTCTAATCTTGCCAATAGATCCCAACAACTATTCGGTCCTACCTTTTTTCTTCTATTCCACTTTCATTTGCATCTTCCACTTCCAGGTTTTTTTTTGCTCTATAGAGTATTAGACTGACAAAACAGACAACCAAGCCACGTCCATACCTTCCTTTCATTTCACGTTCGCGTATTCCTAAACCCAATTTAACTTCATTAGTCACATCTGAAAACAATTTAGCCAATTTATTTTGTAACGTCGGGTTTTGAATATATAACCTATAAAAACACAAAAAACGATAATATTAAAAGAAATTCAAGTACTAGCAAATATAAATTAAGTGGTAAATATGTATAAATTATGCCCGTATCAAATACCCCCAAACCTATATTTTGCTAGTCCTCGAACAAAACTAATCTAAATTAAATCTAAAAATAAAATAAAAATCCTAACTCACTTTCGCACGAATCGCGACTACATTTAGCATATGTAATAAGCCTTTAAACCCATAGGTGTCCCTATCGGATGAGTTTCGTCTCGTGAGGGTTTATAAGAGGTATACCCTCGAAACCTTTGCTCAAAATTATAGCTACCTGTGAACGATTGAGGATAGACACTAAACAAGCTATTTAGTTGGCATACTAAATTCGTCGGCTATAAGAATCATTAGCCTGTATGAATCCAATTGTTGTACACGAGTTTGCACTCAGCATACTAAAATTCATATAAGAATGCAAAAATCTACTCAAATAATCATTGAACATCCAAAACTGGATAAAAATTGTCAACATTCACATTGCTCGGAATCAATCAAATTCAAACACATGAATAGATTAGATCTTTGAATCTAAGCACATGCTCCTTTTCAGCAGATTACATGATAGTTCCCATGGATCCAGCATTCCACGCTTGCTTAGGCGACGAAGACAAGGAAAACACACACATATTGCTATCAAAGTGTCAAATTTTTTTTCTTTTTTTTTTCAACAAAAAAATTCTAACGCATCCGAGCTACGACCTTATGGAAATAGTAGGGCCCCACCAAATCACTTAGAGAAACATAAAATTACAAAAATAAAAAACATAAAGTGATATGGTTATGATGATTCCAAGATATGCTTGTTCAATGATTTATCATGTTATTTCTAACACCTGAGTGCATCCAGATATGGATAGACCATTTAGCTGGGCACACCATTTCCTATAGATAAGAACTATGTTTCCATATACCTAGAATGGTTAGTGTCATCCTGAATTGTTCACAAGTTTCTAAATTTCGGAGTTTCTTATTGGCATCAATTTTCAGAAACTCTACCCTCAAACCTAAATTTAACATTGTCCTCAATGTTTCAAACCGTGCAACCTAGAATGGTATGCAATAAATATAAATAAGAGAAATAAATGTAAATCAAAGAGAAGGGATTGGAACGTCTCACCTGATTGACGTAAGAAAAGCAGTATTCTCTGTAACACACATCAAATGATAGTAATAACAAAGAACACTGAAAATAAAAATAAACAAACAGCCTAAAAAGAAAATAAAAACAAGAAAATAAGAATCTACCTACTGGATATGTACAGAAAGGATCCTCATACACTAACAACCTGAAAATTTGGGGATCAACCCAAAATACAACATTTACAAATGACAGCTTCAGACTTATGTTATGGCATCACGGAGACACTGAAACTATCAAAAATAAGGGATTACCCCCAAACCAAGTTTTTACTACGCTTGGAAGTGCATAAAGAACAAAATATGGGGATACTATTGGGATTGGGGAAATATCAATTGGTTCATGAACAATGTCAGGAACAGGCAAGTCCTCTGGGTATTTGGATGCAAAGTTATCCAATAAAACTTGAGAAGCACACAATTCTAACCCTAAATTAGGTAACTTTTGAAAGTCTAAGGGTATAGAAACAACCTCTAAGTCGGGTGAATGATCTTGTGAGATAGATTCATCTATGGAATTAGGCAAATCATCTACACAATCATCCACATGGTCATCTATATATTTTGTATGGAATAGAGAGTCACTACAAGACTAATCATCATCAGTATATAATTTCTGGCATTCCATAACTCTCAATCTTTGCTTCCAACGGTCTATATTTATAATACTTCTCATATATCATTAGAGGTGATTCTTCACTTACCATAGGTGAAGCAAGAACTTCCTTATGCTGTGACCGATTCATATATTCCTGAAGTGTCGTCTTAGATGACGTCTCCTGAGAAGGAGTCATCATCCTCGGAAAAACACCTGAAAAGAAATACTAAAACAAAAACAAGTGAAAAGAAAAAAGAAATCCTAAAATAAAATAAAAAATATTGTACAAAATAATAAATAAATAAAATAGACCTAAACTATGATTAGAAAATCAAAAATACTAATTACAATATTTCACAACCTCTCCCCGGCAGCGACGCCAAAAATTGATAGGATTTTAGAATACCCTATTTATAATAACCCAATCGCACGGTGTCTACAATGCAAACAACGGCAAGTACGGGTCGAACCCACAGGAAGCGGGGACAATACTACAATCAATATTCTTAATAAAATAACCAGAAACAATATCTTTTCGATTTTTAGAATTATGAATGAAATAATAAAACAAACTAAACTAATAAAACAACTAAGAAAAGAGAGTCGGTAACCGGGGTTTTTAGTATCCACCACTATTTCTATTCAATTACTGAAATGAAACATAATTCCTGAATATTTATCTATTGTCTGTTCTATCGACATCACCTATTATATGAATTAGAGTCGCAAATGTCACTGGGACTCCCTAAGCATGGTGGATCAAAAGCTCTAAGTCTCAGCATACACCATCAAATTACGTTAGCGAGAAAATTATACGAAACTAATTTTAGGTTCACAAATAATACCTAGCTATTCTAAGCATACCCCATCAAAGGATTTAACTCAAGCATGAAATATCGAATAAGTAGACAAATATATTTGTAATCCTATTATTATGCGCAAAGGTTACTGTATTGTACAGAACCGGTGAAGCAACAACTAATGTTATCATTAAATCAATGAATCAAAATCATGGAACTAGGGGCAGATTTTAGCCAGTGGCAGATTTTTTTATTTTTCTGAGGCCCCTCTGATTTCTGGGCCTAGGGCGGTCGACCCTGTGGCCCTATGCAAAAGACGGCCCTGTGACAGCGAGTGCAGCGAGACCTAACCCTCAGGGGACATACCATTATGGTAGCGAAAAGATAGTGACGATAATCAGATTATCAAATTCAGAGGCTAAAATTAATGGAAAACTACGGTATGCTATTAATGGGATGTCATACGTAAACCCCTATACCCCACCGAAGTTAGCTGATTATTTCAACGTTCCGGGAGTATTCGACTTAAAAAGTTTCAGAAAAAAAACTTCCCTTGGTGCTCCAGCAAAATTTGGAATTCCTGTGACTGGAGCTTTGCTTCATGATTTCGTCAAAATCTTCAGTAACACAGAAAACACCATTCAATCTTGGTACATTGCTGACAATGACTTCTGGGTCGTCGGGTAAGCCTCTCTCTCTTAGAATTTTGATGTTACATTATACATCACACACTAAGAGGCTGTTGATTTTAATATAAACGTAAAAATACAGGTACGGACCTCTGAAGTGGTCAGCAGCACAAATGAAACACTATAATTTAGTGGATGCTCCAAAAAGTTACACAATTCAGACATATCCCAAGTCATGGACTGCAATATTAATGCCATTAGACAACAAGGGAATGTGGAATTTGAGATCTCAAATCTGGCCAAGAAGGTATTTAGGACAGGAATTGTATGTTAAAGTATGGAACGATGAAAAGAATCTATACACTGTGTACGATATTCCTAAAAACACACTTCTTTGCGGGAAAGCCAGAGATAAGCATGTTTAGTTTTATATGTGTTACTTCTACTACTATTTCTATTCCCTGAAGTTATCTAAGTACTTTTACTAGTTACTGTCATTTAGTATCATCTACTACCGTGAATATTAAAAGCGATCAGTTTTTTCTTTCTTCTTTTTTGTTATATGTAATATTTGTGATTTACTATTAGTGGTCACGATAGTGTGACCCGTTAAAAGATGACGTGGAGAAGAAATTGAAGAAGAAGAGAAGCCAGAGTAGTGGTATTTGTATCACTCTGTTTCCATCTCTATCTTTATTAATCATGATGAATCAACCTTTTCTTCTGTGAGTACCATTATTCCTAAAGACACTTTGTTCGTAGAGCATACAGCCCCATTTCTTGACTAAAGCATTTCAGTCCATATTAAACTCAAGTACGCAGCCAAAGTTTACCATTCTCTTGCAGCAGCATAGGCCCAAGTTTCACACCAAGTCCCGCACCAAATCCCGCACCAATTGTCCGTACCAATATTTGCCTGCACCACCTTTGTCCGCATTAAAATTGGATTGAGACCATTTGAAGATTAGATCAATAGGGACACGTGGTGGATTCCATGGATACATGGCGAAATGAGATGAAACTCCATCCACACATGGCAGAATGAGAGGAGTATTTTCATTGACAAGTTGTGTTGATGAAGCATATAGCTTACTAATGCTTGAAGATAAGGATAATGGGCATTTTTAGTAAATGTCATTTCTTACACCCCTTTAAATACAAAGTTAATGTAATAGAGGAGGAGGAATTTTGGTAATTCATTTCTTCTGCTTCATTTTGACTGTAACCCAAAAGATCAATAAGAGCTTCCAACTTTCGTCACCCTTGGATATAGGCAAACCATTGCCGAACCACGTTAATTCTTGTGCTGATTTCACGTTTGTTTTGGATTTCATTTCTAACTTAACTTTTGTTCTCTGAATTTGTATTGCTCTGTATCATTTGCGCCATCAAAAATGTTCATTTCTAAACAATTTAAGTTTTGGTTGTGGTGATCAGATTTTTGGCCACTACAATTTGGTGCTAGAAACTGGGATATTTAAAGGATTTATCCTGCCTGTTGCAAAATTTATGAAGGATTCAGAAAAGTTTTCATTATCAAAAAAATTTGTATCTAAACCCTTTTGGATTCAAACGAGTCTACATTTTCAATCAGTTTTAAAATGATGAATTCTCTTTTTATTGATTTGATTTCATTTTCAAGCATTCCAGTGGGGAGATTTAAAACAAAAGGCTTTGAAGAAGTTTTCATAAAAACCTTGGATTGTTCTTCGACAAAGATCTGTTACTTATTCTAAAACTTTGATTCAAAATAGTTTTTGATTACAGATTTACAACAATCGAATCTTGCTTTAAAGACCCATCAAATGAATTTCGAAAATACTAAAGGTGAAAAATTCGATTAATTTGGGGATTTTTGCCTTGTAAACAAAATCGAACAAAACTCCATTTTTTCTGTGATAAAGCAAAAGAGAAATCCTCCAAATTCCAGAAGAAGTAATTGATGCGGTGAACACCCCCTCTTCATCAATTGGGATGTCAATGTGAAATCAGCACTTTAGTTGATGTCAACCCATTTCCTTCTCATTCCTGTGTGTTCCATGATTAGACCGAGTGATTCACTCAAAGGAGACAATAGTGTTTGAAAGTTGAATGGCTGTGATTTTAATAGGTTTTAGTGTCTATATTGAATTTAGAAAGTTGGATTATCTCTTAAATTGAGTTTGCATGTTGAAGAGAAGCTATACAAGCGTGAACATATAACAACAAAAGTACATTTCTGTCTATACAAAGAAACGCACATAAAGTGTTTGTGGAAAGGTTCTCCAGAATGAAGTTGTGGAAGCATTAGCAGTGAATAGAAAATCGACATAGATAGAAAAGATGAATGCCTATAAAAGATTGGGTTGGTCTGAAGAAGGATTTTGAATTACATTTCTGAATTGTGTATGAAAGTTTCCGAGAAACAGATAACATTGGATTTTTTGTTCAAGCTTGAAGAATAGGATTATAAATCACCAACAATTCCATGGATTATCATCAGCTTCATCAGTGTTGGGACAGCTAAGGAGAGACCAAAAGATTTAGTCCCAGATTTAAGTCAAGCTGGGATAACAAGTGAATCAATAAGTGATGTTTATGAGAAAATCTACGACTAATGACACCTGACAACCTGACACATGACCCGTCTCGAGATAACAAGCTCTTACAAGCATTAAACAAATATGCGTCAAATGACGCCTAATGCAGGGCCCTTCTCGAGATGACAGGTTCATACACAGGCATTGGTACGTATGTATAAATCTGCGTTAAGTGACACCTGATACAAGACTCATCTCGATTATCACCTTCAATAGTCTCTTGAAAAACGCGACGAGAAGATACAAGATATTACGGGACAAGGTTCTTACAACTTGCGGGATCTGGATAGAGAAATTTTACGGCATCCATAAAACTCACAATATCACAAAATCTTATTACTTCAAAACCCTCAATGCAATCGTACAATGATTTACGCTCATGCTAGGTACTCTCCACTTCAGGAAGTACTCGCAATCAACAATATAATCATACATCAAATTGGTTTCATGTTAGGTAAATCTATAAGCATAACCTCTCAAAGAAGGTCCGTGTCTATGAGTGCATGACTCTTGGATTTTTCGCTAGAAGGGGTACCTAACATGATAATTAAGTGTTGTAATTCTCCGTTTTACGGGACTTTCGGGACCGTATCTTACTTTCCTCCTGGCCAGAGAGAAGTTAGATATGCAGTATTCCCATAATGCAACCCGGGGCGCAAAAAATTCCTTGCGGTTGATCACACTCAATCAGTATATCTATATATACAAAATTTTGTTTTGCAGGGATAAAAACTCAAGATAAAGTGGAAGTGCGATTACCACCAAATTATGGTACGAGCGAGACGTGTAGTTATTTTCTTAAAAATTATTCTTCGAACAACTCTCAAGAAAATGGGGAAAATTGTGAGTACCATTATTCCTAAAGAAACTTTGTTCGTAGAGCATACAACCCCATTTCTTGACTAAAGCATTTCAGCCCATATTAAACTCAAGTACGCAGCCAAAGTTTACCATTCTCTCGCAGCAGCATAGGCCCAAGTTACGCACCAAGTCCCGCACCAAGTTCCGCACCAATATTTGCCCGCACCAATTTCCCGTACCAATATTTGCCCGCACCAACCTTTGCCCGCACCAAAATTGGATTGAGACCATTTGAAGATAAGATCAATAGGGACACGTGGTGGACTCCATGGATACATGGTGAAATGAGATGAAACTCCATCGACACATGGCAGAATGAGGAGTATTTTCATTGACAAGTTGTGTTGATGAAGCATATAGCTTACTAATGCTTGAAGATAAGGATAATGGGCATTTTTAGTAAATGTCATTTCTTACACCCCTTTAAATACAAAGTTAACGTAATAGAGGAAGGGGACTTTTGGTAATTCATTTCTTCTGCTTCATTTTGACTATAACCCAAAAATCAATAAGAGCTTCCAACTTTCGTCACCCGTGGATGTAGACAAACCATTGCCGAACCACGTTAATTCTTATGTTGATTTTACTTTTGTTTTGAATTTCATTTTTAACTTAACTTTTGTTCTCTGAATTTATATTGCTCTGTATCATTTGCACCATCAAAAATATGCATTTCTAAACAATTTAAGTTTTGGTTGTGGTGATCAGATTTTTAACCACTACATCTTCCATAAGTTTCATTTATCTCCATCTTGATATTGGCTTATCTGTGTATAATTGGGTTAAATTTCTAGATTCCACGAGCTTTAGTTTATCACACAACTTCTAATCGAGTCTATCAGCAGCTCAAGTCTTTCCATGCAAGACAAAAGTGTAAAGTGCTATGCCGCCGAAAACCTTTCTTTTTATAGAAATAAGCCTTTGAAAATGTTATTTGGGAGACCTCGTTGATAAGATAATGGATTTTACAGATATTATAGAGTTTTCTTGAAAACTCTTCTATTTCTCTGTAACCATTGCGTCCACGAAATAGCAAAAGGCATCGTCTTCCAAGTAAAGTTGCAACTTAGTTATTAATCCGTCTTTGCCAACTATTTAAGCAGGACATTGTAAAGTTTCACGGGACCTCCGCCTTAAACATCTAAATTATGTGCAAGCCCAATTGTGTCATGGGTTTAGCTGAGACGAGTACTAGGAAGTAGGAACTTGAACAAAAACGTAGTAGTAGTCTAGTACTGCTTTTGTCTTCCAGTTTGAGTGAAGAGCTATTGACATAAATCATAAATGTTCCTGAACCCGACCATAAAGATATTTGCGCAACAAATAGATCACGAAAATTAACTCATAAATCCTTATATCCAGCTCAACAGAGTATGGTGTTTGTCAGATTTCCCACGAGAAAAGCTTCAGAAAGTAAATGCATACCGGTATCTCATGAATTATTTTGTCCATTTAGGTGCTTCTTCTTCACAATGGGATGGATGGCAGTCAATAAATACAATTAGCTATAATGAGCTTGCAAGTGAAAACATTTATGTCATTTTAACTAGTAAACCCATTATCACTTGCATAGATTCATCCTTCATTAGACCACCGACAATTCAGAAATACGGGACAAACAGTAGAAAATGAAATCTCTTGGTTTTCTTCTTCTTCTTTTACTAGTTACAGTAAATGGAGAATCTCGAGATTTGCATTTAAGTTTATTTAGTTTAAGGGTGAGAGTACACTCCTGCACAGATCGCACACAGTATCGACATTCGTCTCATTAGTTAGTAGTTACAGACATAGTCAGATATACATGAGAGAGACCCATGAAGTGCGGTGCAAATGGGCCGGTTTGATCATATTATCATGCTACGTACATAGTACGTTGCACCCACAAGGCCCTTCTAACTCAATCAATGCAAACTTACTACCATTATTACTGACATTCTATATATAGGTTTTCTCAAACTCCCAATTCCACTCAGCATCAACAAATCAATCACCACCATAAAAACTTCTCTTTCTCCGATTCCGCATTGTTTCTATCTCTTCTTCAATTTGAAGAAAATCACTCAAGGTCAGTTACTTGTTTCTTCCATATCCATGTAACTGAAAAACTATCTTTTGAGGAAAAAAAAAAGTACTGGTACAGTACTAAACTACGTTTCTTTTTGCTTGGATCCAGTTCAGTTTCTCCAACTTTGATTGTACGAATTTCTAGTATCATGGGTCCCCCGTTTTGACTAATCCTACAGTTCCGCGTCTAATCGTAAATTTTTTAAATTTCAACTTGGTCAATTGACCATTGACTCTTTACCGATTCATGAAAACAATGGTCAAATGAAATTCTTTTTATACTAATAATATATCCTTTTCATTAGGGCAATTGCAGAAATTAGTCTACGAAGCAGAGAATTCTAATAATTTTTGAGATATAGTCATAAATGAGAGGAACATCAATGGTGTTGCAGTTATTAGTAGGATTATTGGCATGTTTGGGTGCCGTAATGGTTGTGGATGCAGAGGATCCATACAGATACTTCACTTGGGTTGTTACTTATGGAACCATTTCCCCTCTTGGCACACCTCAACAGGTAATAATCCAATCAAATCTTATGCATTTCTCTGAATCCAAATTCCAAATTAGTTCATTTTCATCGATATAACGATACTTAATCTTGTTTCGCAGGGTATTCTCATCAATGGTCAGTTCCCTGGTCCTAGACTTGATATTGTCACCAACGATAATGTTATCATCAATGTCATTAACAAGATAGATCAACCTTTCCTCCTTACATGGTAACCTATCTAGCTTATTATGTTTAAGCCTTTTAATTTAAAGCGTATAGAGTGATATCGGATATTGACTGTTAAATACTTGTTATCTATCTTTAGGAACGGGATCAAGAATAGGAAGTCATCATGGCAAGATGGAACCCTTGGAACCAATTGTCCGATCCCTCCAGGCCGTAACTTCACATACCATGTTCAAGTTAAAGATCAAATCGGAACATTCATGTATTTCCCCTCATTACAAATGCACAAAGCTTCCGGCGGATTCGGAGGAATCAATATGCATACTCGCCCCAAAATTCCTCTGCCATTTGCACAACCAACTGACGATTTCCATTTGCTTATTGGTGACTGGTACAAGGCCGGCCATAAGGCATTGCAGAACACTTTGGACTCAGGTAGAAAACTAGCTTTTCCTGATGGTTTACTGATTAACGGGGTACAAATAGGAATTAAGTTTACGGGAGATCCAGGGAAAACTTACATGATCAGGTTATCAAATGTTGGTTTGTCAACTTCAATCAATTTTAGAATTCAAGGTCATCATATGAAGTTGGTTGAAATGGGAGGATCTCATACCATTCAAGAGACGTATGATTCTCTTGATGTCCATGTCGGTCAATCACTCTCTGTTCTTGTGACGTTAAATCAACCAGCTAAGGATTACTTCATCGTTGCTTCTTCTCGATTTACCTCCCCTGTTCTCACTTCCACTGGATACCTTACGTATTCAAACTCCCAGGTAAAAGCTTCTGGTGCTTTGCCAGTTGGTCCTTCTGCTTCCGATGTTCCCTGGTCTATGAAACAAGCTCGAAGTTTCAGGTATAAACTTTGGTACAAAATTTCCTTTTTATGATTGCGTACATACACCGAGTCTGTGCAAACAATTCCTGACCTTAATTTGGTTTGTATTTGAAATGTAGATGCAATATGACAGCAAGTGCAGCGAGACCTAACCCTCAAGGGACATACCATTACGGTAGCGAAAAGGTAGTGACGACAATTAGGTTATCAAATTCGGAGGTCAACATTAATGGAAAACTACGGTATGCTATTAACGGGATGTCATACGTAAACCCTGATACTCCATTGAAGTTAGCTGATTGGTTCAACATTCCTGGAGTATTCGACTTAAAAAGTTTCAACAAAAAAACTGCTGCTACTCCAGCTAAATTTGGAACTCCTGTGATTGGAGCTTTGCTTCATGATTTCGTCGAAATCATCTTCAGTAACAAAGAAAACACCATTCAATCTTGGTATCTTGCTGGTAATGACTTCTGGATCGTCGGGTAAGCCTCTCTCTTACACTTTAGTTCGTGGATCATCACTTAGCTACTCGAATTTTGATATGGCAATTTATAGGTGTTAATAAATGTTGACTTGAAATACAGATTTGGACCTCTGAAGTGGACAGCAGCACAAAGGAAAAACTACAATAAAGTGGATGCTGCAAAAGGTTACACAATTCAGGTATACCCAAATTCATGGACCGCAATATTGGTGTCATTAGACAATAAGGGAATGTGGGATTTGAGATCTCAAATCTGGCCAAGAAGGTATTTAGGACAGGAATTGTATGTGAAAGTATGGAACGATGAGAAGAGCCTCTACACTGAGTACAATCCTCCTAAAAACGCCCTTCTTTGTGGTAAAGCCAGAGGTCAACACGTCTAGTATCGTACATGTTGTTTTATATCATCTGCTACCGAGAAAACTGAGAGCGGTCAAAAAAAATTTCTTCTTATATGTAATTTTTGTGATTTTACGTTTGTTGGTCACGATAGTGTGACTTGTTAAAGGGATGAAGCCGAGTATAATAGAAGAAGAACAGAAAGATTAGTGAAGAAGAGTCGAAGAATTAATAGAAGTCGGAGTAGTGGTTTTTGTATCACTCTGTTTTCCAGCTTTTGATATCATATTAATCGCGACAAATCAGCCTTTGTCCATAAATTTTATGTATTTGTCATGCTTTTTTTTCTTCGAGTTGGTGAATTTTATTAAAATCTGAAGTAGTCTTTTTATTTAGATTCGGCAGAGATGACACTAGTCAACCAAATAAGCTAGACTGACTCTCAAAGCTAGACTGACTTTCATATTTGAGGTCAAGGGTTTAAGACTTTAAGTCCTCTGTTCTTTACTTTTTTTTCATTTTCCCTCCACAATTAAAGTATACAACTAAGTTCACCCTACAGAAATGAAGCTTAGTTTAAGGTAACCCTATTGTCAAGTCGGTTAAGGGGCGGTTTGGGAGAAAAAATGACTAAATTATTTTTTTAACTATATAAAATCAAGGATTAGACACTTTTTTGTCCGAACAACAAAGGTATTTAACCTTTTTTTTCCATACATGTGTAATAAATTATGGTAATTAGAGATCAATGGGAAAGATAAAGATTAAGTGGTTCGATACTAATGACCTACGTCTACAGATAAAATCCTTTAATTAGACTAAATTATATTGATCATCAGGACATTCTGAAATAGATTTACAAATATATATTGAATCCTATTTATATAGGATTACAGGAGAAATAGTACTAAACCTAGTAGATAGGTAACAAACCAATTTTTGACTAGGTAAAAATTTATCTTTATCTAGCTTAACTACCGGACTTAACCTGACATGATCTTCCGTAACTTCATTCACGACCCCCTATGTGTCATATATTCCAATAGTGTGAACAACTAAAGGTTTAGATTATTTTTTTTGACCGGAAAAGATGTCTTCATTAATAGAAAAGAGGACTACATAGGTCTACATATAGTTGGTTGTGTAGAGGAGAAGGATCGCTCCATATCTTTCCCACACCTTTTGTGCGAGCAAGACTAGCTATAAAGTCCGCTATCTTGTTTTCCTCTCTTCCAATGAACGTAAGATTACAGTAAGGAAATAACTTTAAAAGTCTTTTACATTCTACTAATAACGCATGGCAGGACCAAGGGCTAGAAGCCGAGATGTCATTAACGTCATCTATGAACGTTTTTGCATCCCCCCGAAATAAAATTTGACTCCACCCTTGTTCTTGAGCCCAAATGATGGATTCCCTCAAAGCCATAGCTTTCGCCTGGTGATTAGATCCGACCCTAGTCACTCCCGAGAAACCTGCTATGAAAGATCCCTTCGAAGTGCGAGCTACGGCTCCATATCCAGCTACATAGTCAGAAGTAGAGTAAGAACCGTCAAAATTTATTATAACAAAATCAACATTTCTAGAGACCCAATTGGACACAAGTTCCTTTTCGGAGATGATGGCCTGCCTCGAGTACTGCATACGGTTAGGTTGAATTTGTGGTGATTGCTCGGTTAAGTTTGCTACTGGGGATTGGTGTTGGAGTGTGGAGGTGTGGCGATTGTCATTGCCTAACGAGAGGTGACTAAAAATGCCGTGTGGCTGAAGTACTGACTGGGGTGTTTTGTGGTTGGGGCTAGGTTGGGGAATGGGGAAAGAGGGGGTTGTGTGAGGGATATTGATGAGCTGGTTATGGGGAGCAACTACGGTTTTGGCTATGATTGTGAGAACAGTGGTTGGATTTGGTTTTACTTTATCAAAAATAATGTCGCACCTGTGTCTCCAAATCCTCCATAGAATCTGGGATATATAAGCAATCGATACTTTATTTTTGAAAGAAATAATGATGTTATGCTTATGCCATGATTTAATCCACTCCGAGATGCAATTATATGACAACATGTTGGTATACAAACTGGGCCATAGGGTCTGCCAGACTTTCAGCAAGGTCACAATGCATGAAAAGGTGTGTGCTAGTTTCAGTATGTTTATTACAAACTGGGCACATCTGGTCCATTTCACCCATATGTTTGAATATTTTGCTTCTGATTTTCAAAGTTTGTTTCAGCATTTTCCAAATGAAAAGATTTATTCTGTGTGGAGTTTTGATTTTCCATATGTTGTTCCATACCTTTGGGTCCACTTGACTGACTCTGGCATTGGAAGTATTTTTTTGGACTAATTTTTTATAGGTAGAGGCAACAGTAAAAGACCCGTTGGAGGTGAGACTCCAACCCATTTCGTCCCGTCCTCCCGGAAGGATAGGAATGGCCATAATTTCGTCAATTTGGACTCTGGTGAACAGATTCCGTATGATAGAAATTTTCCAGGAATGGGTGTCGTGGTCAATTATCTCACTAACCCACGAGAGCCCCGAGTTCTTTTGTAACTCAGTTACTTCATTCGATTTCATACTAATCAGCCAGTTGTAATCCCAAATCCTGACTCGGGTACCATCTCCGATGGACCAAAGGTGGTAGTCCCGGATTATGTTGATACCTTTTAGGATACCTCTCCAAATCCAGGTGTCTCTAGAATGTTTTATGGCATTCAGGGGACTGGAGTTAGGGAAGTAACGAGATTTCAAGACCCTGGCCCATAGGTCAGATTCATTTTGGATTAGTCTCCAAGCAAGTTTAGTAAGCATAGCCTCGTTAAAGAAGATCAGGTTCTTGAAGCCTAAGCCTCCCATACTCTTAGGCTGACAAAGGGAATCCCATGCTTCCATGGAGTGACCCCTAACGTTGCTTTTTCTGGAATTCCAGAAATTCCTTTGGATTTTTTCCATGGAATTTATAGACTTCTTTGGCATGTCTAGGCATCCCATCTGGTAATTGGGGAGAGTATTTATGATCGATTGAATCATAGTAGCTCTTCCGGCTTGAGAGAGAATTTTAGATTGCCAACCTTGGAGTCTATTTTCCATACTCTTCAGGATAGAGTCAAAGGTTAGGGTTCTAGCTCTTTTTCGGAAAAGAAGGAAGCCTAGGTATTTTTCCTCATTCCGCATTCTAGGCATGTCCATCCAGCCACCCAGCATATCCTGAAACCCTTCTTCAATATTTTTGCTACAAAAAATCCCTGATTTGTTAAAATTTATACATTGACCGCTCGACTGACTAAATTCCGCTAAGATAGACAGAAGATTGTTTATTTCCTCCTGATTAGCCTCGATGAAGATAAGGCAATCATCGGCGAAAAGGAGATGAGAAATCTGGGGACCCGATATGGAGATTTTCATCCCACTCAGGAAGCACATGTCATTTGTACTATCGATCATTTTGGAAAAAGCCTTCATGCATATTATGAAAAGGTACGGGGAAAGGGGGTCCCCTTGTCTTATACCTCTGGTGGGCTTGAAGAACTTGCAAGGAGCTCCATTTAGGATAATGGAATATGTGGAAGTGGATATGCATTGGTTTATAAGATTACACCATCTATCAGAAAACCCCAATTTCTTCATAATAGCTATGATAAAGGACCATTCTATCATATCAAAAGCTTTGCTCATATCCAATTTTATCCCTAATCTCCCGGAAGTTCCTTGTTTCCTCTTCATTGCCTCCACCACTTCTTGGGCAATGATAACATTGTCATGGATATTCCTGGTGGGAATGAAAGTCGATTGGGCTGGAGAAATGATTCTGTTAAGGATTGGTTTGAGTCTATTAGCCAGAATTTTTGAGATTATTTTATAGGTGATGTTGCAAAGACTGATGGGTCTGAAGTCAGCTGGGGTTTGAGGGATTTTTATCTTGGGAATTAGAGAGATGTAAGTTTTATTAAGTTCTTTTAGAATGAAACCAGTTTCGAAAAAAGCTTTGGTAGCTTTAATAACATCCTCACCTTCTATTTCCCAATTACAATGATAGAAGCCTGCTTGGAACCCATCCGGACCCGACGCTTTCCAAGGTTTCATACTACTGACCACCTCTTTTGATTTCTTCCGAAGAAGGGACCTCAATGAGGCTATCATTTTCGAAACGATTCATGACAGGGTTGAAGAGTCGGAGAATATTCTGATCTATTATGTTATGACTGGTAGAGCTGATTTCCTCAAAATGAGAATTTAGGATAGATTCGAGGTCTTCTCTTTGTTTGACCCACTGGTCATTTTTATCTTTTAGGCTCACAATATTGTTTGATTTTTTCCTGTGGTTTGTTATAGCATGAAAGAGTTTAGTATTTCTATCGGCATCTTTGATGAAATATTCTCTCTATTTCTGGACCCAAAAACTTTCTTGGATTTCGTACCAATATTCAAGTTCATTTTCCAAGGTTTTTTGAGTTTCTCTGTCACTATCTCTCGTGATGTCCCTTAAGGAGAGGAGGTTCTTTCCTAAGGCTTCAATTTTTACTTTCGATTTTCCCAAAAGAAGTTTTTTTCCATCTCTGGAGAGCGATTTTGGTATTTTTTAGCTTTTGGATCAATATATAAGGCTCTGAGCCTTGTATAGTGGTATACCAGTTCTCTGCTATAGTGGTTTTACATGATTCGTCTTTCTGCCAGCATTCATAATATTTGAAATACGATTTTGACTCCTTTTGGGTTGTCTCAGTTTCTAGCACAATGGGGTTATGGTCCGATCCTATACAAGGCAGACTTTGAATAATGGAAGTTGGGAATTGAGATTCCCATTCTTGGTTGACGAGGCCTCTATCTAATCTTTTGAGAATCAAGTTTTCTTTCTCCCTTTTGTTTGACCATGTGTATTTGGGACGGTATGTTTTAATTCAGTGAGACCAGCGGCTTGGATAATGGAAGGGAAGGGGTTATACGAGCAGTCCGAGTCTTCCAAACGGCTGCTCGCATCTTCCAACGAGAGGGTGAGATTGAGATCTCCCAAGATGATCCAGGGATATTCAATGTCTCTACTCATTTCTAGAATGTGCTCCCATTGGGCTTTTTTTTTTGCCATAAATGATTTCACCATACAAACAAGTTATGTAGGTATCTTCTTCATTTGGGCCCATTCTTATTTTAAGATTAACCATGTTTCTTACATTATACGTTATCATAATATCCATGTTATCTTTCCACATAAGAGCAAGACCCCCTGAGAGGCCTCGCGAGGATTGGGCCCAAGTATTAGGATAGCTATAAGTCGGAAGATGGTTAAGAGTTTTTTCTTCATTAGTTTTGGTTTAGGATAAGAAGATGATATCCGGATTAGCTTGCCTAACTAAGTTTTTTAGATGTTGTTTGGTTTTGATACCTCCTAACCCTTGGCAATTCCATGAAAGGATTTTCATTAGGATTGCAGTTAGATTATGAAGGTGGTCAATTTTTAATTTTTTTGGAAACTGGTTTTTAATTTCCGAGAGATTGGGACTTAGATGTTTTTTGTAAATGAAAATTTTAAAGGGCCAGGGATTTTTGAACTTTTGGTTACCAGGGATGGAAGTAACTTTTGAGTTATTCAAGTTATGATGAGAATTAATCCTAACATGCTCATGCAATTTTTTTTTAAAAAGTATTCAAAATGCCTAACAAGATCCCTAATACACTGTCCGAATTTGTTCCTTTGATTTTGGGTTATCCGTTTGATGGACGAAAACTGGAATGGGGAGGTTTGTCGGGGACTGGGATGTTTTTTGTGGTTGGGCTTCTTTTTGAGTTGGGGAGGTTTTCGTTTTGGGTTTGATTTTGAGCTGGACTGCTTTTTGATCTGGGCTGAATTTCGAACCGGGCTTGTTTTTGAACTGGAATTGTTTCAGGCTTTAGATTGTTTTTGTGGCTGGGCTGCTCTTTGAACTGGGATGATTTTTGAACTGGGCTCGATTTTGAGCTTGGATGTTTATTGAGCTTGATAGGATTTAATACTATGTTGGTGATGAGTTTGGGCTTCTTTTGATTATAAATCCCAAATGGGATTGGATGATGATGGGACTGGGCTTCCGTGTGGTGGGTCGTAACTAAAGGTTTAGATACTTCATACATTTTTGTGTTCAAACAACTAAAGGTTCAGATTTGTCAGGTATGTAGTTGATAATCCGAACATGTATTCTTCCTGTCTAGAAGTTCTTAGAGCTCGAACTCTAATTTTCATTTAAAACGGCATGAACATGCAGGTCTAGATATAAAAAACCCTTGTACGAACTCTGAGGTGTTCTTCATAATCTTGGTAAAATAAATCTTGAAATGTTTTTTTATATTCTTCGTGAGTATTTATTTTGTCTTTTTCAGTCGGGATTTTTTACGATCTTAACAGCAAAATGAATATGAAATCTCAACTTATTGAATTATCCACCAAATCTATAAAGTCAATATAAAATGATACAAAATACTAAGATGATCATATTTACTAGAAGAAAAAAAACCATCCATAAAATTTTTATATTTTTCAAAAATGATACAAGAATTCCAAATTGGTAAAAGCCTTGAAAGTTAGATCTTTTCATTTTCTTAGAAAAGCCAAGGTTGTCCTCCTCCTATTCTTGTTGTTCTTCTTCTTCGTATGAGATCTAAGTCCCCTCTCTTTCGTAAAAAACATGAAGAAATTGACCGATCAACTCATATGGAAGAACTGTGAATCGAGATTGGGATTCAAGATCAAGGATGAGATTCAAAAAAAGGGAAGGGGTATCGCCAGTTAAGAAATTTTGTGAATTTAAGAAGAACCAACTCGAGAAGATAAAGATGAAGAAACAATATTAATTATTGATCTTGATTTCTAGTTTTGAATTGAATTAACGATTGAGTTTGAATATACTAATTTTAATATATGACTATTAGAGTTGATGAATTAAATTAAAATTTAGGGTTTAATTATTATTCCATAATATTGTATATGAAAATAGTACATGAACCTATTTTTAGTGGGTTAGTTAGATATAATCTGGTAGTCGAGCACTTTCGCATCCAATGATAATAGGAATTCCGAAAATATCAGAGCTAATTGCTATTTTACCGTTGGTAACAATATAAATTTAGCAAGAAATAAACTAGTATCTTGATTAAATATTTCTTTTTTGTGACGATGAAGGATTACTTAATCATCTTTATTTTTATTGCTCAAAATCAATCTTTATTATTTTCTTTTATTATTGACTTTGTTCTACAATCCAAAAATCCCACTTTTTATACTTTTAACATCTAGAAACTCCCTGCTATTCGTAGGAATGAACTTATTACCTCTATATTACCAATTAATTGTGTGGAACATAAGTAATTAACTTGTTGTGTAAACGACGAGCATCAAATTTTGGCGTCGATGCCGGAGAGCAGTCGGTAGCTTTTTAGTTGTTATTCTTTTTTAATTAATTATTATTGTTTATGTTTTAGATAAACTAAAGTTAATACAACGATAAGTAAAGAGAAGAGTAAATGAAACTTTTATTAATCAATAGATGAGTCGTATCAAATCCATTGTGTACGATCTCTATTTATATACTTACAATAGAGTAGGTGTTAAATATAGAGTTAAAAGGAGAATTAGTACATGCACACACAATGCACCATGCATCCATTAGTGTAAAGGTTACATGAAGGTGTAACGGTTATAACAATGGTAGAATAAATGGGGTAGAAATCCACCACTATTATTACTTCAACACTCCCCCTTGGATGACACCACATTACTATTATTATTTACAACACTATATGGACCATAGTTCCTATAACACTCCCCCTTGTGTGGTCCAATAGGAGAACTTCAAAACTGTTGCTTCATTAAAACTTGGATAAGGAAAAATCCCAGTGGGACAACCTTGACGTAGTTCTTCACATGTTGTGCTTCTATCGTAATGTTTTACATGTAGTACTCTACTTTGTCTAAGTTAATTGCCTCGTTAAAACCTCACCCGGAAAACCTAGAGGGGAAAAACTTGAACTAAGGGAAAAGAGTACAATATGAAGATAACTTAAAACAGAGTTGGGATCGCAAATGATGCCTCGTTAAAACCTTTACAAGGAAAAACCCAGTAGGTAAAAACCTTGATTAAGGGAAAAGAGCACAACACGATAAGTCCAGGTAAAGTTGCTTCGTCGAAGCTGATCACTTTTATTGCTATTATTTTACAACTCCTAAGACTGAGAAACCTTTGATGTCGACATCTTGTACTCCCCATGATATCGCTATATCCGCATGATTGCATTTATGGGAGTTCGGACAATTTTCTTAGTTCTATATTTTTCACATGTTTTTCAAACGTGAATTTTGGCAATGACTTTGTAAATAAGTCTGCCAATTTTTTATCAGACTTTACTTTGCTGACTTGAATAGTTAGAAAACATTATTGTTGCTGATTGTAAAAGAACTTTGGTGATATATGTTTCATATTATCACCCTTAATACCCTTGTTTCATTTGTCCGATGCAAACTGCATTATCTTCATAACTGTGAGTTGGCTCTTCAGTGGTTGAACTCAAACCACATGTCCCTCGAATATGTGTAATGATAAACCTTAACCATATACACTCATGAACCGCCTCATGTAGGGCAATGATCTCAGAGTGGTTCGTGGAGGTAGATACAAAAGTTTGCTTAGTCGATCTCCGGGATATCACGGTGTTCCCTATTGTGAACACGTACCCAGTTTGTGATCGACCTTTATGTGGGTCAGAGAGGTACCCAACATCATCAAAACCAACCAAAATATTATTTGTGGTCTCAGTGTAGGGGGTTGCATTTTTATTTTCAGTTTTTCTTACATCCTCATAGGGATAAAACAAATCCATGTCAATGGTTCCTTTTAGGTATCTAAACACATTCTTTATATCATTCCAATGACGTTGCGTTGGCGCTGAGCTATATCTAGCTAACAAATTTACTGAGATTGAAATATTTGGTCGAGTACACTATGCTAAGTACAATAATGAACCTATTGCACTTAGATAGGTAATTTCAGCTCCCAATACTTCTTCGTCATCTTCCTTTGGACGGAATGGATCTTTATGTACATCTAAACTTCGACCAATCATGGGAGTGCTAGCAGGGTGAACTTTGTCCATATTAAATTGCCTTAGTATCTTTTGGACATATGCAGACTGGTGGATTAATATACCACAAGCTCGGTGTTCTAGTTCAAGTCATAGACAAAACCGAGTTTTCCCAAGATCTTTCATCTCAAATTCGGATTTCAAATAGTTTGCAGTTTCTATTATTTCATCAAGAGTTCCTATTATGTTCATATCATCAACATAGACAGCTACAATCGCGAATCCGAAACTTGTTTTTTTTATAAATACGCAGGGGCATAGTTCATTATTTATATCCATTCCCAATCAAATAATTCGGAACTTGTTTAGCTTAATTGCAAACGCACTCAGTGGTTTAGAGTCACTTGATTTGGTAATGGAAGACCATCTGGCACTTTCATATATATCTCTGAATCAAGATCCCCATAGAGATATGCAGTAACCACATCCATAAGTTGTATTTCAAGTCCTTCTGAAACTACCAAGATAATTAAATAGTGAAATGTTATGACATCCATTACAGGAGAATATGTTTCTTCGTAATCAATTTCAGGGCGTTGTGAGAATCCTTGCGCCACAAGGCGTTCCTTATACCTTAAGACTCCATTCTTCTCATTCCGCTTTCTGAAAAATACCATTTATTTTCTACAGGCTTTAAACTTGATGGGGTTAGCACTACCGAACCAAATATCTATCTTTTTACCAGTGAATCAAGTTCTTCCTGGATTGTTTCTTTCCATTTGGGCCAATCATCTCTATTCTGACACTCTTCAATAGAGTGTGGTTCGTTATCATCGTTCTCTATGATTTCTTGAGCAACGGTGTATGCAAATATATCATCAATGTATGTGGAGGGTCTTTCCATCAACACATATGCACTCTCATAATCTAAGGAAATTTATTTGTTATGTGGAATCATTTTAAACATCGGAGCGTCCTCTAGTATTGATTCATGGACATAACTATAATCAGAGACAATCTCATGATATGAATTATCTATATTGATGATAAATGGATCGGGTTGTTCCTTACTCACTCTTTTCTTCCTTGGGTGAGTGTCAATCGAACCAGGTGGTCTTCCCTTTTTCTTTTAGGGGGCCACGACCTCAGCCACACTTCCACCAAGCGTAGGTTTTACATCTTTATCTAAGGTACCTTTTTCCTTATTAGGAATTTCTAACCCTGCAGGCACGTTTGGAACTGGTATATGTGATCTTGTTACTTTAGCAATATCAGTAAATGCATCAGGCATTAAATCTGCTACATTTTTGAGATCGATAATTCTTTTCACTTCACTTTCAAATTGTGAAGTGCGGGATCAAGGGGCAACGTGGGAACACACCACGATAATTCTTGTCGTTCCCTTAGAAAATCCTTTTTTATATCTCACCCTAACGACGGGAAGGTTGTCTCATCAAAGTGATAATCCAAAAATCTAGTGGTAAAGAGATCCTCTGTCAATGGTTCTAAAAAATAGCGGATAATTGTTGGAGATTCATATCCTACATAAATACTTAATCATCTTTGTGGACCCATTTTTATACGTTGTGGGTGCGTAATAGGCACATATACATCACAACCAAATATGCGTAAATGTGAAATATCAGGCTCATATCCAGTTACCAACTAGTATATAGAAAATGGTTGGCTAGCAGTGGGTCTAAAGCGAATAAGCAAAGCTGCATGAAATATTACGTAACCCCAAGCAGTAATAGGAAGGTTGGAACGCATAACAAATGCCCTAGCTACCATCTGTAACCTTTTGATGGTAGCTTCTGCGAGACCATTTTGAGTATGCACATGGGGTACGATATGCTCTTCGTCGATTCCATTAGACATACAATAATCATCAAATCCTTTTGATGTAAATTCTCCAGCATTATCATGATAGGATAATCAGTATGGTGAGCCCTTAAGCTTATAACTTGTGCTAGAAGCTTCGCAAATGCAACATTTCTTGTGGACAATAATGAAACATGTGACCGACGAGTCGAAGCATCTACCAGAACCATAAAGTACCTGAATGGTCTGCATTCTGGATGTATAGGTCCATAAATATCACATTGTATCCTCTGTATAAATGGAATATTTGTTTTGTATCTTTAGCATAGGAAGGTCTCGAACCTGTTTTCGCTAAAGAACAAGCTTTGCAAAACGAATGATGTGATTTTGACATAGTCAACAAAACAGAATAGGAGAAAGGTCGTGCATCAGTTGCTTGAGAAGGCAAATATTTTGTAAGAATAACACTCTTACCAGTTAGTGGTTGGTAGACATTGTTACTGTGCAATGTAACAATATTTTGTCCCATTTTCTTTTTTCAGTTAAAAGAAGGGATGTCCGTATGAGTTTTTTAAAACACGAATCATCATATCACGACCTGGGTGCACTAGGCGGTCGTGTCAAAGCTTGTATGAGTCACTATTCAACAGTTCATCGTTGGTAACAACATGAGATTCAATAATCCTAATAGTAGTGATATACAATCCGCTAGAGTGACACATTAGTTTCTCTAAAATGCGCTTTCTTCCGCATTCGATATATGTAACACTTATATATTCAATTCCATTTTCACAATGAGTTTCTAAATGATAACCATTTGCACGGATATCCTTGAAATTTAACAAGGTGCTACTACACCATATCCCGTTTTTTGCAACGTTTTGGTTTTTCAATTTGCAACTTATATAGACGTTGCGGACATTAATCCATTGTTTAAAACAAACATCCGTTGCATTATATTCTGGGTTACGTGCGGAAAATAATGAAAAAGGATACGCTCGTAAATTATGAAAATTATTGAGGGCTTGAATGTCTATTTACCATGTCTTTATTATAACCTAAACTGTTTTCTTTTCTCTTCTATTTTCTTTATCTGATTCTCTTCTCTCCCGTAATAATATCCCTCCTTTTCCATCTCCTCTTGCTAAATCTAGATATGTTATAAATCAAACGCAATGAGAAATATCAAAAACTATCTTTTCTAAAATCTCATCTCATTAATCAAAGCCATCTTCCAGAAATCAAACCCAATCTTCAGTAACCTAAATTTTGTTTTTGGGTGCAACTGTTTTAAACCCTAGAAATGTGATTTTCTTCTTCATAAACATTAGAAGACTATATTCTCTGCAGTTGAATTCTAAGGTGAGTTTATCCAGTAAAAACCCTAAATTTCGTTGCTTTTTGTTTTGTAAATCTAATTTCTTTTCTGTAGTAAAGTTTCCTTAAATATGCAATTTTTATGTTTTTTCATTGGATATCATGGGTTTTAAAGCATGGGTTTGTTTTTAATTTCAGTTTTATGAATCGAGTTTTGAGTTTTGTTACTGTTAATCTTCACATCTGGTTGTATTGATTTTCTAGGGTTTTTCTTTTTGTTTAATTTTTGATTTGGTATCTATAACTAGACATATTCATTTAGGTCTAAGATTCGTAGGGTTCCTTTTCGTTTGGGTTTGTTTTGGTTTTTCTCAGTAGAAGTTAATCTCTTAGATCTGAGATTTGTATGCTTTGTGTTTAATTTCCTAGCAATTTTTTCTTCTTTAAAGTTGAACGTTTTAGTAATACATTTGGTTGTGTATATTCAGATGCTGAGAAGATGAGCTTGAAACAGAGAAGTAGATTAAGGTCTGAATACTTTATGTTTTCACAATCATTTGAAGTTCAGTTGTTTCTGCAGAAATAAAACTACCCAGAGACAAATTCATTCTTGTTGTTTGGACAGTTTGGTATACCAGTTTGATCCACCGAAACTTATAGCTTGTTTTTTTTTTTGTGTCACAGATTCTTGGATCCAATCATGTTCGTTGATTGCCCTTCATCAGTCAAGTGAATCGTAGGAGATGGGTTACTAGTATTTACCAATCAAGAATCTGCTGATATTACACTATCTTTTGACCTCATTGGCATGAATCACTACGTTAAAGTTTATGTCATGGACAATTCTACATCCCTTCCTCCATCTGAAAGCGATGATTATCCCACACCTGACGACCCCCAACTCCCAGATACTTTGGCGATCACAATAATTACGTTTTCTCCTTTAGTGTGTGTTACCAGTGTTTGTAAAATTCTTCTCAGTTCAGTTAATGCATTGCAGGTAGGAAGGATGGTATTAAGATTGGACCTAATGTAAGTATGAACTGAAGTTATAGTGTCTGTAAAATTCTTCTCAGTTCAGTTTGTTTAAAAGCTAGGTCTTAATGCATTGCAGGTAGGAAGGATGGTATTGAGATTGGACCAAATGTAAGTATTAAACTGAAGTTATAGTGTCTGATTATGAAAATTAAGTTATTTCTTTCTTAAATGGTCAGCGAGGGTACTGAATGTATCTTGTCAATGTTTTCTACAAGATAATGTCAACATAGTTCTTGTAACTGTGTTATATTAGACTTAATGTAACCTTATTGAATGGTTTTATCTGCAGGAATCCCATATTGCATGAACATCAACATGTGCCAAAAGTCAGATGGTGCTGATCATGCTACAGACCTATCTAGTTCCAAGGACTGGTAAGGATGACCTTTATTTGTCTTACTTTTTACTTAAACATTGAGGTACCAGTTGGATAAAACATGTTATCCTTAGATCAAGGAAACAAATGAGACTGATGATTCGAAGTACTATAACGGAACATCTGAGTTATGGATTTGATAATGTCTCAAGAAGTTAACGGCAATATCCGATACTCTCAAAATGTATATCAAGTTTGTAAGCAGTTTTACAGAGGAATTGTCATAATATTTCTAATTGGTACGTTTTTTTCTTTCTAAATAGACATTCTTGAAGAGTACAAAGCAGTTGAAAAGAGAGATGAACAGAAAAATAGTCCACACTCACTGTTAGCACAAGTTGACGCACTAACCGATATGAAATTCACATACATCATCTCCTCTCAAGCATTTGGAGCTCAAAGATCTTCTGGAGATTGTTGTGCACAAGACATAATAGATTTGATGATAAGGTAATTCTTTTATTAGTTGTTCAGAATTATGGTATTTTATCTAATCATAGAAAGGATTTCTAACTTCTCTTGCTTGGTTTTGGAGCTTGGGGTTTGCTTCTTTTGTACTGCTAAGTCAAAAGATCTACACTTCCTTTTAACTCTTCACTTGTTTTATTAAAAATTAATTTTTCTATCTCTCCGTTACTCAAATTTCTTGGGTGGGTTTTTTGATATTTTCACCTAACACAAATGGAAAAAAATTCTACTACTCACCTCACATATCTAATCTCATTACTTCTTGTTTTATCTACTCTTTCATTCTCTCATGGAGGAATTTCCACACCTAGTGGAACCCAAGATGAATCTGAACAATGGGGTTACATTGAAGTCCTACCCAGTAACTAACTAGATGTTCTTTAGATTCAGTTTTATATTTTATTATATTCCAAGACTACAGGATTTGCTGAAATTTGTTGATACTAATTTGTTCTTTTTGCTTTGTATTTTTTGTAGAATGTCATATGTTTTGGTGGAGTTACAGAAGTCCATACAGAGTTGAAGATTCATCTAAACCATGGCCAATTATTCTATGGTTACAAGGTGGACCAGTAAGTACACAACAATATTATCCAAATTCCTATGTTGTATGATTTTTCAGATGGGTTGATTTGATTTCTTTTAGTCTAAAAATCTGAAATTTTATGATAAAAAGGGTGCATCAGGAGTTGGGACAGGAAATTTTCAAGAAGTTGGACCCTTAGATACAAATTTAAGTCCAAGGAATTCAACATGGTTACGGAAAGCCATTTTTTTGTTCGTCGTAAGTGATTGAATCTCCAAGTTCTTTCAAATAACATGTTTTTTATTTTGTTGAATTGGATTGTGTCTTAAGACTTTAGTGCATTTTTTTGTTTGTTGGTGTAATTTTTTTTCTAGGATAATCCAGTTGGAAGTGGATTTAGTTATGTGGAAAATGAGAAAGATTTAGTAACAACTGACGGTGAAGCAGCAACTGATTTAACCACTTTATTGAAAGAACTCTTCAATAAAAATGAGACACTTCAAAAGAGTCCTTTGTATATTGTAGCGGAGTCTTATGGAGGAAAATTTGCTGCTACTTTAGGGTTATCAGCTCTTAAAGCAATCAAAGCCAATGAATCGAAGCTTAAACTTGGAGGTGATCGATATAGCTTCTTATAACTTCGTGAGCAATCGTAAAGCTTTTTATTTATTTTTTGGTTATGTGAATTACTTCTTTAAACACCAGTAGTGTTTGGAAACAGGGGTTGCTTTGGGAGATAGCTGGATTTCTCCTGAAGATTATGTGGTAAGCAACACTTGGTTTTATCTGTTAAGTGACCGCACTATGTTATCTGCTCATATTCATTAATCTGAAAAATGCAAACCAACGCAATTTTCATGGGGTCCTCAATTAAAGATGTATCACGGATAGGTACAAATGTAACCGGGGAATCGAACAGGTCAGGGTTTACTCGAACTCAAGATGACTAAAACGTAACTGCTTCTGAAAATATCGTTGTCTCATAATATCTTTTATTTTCACAACATAGGTATGAAAATTAAGCAGCAAATTAAGGATGGCAAACTAAAAGATGCAACTGAATCGTGGGGTGAACTTAAAGAATTGGATAAAGTTATGAGGAATAACTTTTTTTTTATCAAATTTCTAGGTATTCGTCCTTGCGTGTTTGCTTATGTTGAGGAGAAAGAAGAAATCAGAACTGATAGAATGTTTCTATACTGGTTAAAGCAATAAACAAATTGGATCAGGTGATGTTCCTTTTTTATTCATTGCATCAATTAGAGTTGTAAAACATATTGATGTTTAAGAATGAGCAATAATGTCATTGCATCAATTAGGGTCAGCTTATTTAACTGGCATGTCAATGATAGCACTTGAAGGTGCTAACTGATTCATTAATTATTAGCCTCTAGAACTTAGATTTGATGAATTATAATAATTGATTAATGAAGAAGACCTTTGATCTGGGATGGTGTAGGTGTAACTTTGTGATGCTCGACTTACTAGAGGAAATCAATTTATCACTTTCACGCCGTTAAATAATCTTTTATCTGATTGAACTACACTAATCATGTCTTCTTTCCACACCAGTGTCCCCCATTATACTTCCTTTTATCATCCACCACTTACTCTTATGTTCTCTTCTTTTTCACATGAATATTTAAACTTGGTTATCCTGTCTTCTAGGTGGCAAGTCTTCTTCATGATGATGTCTTAGATTGTACTACGTCTCTTTCGAATACTATGTATTTCAACCAATATTAGTTCCTTTTTTTGGATGGGTACCGTGTTTCCAAGTTTTGTTATGGCATTGATCGGTTTTATTCTTACTATGCTGGTAGTAAGTTAATGACTACCTTATTTGTATTTTCTGTTTCATTCAGTTGACCAACTGACTTATGTGATTGGCTTTATGACTGCAACAGGTTTTTATCTTTTCTTGTGCGTGTTAAATCTTGCAACAACAGAGTTTGTGTCTGCCAATTAGCCTCTTCTAGTGAAACGGTTTTCTAAAGAAAAGGCCTAGTTGATTTCCTCTGAAAAGTGCAACCTGGTAAGGCTTTCCCATCTGAGCATTATATCAGTATAACTACTTATCTACTGTTGAGGACTTTCTCATTTTCTCTTTGAACAATGTGAATGGCTTAAGTTTTGATGGATGTGAATGTGAAATCATATTTAGATTGCATTCAGGATTGTAAGTCTACTGAAAAAGCCACAGGTGGGGAAGATATATTCAGGGCCATAGCTTCCTACATCGTTTAAGATTCTGTTCCATATGTGGCAATTGTAGAATAATGTTCCAATGTGCATCTCTCATTCTTCTGTCGGTTGTCAGTTCCATTTCAAGTTACATACTTATGCATGTTTCTGTCTTTTTTTCAGAACTTGAGAATAGGTTGCTATCTCAAGGAAGTTGATGTTGCTTGTTTCAAACTGAGCTTTCTCAATTTAAGGTACTAGCCTTATTTGTTAGTGTTATATCAGTTTTAGATAATATTTGTGCTCATCTGCCATCGTTATATCTTGGATTTTTTCTGAGTTGTATTCCACTTTGCTTTTGCCTTCCTCAGCAATTGTTGTTCCCTGGAAATCATGAAGCTCCAATGTCCCAGGTTAACAAGCTTATTTCTTCAGGTATGCGCACTCTTTCACTTTCTCCCTACCTTTTATAACATGATAAGTATGAATTTCTCTGTAGATGAACATGTGCAAGCATCCCTTAGACAACTCTTTAAAACAGAGTATTACATTCTTTTAACACGTTCTATATGAATCTTATCTACAACTTAGATTTGTAATCATAAATTTATTTGTTAGACATCAACCTTGCAAGATATCAGTCTGCTGACTTTACTTATAACTTCTTAGGCATTTGGTTAGTTTTGTTGATTTCATTCAATTTTCGTGTTTAGTTTTGCTTACGCTAATCAAAAGTTGATGGATTCTGCAGCCCAACACAATTGACTAAATGGCTTGTGTTCTAGGTGATAACTGGGTGAGGTTACCAACGTAGCTCATTATGATAAGGCACCGGAAGTTGTGAACAACAATTGAGCTCGAGCTAAGGTGATCCAGTTTCACTTGGAATAGCTTTATAGTCACTTTTTTATGATTTTGGAATGAACATTATTGATTTTATTGTGTATATAATCAAAAGATGTTGCAAGAGTGTTCCAAAGGTAAGGGTTGAATGCACCAGGGGTTTTGTAATGCAGGAATTTCAAAAATATAAATATACAGATTTTGTAATTTTTTTTATTTTCATTACCTATTTTGCAACGATACTACTGTTGCTTAAATTAACTTAATCGTTGTATTAATTATATATCAAGCAACTTTTATAAAGGTTGCTTTAATTAATTTAACAACCTTTATAAATGTTTCATATTGCAAAGGATATTTGTGCTGTTGAAATTCTGGGGACGGAAATAAACGTTACAAGTCAGCATCTTTGGTGTAGTGTGCGATTAGCTCTCGGTGCATATAGAGCTTCTGCGACTTTAATTAACGTGGTATTTGGCAACAGGAATTGAGCATTTCCTCGCCCAATTTATCAGTTGTGATGATCCAATCATCATAGTCACAGTGGTATTGTAAGGAGTCAAGTTGACAAACAGTTGTCTATTTCTTAAGATAGTGTGGGTGGTTCCACTATCAGCTAGACATTCAATCTCTCCTTCAAACATTCCTACAAGTAGATAATGTATCACTGTTGCAGAATCCGAATATTTTATCTCATGTACTTTAGAGAATTTCGGTCTCACTAGAATGATATACTTTACATTCTAATATACATGCTAAACAATAGATTATCATGCTCAAAATAAAAATCTATTAAAATTGTTGTTAAATCATGAAAATTAATATAGAATAAGTACTCGTAGATTATTCATCCTTCTAACATAAAGAGGATAAATTATAAAATAGTTCAAGTTATCTAAGGAAATTATTTTAAAGCAAAGTATATTTATCCATAAAGCAGGAAAATAATTATTTATCCTCATAAGATAACTAGATAGCAATCAGTCAAAATCAGGTGCATCCATTGATGGGGCATGATTCTTGTTTCCCTGGAAGTCTGAAATTGTGAGGTTCACGTTAGGGTGAAATCATTTTCTTACGTATAGAGAGTTTCTTGTATAAAAGACTCCTTATACTTTTTTTTAACTGGTTGCGACTTTTTACTCGTCTTGCATTGCTAGTACCAATGGCAAGGAAATCTACACCTATAACAAGGTCCATTTCCAACTTCTTCCTTCTTATTAGGTGGGTTTCTAGGTATTTTCTCGACCTTGGTGCCGCTACCACTAGGGCCAGAAGTTCCATTTCTACACCAAACATTAGGCAGACCTTCATGCCCTCTGCCTCGATTATGACCTTTATATCCTTTTCCACGTGAGTTATTATCTCTACGTGGATATGGATCATCATGTTTCACCCTCTTTCCTTTGTGGTTCTTTCCTTTATTGACCTTGCTGTAGTTAGCCTCGGGAATTTTCTTTGTCCCGACGGGCCTAGCATTGTTATTCACCAGAATCTCGTTGTGTCTCTCAGCGACTTGCATTAAATTAATCAACTTACTGAATCTCATGATTCTTTTGTTGTCGTACTCCAACCGATACTGGTTTGCTAGTATCATAGATGAAGTAGGAAAGGTCGAAAGTATTTTCTGGATCATGTCGTCATCTGTGAATTTCTTTCCACAGAAGTCAAGACCTGCCTGGAGTTGCAACATATCCTTTTGAAAATCACTTACTTTCGTATAATCGAGGAAACAGATTTCATTCCATTGGACAATCAATTTTAGGAGCAAGCAATCATGAATGTTCCCAAAACGTCCTTCGAGGGTGTCCGGTAACTCTTTTGGTTTTCTCAAATGATGATACGCCCAACCTAGGCCGAGGTCGATATGCCGCTTGAGAAACATAAAAGCATGAGCCTTTTCTTTTTCAGTTGGTGGAATAGTGTTTGTATCGTCGAGGGTTTGATAGTGGTAGTCAAGTCCTTTGCCACGAAAGTGATTTCCACATCAGCTACCCAACGGTGGTACTCAAGTCATGCTGAGTCCAAGGGTTCGAATTCGAGACGAATTTGTTCCATCTATAGTTAACAAGGGTGTAAAAAATTAAATATGGTTAATTCTGATACCATATTTCCATGACTAAGTTTCTTAATAGTAAATATATAAACTAAATTTCTTAATGGTTTTAGAGATGTGATAGACCAAAAAACCTATAGCCGCAATCGCACGACAACTATAAAATAGAAGCGGCAAGCACGGGTTTGTCCATGGAGATTGATTATAATATTTCTAATTAATAACTTAATTATGTGCTAAAATAAATTGTGGTGAATGAATTTTTATGAATTAAATTGAATAAAATAACTAAATAAAATCATTGATTATCAAAAATGAGAAAAATTTAGGGTTTCGGATTCCACTACTTTTGATGTTTGTAAAACTAATTAATCACTACTTCAACTATTACTCTCAAATTACTCAAAACCTAATTAAACCCAATCTCATTTTTTGGAAAATTTATCATTTTAAAATCAAATATTACAACTTTTATTGTTATGCCAAAAATCTAATTTTCCTTACTTATAAAGTATCAACAGCCTAAAGACTATCCAGAACAATTATTATGAAGCTTTTAAAGAAGAGAAAATTATTAGTCATTGAAAGTACCAATTGTTGAGTAAATTTGTCAAAGAATAAAATATTAATCATTACACATCAAAAATAGCTTCCTCCTAGACCTAGAAAAAAAAATATTTAGCTACTCATAGCAAAAAGAACAAAAAAAAATTTGTGAAATCATGGATTTTGTTAATATGGAAGAAATTTACAAGTTTCTTATAATATTGTTGAATAACCACTGCTTGAAGAGAAAAAGAACAGACCATGAGCGCGTCAAGAAAGGCTGTTGCTTCCAAAGACGGACTTAATTTGTATTAAGAGATTAAGCTGTCACTATTACTGTAGCTAGAACCGTTGCTAAAGGTATTGATTTCAAAGGAAAAGGAAACACAGTGAACGATAGTTCATATGTGTTGTATCTTCTTCTTCTTCTTCACGTCTGCAAGTGCAGAAACAAGGTTTTTTTCTATCTGATTTTTTTCTAAGCTTTTTCTCCCCCCTTTTGTTATCCAAACTCTTCTATTTATACTAGACTGTCGAACAATTCCCAAATCTTGCAATAACTTCTCACAAACCTTCATAAAAAATTCTCGGAAAGAAAATATGTTTTTTCTCGGTGATTGATTTTTTAAGCTCTCGATCTGATTTTTTTGTTGTGATATTGTTTCTCTTATTTTCTCAATCTTCCTTTGTTTGGAGTCCTTGAAATCTTCATATTAAAACAGATGGATATTGTTACCAAAGTTCTTTTCGCATGAAAACTCCAATGCTGTTTTTTGGAAAGAACAAGATTTTTTTGGGGTTTCTATTCGTTTTGTGGTCGAGTATATCCTTCTTTGAATAAGGCACGAATATTATTCTTGCCCTAAAACCCTAAATATCTCCCTGATTATTTGCTTGGTCTCTTAGTTGCGTGAGAAATAGTTCCCGCCAAGAAATTTATATTCGAATTCCAAGGGGATGCCTTTATCAATTTGCGGGTGTCTTTATCCAAAACTATCGGGATGCCTTTATCAATTTCTGGATGCCTTTATCACTTTTGAAGGGTGATCTTAACACGTTTCAAGTCATCTTTTCCACCGTTTCCAATTCACAAAAATACCTACAAAAGAACACTATTAGTACAAAAATTAAGTAATAACCATATAAATTTGAGACCAATTAAGACATAGAAAATGTGTCTATCAAGATGACATGGTCAAGTCAAAGTATTATAACATATGAAAGATTATCATGGCATTGATTTGAAGTTTTAAACATGTTTATTCAATTAATCATAGAAACGAATAAACAAATTAAATATATAGGTGATAAATGAATTGTACCTTTGTTTCGTTAATAAGAATTTTGATGCAATCTAAATTCTAGCTTTCACGTTTTTGAAGAGGGTAGAACTCGTGCTGATAACGTGTTTTAGATAAACTAAAGTTAATACAAAGATAAGTAAAGAGAAAAGTAAATGAAGCTTTTATTAATCAATATATGAGTTGTATTAAATACATTGTATACGATCTCTATTTATATACTTACAATAGAGTAGGTGTTAAATGTAGAATTAAAATGAGAATTAGTACATGCACAGACAACACACCATGCACCCATTAATGTACCCATTAG
Source organism: Papaver californicum (assembly GCA_023531435.1). NCBI lineage: Eukaryota > Viridiplantae > Streptophyta > Magnoliopsida > Ranunculales > Papaveraceae > Papaver > Papaver californicum. Next base: position 11,822,575 of record JAJJMC010030977.1, on the reverse strand, counting down.
TGTAAAGGTTACATGAAGGTGTAATGGTTGTGATGGTAGAATAAATGGGGTGGAAATCCACTACTATGATTACTTCAACATTTATTTTTATTTTAAAAACAAAAAACTATTTAGATTTTTTATTAAAAAGATAGTTTTATTTATTTTAAATTTCTTATTTATTTTAGATTTCATTTTTAGTTTTTAACTTTATTTTCTAGATTTTTTTTTATTTCGGGTGTTTAATCTCTGACTCCTGGTTATCGCGTTGGCTATCAACAGTGTGGTGTTACAATTCGAATAGGAACAATTATACAAGATCAACCTTTAGAAGAGATCCCTGACAAAGATGACGATCGTAACCAGAACGGTGGTGTTTCTCCACCTCCTCCACCTCAAAAGAAGAAGCTACGAGAGTTAACCTCTCCATGTACATTTAGATTCACAACCACTGTGTATTACTATGATTTACACAGTGGAGCTGAATTCAAATCTAATTCACCATCTACTGAATTTCAAGGGACTTCCGGGCGAAGATTCAAATCGACATCTTCTAATACTTTAGAATGTGGTGACTAGTGTACGACACAGAACCGAAGACTCTGAGAAGGCGATGCCGCAAGCCTTTTCATTCTCATTGTTAGATTAAGTAGCATTGCGGTTGTACTATTTATTTTTTAATAATTATTTAAAGTAAACTTAAACGATTAAGATTTTATCACATAAGATATTCTAAGAATTAAATCCCTATACTATTAGAGATAGTTTATTAGTTATGGGGTCTTGTATTTACTATATGTGTAAACCCCCCTAAATAGAGGTTTTAATAAGACACCTCTCAAGTCATTTCACAAAGTCGGACTAGAGTCAAGCTCAACAGGGTCTTCTTTCCCCGCTAATTTTGTCAAGCCCGTTCCCTTGGTTGTGGTTTCGCTGGATACTAGACAGGGACAGTGGGAATCTCGTTAATCCATTCATGCACGTCACTAATTAGATGACGAGGTATTTGGCTACACGTATGATTTTTTACACCTGTTGTTAGAGATGCTCTGGTATATTAGGGGTTTAAAAATATGGACATTAAATAACTTACGTAGCGCTTATGTGACAAGTAATTTGAGAATTTTCTATCTAGGGTTCAACTAAATTGGGTATTTTTTCTATTGTCTGGACATTTTACGACCTCATATAATGTCCACCAGATGCCCAGAGAATGGTACTGGACAATAAACAATACAAAAATTAGTACTTTATAATGTCCACCCAATGCCCAATACAACGACACTTGGACAATAAATATTAAAAAATTTATAAAAAATTTACTTTTTTAAAATATTTTTAAAAAGTAATTTTCAGTGGTCCATATTTTTGGTAATTTCTTTCGAAAGAAACTACATTTAGGCATTCTTCGTGCTCATCAGTCTTAGAACTGTTATGTTTTCACTTAATCTTTTTTTGAGATTTGGAAAATCGATTTGGAGGTCGATTTGAAGATGGTGTTGATTTCTCAAGCTTCTTCGCAAATCATTTTAAACTTCAATTATTTTATTTGTTTAAGTTTAATTTGTTCACGGTTTATTGAAAAATCTTATATTTTTTTGATGTTAGAATTAAGTCATTTGATAAAGTTGTTTATTAATTCATGACTCTTTAGTCGTATCAAGGACAACAATCAGTTGACCAATTTGTCCATTGAAAACAGTACCAACCAAGTATGGGAAGATAAAAATTACCACTCATGTTATTGCAATTGGCTCGGACAGTTAGCTCATTGGTAGTTTTATAGCCTGGAGATGTCCGAAATGGAGTACAGAGATTCACTATAGTAACTCAGAAATATCTATAAACTCAATTAATTTATATGAACCTAACTAACCAACTTGGAAAAGTTAACCGCTCCGAGTAAATGTCATTGCTCTACATTGAACTCCTTATGGGTATAGCCGGACTAATTTAAATAAGTTAAGAATCTACGTTGAACTCCTTATGGGTATGGCTGAACAAATTCGAATAAGTTAAGAAACTGATGATCGGCAATATTTGAACTCTTTCAGGGCTACATTTTATGCTGCAAAAATTATCCACTAAAGCCAGCACACTGAGCACAGTACTATAGATTTATGTCCAGACTCCATTCCCAAAACTGTGTAATACATAATTCTACCTTCCATCAAAAAGAAAACAAAAGAGTGTGAAAACAGATATTTTTTCAAAATTCCGAACTTAACTATTTCTGTAGGTGATCGATCAAAAAAAAAAAAAACTATTTCTGTAGGTACAGGGTGTGTGGGCCAATTTTGCTCAAGAAACAGAACTTCTTATTCTCCTAACATTTTCTGCCACATTCTATTCAGTAGATTTCTCATGGGTTCACAAAAAAAATCTAGAGAGGTTGGATTTATCTAGAGAGAACCCAAGAAAGAAACAAAGAACATCTCACTAGGATCTCATAGGAACCCGAGCATATATACAAGAATTTGATTGTGCAAATTTCTTGAAATGAAACCCCAAATATTATGACTAGATTATCATATAAAGTTTGTGTAGAATACTAGGACAAGTATATTAGATTAGTGTAAAGGGAATAAAGTGCTGCATTAAGTTAATTTCTTTCTACTTTCAAGGGATGGAAGAAGGGTAAACACTAGCTAACAGGGCTGCAGTAGGATTTAAAGTTGAAATCCTAGCTAGCCTCTCACAGCTATCAAAAAATATTGTTGGTTTTTTAATAGTAAAAACTCTCTTTCTCTCTATTACTGAAAAAGGCTGCTTTGGTTAACCCTTTTATTCATCACTTTGTCATAACATTACTCAGTAGAAGGAATCTCATATCTATGTACTCACTCCTACAGTCACCACTACCACCAGCTTCCTCATCTTTTCTCTTTTCTATGCAGATCTATACAGAAGCAAGCAACAAACCCTTAAATTATAGAATAAGCTTATTGATCAAAACAACACTGGAGATGATTTATTAACACATACTAATGATTAGGTCATAGTCTTAATTCAGATTATATATAGAGAGAATTATCAATGAGTGGCTCGGGCTCTTTAACCAAGTTTAGACAATTAACTCATTACTGAAACCAAAGCATGATCGATACGATTACATGTGACAACTTCATCTGAAACAAAATATGCTTAGAAATTGCTACTATGTTTCTTTTCTCAGGTTAATTTCTTGCTTAATACATTCTCACAACCCTAACCAAACTATGTTTAAACTTACAACACACAAACCACACTCAAATGAAAAGAAAACAAAGATACAAACATAGCCATATACCAACACCCCAAAATAAATCAGCACAACACTAAATATAGCAACAGCAAAAAACGAGAGAGAGAGTACTAAATTAAGGAAAAGAACCATCAGTAGCTGTAGAAAGATCAGACCAATAAAATTGAGGATTCATCCATGAGTAACCCATATCTCCAACTCCATTGACAGAAGCAACGGGAGCTGATTCTAAGATAGAAGAAGAAGAAGATGGTGTTGATGATCCAATATTGATGTTCATGAATAAACCTGATGTATGATCTGTAGTATTACTACTGTTATAGTAATTTGTTGATGACCTAAGTCTCTGATAAAGCTCTTGAATCCCACCTGTGTTATCATTTCCCACTTCATTGTTATGATTATTATTATCCTGCTGCAACAAATAATTGTTCTGCTGTTGATTGTTTCTCCAGAAAGAACTGCTACCACATAGACCAATAGGATTAACTTGATGACCTAGTAATGGATCTAAATTTAGGGTTTTTGTGTTTAATGAACTTGTAGTAGTATTTAATGCAGATTCAGAAGTACAACCCATGAATGATCCCATCATGAATCCTGCTTCATCTTTTACACTACTACTAACATGACAGTTATTGTTAGGGTTAGGGTTTGTATTTTGAGAGTAAGATGAAGCTGATCTAAGTAAGGCTAACAATTGTTGAGATGAATTTTGTGGTGCTGCTGATGAAGACCATAAAATTGGGTTTGTTTGTCTATGATGATCAAACTCAAACCCATTTCTATTATTGTCTGAAGAAGTTTTGATTATATTTCCACCGACAACAAAACCAGATGCTGCAGATGTGTTACCTGCTGTAATACAAGGAATACCACTGCTAGTTGTTGCAGTAGAAGCAGTAGAGTTCTTGTTTTTTCGGCATCCACCGCCAATTGGAACATTACGAAGAGCGCCGCCTTTAGTCCAGTAACGTCGACAAGTCTTACAGAAATGGCGAGGTTGAGTAAGATTATAGTTGTTGTAGTAACAAAACTTTGTATTTGGTGAATCACATCTTGGGCATCTCAAACTCGGTTGATCTGATGATGAAATATTAGTAGTATTCGTGTTACTAGTAGGAGTGGGAGTAGTAGTATCAGCAGCACTAGTTGCTGTAATCGTTGTCGTCGCCATTGTTGTAGCAGCAGTTGTAGTAGGAGTACTAGGAATACTAGTCGGTGTGGTATAAGAAGATGTTGAATTATGTGAACCAGCTTCAATTCCACAATGAAAATATGGATATTTCCTTTCTCCACCACCACCACCATCACTTAGTAATCCTGCACTGCCCAACAATTCTTGTATCATTTTTCTTTGTAGATAAAAAAATAGAGATGTAGATTAATAAGAAGTAATACAGAAGATTTGAAGATATGGATAGGGAATTAAGATGAGTGGGTTAGTCAAAAAAAGAAAAAGAAAAGGGGAGTGAAAGTTAGGTTTTGTTTTGTTTGATGATGTTAAGTTATTGAATTTTGTATGGGTAGTGAAGAAGGTGTAAGAAGAAGTATAGCAGATCTGTAGAGGATTGGAGATGGGAGATATATAGTGAGGATGACGATAATGACTAAAGAAACCACTTGTCCTTTCTCTATTCACAAAATGGTTTTGGATGAGTTTGGCTGTTAACTTATAGAGGTGGGATTTTAGGCTGAGCAGTAGAAATACATACAATTTTATTTACAATTCTGCCCTTCTTAATTTTACCCTTAAAATGTAAGTATAATCAAATTTGAATAGATAAAGTGATAAACTGTTATTTTTCAGAGCCATGTTAAGGGTTATTTTGTACTCCTTATTGCTAAAATTTTGGGAACACTGTGATATGCTTCCATCTCGCCTTTTGCGTATCATACGGTTTGCATCCCATCATGCATAGAAATTTGCTAACATGCTAAGAGCTATGAGCTTCGTGGGTATTGGTATCTTAGCCAATATGCTAAGTCATATGGTTTGACAAACTCGATTTTAGTAATGAAAAATTGGTAAATTAACTAAGTGGATCCAATTTTTATATAAACAAATAATTTTTTAATTAATGGTGTCCATTTTTTATATAAAAATAATTTTTTGGTTAAGTGAGACTGGTTTCTGTTTTAAATCAGTTTATATATATATAAAGTAAACTAAAATAACTAATTTAACTAAATCTAATATAAAAAAACTATTTTACTCGGTCTATGTTGAGGCGAACAGTTCAATATAAATCAATCGTCTCAAATTAATTCGATCAACTCAACTTGGTCCAAACTTAGTAAACTCCTATAAATACCCATTTACCAAGTGAAATTTTATATTTGTCCATCCCATTATGGGATGGTATTTGGCAAATCAACTAAATACCCACCCACTAACTTTGCTCTAATATTACGTATAATACAATTCCTTTTTCTTCCTCTTCCTCTTCTTCTTTTTAGGTATTTAGGTACAAATCTCTTGGTGAAAGTGAAATAATGTTTCCCACAATTTTTATATTATGCTAATTGCCATTTAGAAGCTGATTTTGCAAATAAAGATAGATCGTCTGATCTGCTCATAAAACTTACTAAAAACAAAAAAAATACGCTAAATCTTTGGGTAACAAAGATTGCTTACCAATTAAATTAAATTTTTTTTTGTTGACTAAGTGGTGGCCTGAACGAAATATTATTAAGTCTCGTAGAATGTTTTTTCTTGAGAAGAATTTTTTTTTTTGATCGGACAAAGAGGAAATTCATTGAAAAGAAGAGGTACTTAAGGGGGTACCTCACCTAATGAAAACAAAAGAGAACAAGAAAAGCCAAAAAAAAAGAGTAAAAATCAATTGGACCGAAATAATGAATCTCATAGAGCAATAACCGTATTTGCGGTTAGGCCTAACATTTTTGTATTAGATTCGGCCCAAAAGAAAGCTTTGAGTTTAACACTTCTAATAATACTTTCCAATCTTTTTCTTTTGTTTTCGAAGACTCTTGCATTGCGCTCCTTCCATATACACCACCAAATTGCTACCAGGATGTTATTCCAAATTCGACTAAGACGATCATCTCCCCAATTGAATTTCCAAGAATTTACGGTTATAGTAACATTAGAGTTATAAATCCAATTTCTCCTAGACCCTTCATTAAAGTATTCCCAAATCCTTTGAATCCTCCAACAATCATAGAAAAGATGCACACTAGTCTCATCGTTTTCGCCACAAAAACAACAAAGGCTAGAGACCTCCATGCCTCTTCTTAGAAGCTTATCCTTTGTCATTACCCTATCATGATAAAGGATCCAAAGAAAGAAATTGATTTTGCAAGGGTAACTACGGCTCCAAACAACATCGATTGTAAAAATTGGCACATGTTGTTCCTCTCCGTTCTTATAGCCACCTTTAACCGTATATTGACCATTGTCATTTCCATCCCAAATTCGACTATCTGAAGCACCTTCTTGAATAGAGAAGGAATATAAAAGGTTTGATATAGTTGATACTTCATTTGAGATGGTTAGAGGGTATCTTTGTCTAGCCATAAACTTCCACCTTATACCGTCATCAACTACATCGAACATACGGGCCACCACAAACCCCTTTGTCCTAGAGACTTCATAAGCCGACGGAAACAAATCACAAAATCTTCCTTCACCAATCCAAACATCTTCCCAAAATCTAATTTCCTTACCCGCGCCAACCTTGAATTTAATATGTTTGTTGAAATCTTCTAGCTCTTTATAAATCTTATACCAAAGGCTACCTCCTTTTGAGCCTTTAGGTTGGAGAGTTTCCCAACCGGTATAGGTTTCACCTAATTTTTCGACTATTATCTTCCTCCACAAAGCATCTTTCTCTAAGCCAAAACGCCACCACCATTTCTTTAGCAAAGCCGAACTCACTAGTTTAGTTCTTCTAATACCAAGCCCTCATTTTTCCTTCGGTTTTGACACCATAGTCCAACCAACATTGTGAATTGTTTTAGTATTTTGATCATCATCCCATAAGAAGTTCCTCACCATTTTATCAATTTTCTTAGTTATTGCGCAAGGAGCAAGAAAAAGAGAGAGGTAGTAAATAGGTAAACTCACTAAAACGCTTTTAATGAAAGTTAACTTACCGCCTTTTGTTATAGATTTTCCGTTCTAAGAAGTAATCCTTTTCGCACAAGTGTCTAACGTTTTCTCCCATTTTTGTGAACCTCCAACTTTGCCGCCCAACGGAAGACCAAGGTATATACTAGGAAAGCTTGCATATTTGCATCCCAACATGCTTGCATAATTTTCAACACCCTCTTCCACCGCGACACCATACAAACTACTCTTGGAAAAATTAATCTTCAATCCCGAAACTAACTCAAAGCAAAGAAGGAGGTAACGAAGGGTATCCACTTGTTCCTCCTTCGCATCAAGAAAGACAATAGTATCGTCGGAAAATTGCAAATGATTTATTTTTGTTCTTCCTATCTTTATCGAGAACCCCGAAATTTGATCAAATTCTTGAGCTTTACTCAACATACAACTTAAGACTTCACCCACAATTGTGAAGAGGAAATGAGAGAGTAGGTCTCCTTGACGAAACCCCTTTTCACTTCCAAAATAGTCGTAGGACGATCCATTAACGAGAACCGAGAATTTGGAGAAAGTTAGACAATTTCTAATCCATTCCCTCCAAACACCACCAAACCCCATTTTAAATAAGACTTCATTTAAAAAGTTCCAATTTATGTTATCAAAAGCCTTCTCAAAATCGAGCTTGCAAACCAATCCCGGTAATTTTTGACGGAGTCTAGAATCCACGCATTCATTTGCTATCAACACACCATCAAGGATTTTTCTCCCTTTAATAAAGCTAGATTGAGATGAATAGATTAGAGAAGGGATATATACCTTTAAACGTTCCGCCAAGACCTTGGAGATGATTTTGTACACACTTCCAATAAGGCTAATAGGACGAAAATCTTTAACTTCCTCTACGTTCACCTTTTTTGGAATAAGAGCAATAGAATTGTTTCTTAAGGATGAGTGAAGAACACTGTGGTCTTGGAATTCTTTAAAAACCTTCATCAAATCTTTTTTAAGAAAGTCCTAACAAACTATAAAAAACTTCATAGGGTAACCATCCGGACCCGGGGCACGGTCTATTCCCAAGCCTTTGATTGCGTTTCTCACTTCCTCTTCACTAAAGGATCTCTCTAACCAATCGCGAGCTTTCTCATCAATCTTCTTAAGACACATATTTTTGATTCTTGGACGAATGATAGATGTGTCCTTAAGAGCGGACTCAAAATGATTTGCAATGCCCATCTTAATTTCTTCTTTTTTCCGGTCTAACGACCATCTATGCAAAGGTTGATGATGTTGTTTGAAGCTCTATGACCCTTCACTATTCGATGAAAAAATCTTGTGTTGCGGTCTCCTTCTCTAAAATATCTAATTCTAGATTTTTGTCTCAATATTACGTTTTTTCGCCGATGAGCCAACTCGAAATCCACCTTAGCCGTCACAAGCAAGTCTTCTTCATCAACGGTGAGACCCCTCCTATCATCTAGATCGTCCAAATCTTTCATCTTGGTAAAAGTCGTATCTATGGACCTTTCAATGCAACCAAAGACTTCTTTGTTCCACACCTTCAAATTTTCCTTTAAAGCGCTTAGTTTCTTTGCAAAACATTCGTCGGACGTACCTACAAAAGAAAAAGACTCCCGTCATTCTTTCATTAATGGGACTATGTTAGTGCCTTCAAGCCAAGCTAGTTGAAAACGAAAAGGGCATGCACCCCAATCCGAATCCAAGGAGCCTAACTCGATAGGAAAGTGATCCGAAAAAGGTTTTACAAGGCGCTTGAGAACAATATTTGGGAAATGATTCTCCCAATCCGAAGTGAAGAGAAAACGGTCAATCTTGCTCTTCTTATTTGGCGGTCTTCCCCAAGTATACTTGGCACCGGAGAGAGGCACGTCCACAATATCAAGATCATTACAAAGGTCATTAAAGAGTTTCATCGAGTTTGAGATTCTACGACACCCCCTTCTCTCCTCCATAAATTTAATCTCATTGAAGTCGCCACCAAAACACAAAGGTATGCCATCCCAATATCCATGCAAAGTAGCAAGATCCAAACGAAATCTTTTTTTCTCATTCCCATTGCAAGGACCGTAAACACCAATAAGAACCTAACGAAAATTGTCGTCCAAATTTCGGCAAGAAATACTTATGGAGAAAGTACCTTCGAGAAATTCATCCACTTCAATCAAATCCGAATTCCAAATCAACAAAATGCCTCCCGATCTTCCATGAGAATGAAGTGCAATCCACTTACAAGGAGTTGCACCCCAACATTGGCGCACAATGTTCTCGGTGCATGCACTAAGCTTCATCTCTTGTATCATGAGGATAGTTGGCTTCCACCGCTTCACAAGCTTTTTTAGTTTTGAGCGTTTATCCGGGTCTCCAAGACCATTAACATTCCAAGAAATAATATTACACATTAATAGAAACAATGTATCCATGAAAAGGGAAAAAACCAAACAAGATAAACATTAGTTTGAGTCACTAGCTCCCGCATCCTACACATCTTTGCAAGCATGTGCATGAGATATAATAGAGTTTGACACAAAATTAAATTCTTTAATGGAGAATTCAATCCCCGAGAATTTACCGACCTTTTTAATTTTGTCGAAGAGAATCATCATTTACTCGTGAATTCCATTGACCATCTCTAGATTATCACCAACAACGTGAAGCTTTCGACTATTGTTTGTTTGCGACGCCGCATCCTCATTGTCGCATGATAATTCCAATTGCACTTCCTTGAATTTATTACGATCATACTTGTCTTGTATGGAATTTGAGCCTCGCTCCAAATCTCTATATTCTTCTTTGCTTGAAGCTTCCTCATTAAGAGGAGAGGTAGAACTAGATCTAGATTGAACTTCTTTAGAAAGCTTGGATTTAAGTTTCTTCTTTAGACATCTCAGGGAATAATTTCCCATAGAAATTGAAGTGGAAGCCATACAGGCCTTTGAGAAGCCTGATGGATTAGCCTCCAAGATGTGAGCAAGGCTAGTAGGATGATCACCCGAAGGCCCAGCTACTGAACGACTCAAAGCTTTTCCATTTAGAGGTAAAGAAGAGTTCTTTAGGCCCAAAGAGGGGAGCCCATGATCATTAGCCTCTAGGGATTTTGGCTTAGGAAGAAACACGGCTTGATCCACGTGAAGTACAGCTGGATTAGAATTTGAATTAAAGTGTAACCGAACATGCGCAGAAAGGTTGGATCCACGTGGATGATTAAGATTCGCTGCCTCTGTCTCCACCACTCCCTCTCTGACACCTGACAATCTCGATTCCCCCATCTCCGCCTCTCCCTCTTTACCCCCTAGGTTTAGCTTGTTCCAGAAGATATCTCCAGACTTCCCACCTTCCCCATCTCTCTGCATTGTTACTCCCCTTCTTCCCCATCTCCGATCTGATGATCTTTCTTCCGACGCCAAAGTTTTTTTCTGATGTGTTTATCAATAAAGATGGGTTTGAGGTCGGGTTTAGGGGTTTCCAACACTTCTCCGATCAATCTGACCTCAACCCATGTTTTTGATTGACCTAGCAGAAGATCCTGGCACCAGACTCCATTGCTGACTGGTCCCTTTACCTTCAGCCTGATTTCCGTGAGATCAGCAGCCATTGATGTTTCCGGGCTCACTTCTATCAGTCCTCCAAATGAGTCTCCTATATTTTTGAAGGTGGAGTAGTCCCATAGATCGAAAGAGATTCCTCCTACCCCAATCCAGACGTGCTTTATTTTCATCGGGTTTGGCTTATGAATGACGTTGATACCAGCATACCAGGGGTAAGTATAAATTACTGAGTCCCAACTGTCCATCGATTAAGAGAACAAATCCGTGAGAATTCATCAGTAGTTTTGATTGAGAATACAATTTTAGTATCACCAATAGGTTGTAAATCAAACCCGAAAGTCCAATCAAATTTATTCATCACTCAAGTTCCTACTTCATTCCAGTCAAATTCTTTTGAAAAAAACCTCAACCACCATTGATCTCTGCCAGAGGTGATTTAATTCCAAATTGGAATTAGGCCTATTAAGAATTGGGGGTTGAGGGGTATTAGCATTAACATTCTGTTCAAATTGATTTCCTGCTGCCCGGGCAATAAAATTAGAATTTTCCCTTTGATAATCCTTCTGTTGTCTTTTATTTCCATCTATCAATGAATTTGCTCTTCAGAAAACCTTCTGATGGCTTGCTTTATGAGTTGCAGAATCCAACATTAAATCTTCTAGGAATATCCCTGTTCTCCTCCAGCCTTCACCATTGTTACCTGCTGGGAAAAACAGAGAGGATGGAAACTCTTGATTATGTGAAACCTGAAGGCAGATGAAATTGCCATGTTCATTTACATTTCTTGATGCAGACATCCACTCCAAATTTTCTTCATATCTCCAAATACCTGTCTTACTCCCTCCATTCTTAGCCTCCTCCTTCAGCAGTCTACTCAACCAAATTCCCGCCTTGGAGTTAAGCCAGCAGAAGCGCCTTTTGTTACCTGACCAGATAGCTAAATGAATAATATCTCTAAGCCCTTTCTTACCCAATGAACCCCCTATGATCTTCCTCTCCACTTTTATTGATCTCCCTGCTCTTGACTGCTGCTTTGTAGCTCTAACCGAGCTTGATACATTCTCTGATGTCCTTGTTCTTCTTCTTTTTGCAGAGATGAAGCCCTCCTCGTCCACTGTTCTGGTGAAGATTACCATATTCCGATGAAGAGACGATGACGGTGGACTGACCCCTCTCTCTCCAGAAGATGATAACTGCTTCTTGAGAAGAATTAAGTGTACAGTATTAAAATTTACTCAAAAGTACAAACTAGTATATACTGTTGTGCTTCAAGGTTCCGTTTAGATTTCAGGGATTGCACTGCGAGACCTTAATTTGCAGACACAAATAATATTGCAAGACAAACGATTATGCCTTGTATTTCTTAAGTTTGCTAATTCGTTGAAACATAACTTGAAAAGTTGAGGTTTCATCAAGAAATGTTTTTCTTTGTATCCAATCTTTCCCTTTTTAAATTTAATAATAATGAGAATGATGGAGGAGGATTTAGGGTTAGTGATTTGTTAAAGATTCTTTGTTGTTCAAAGGCAATGATTATGAATTCTCACTCAGAGCTCATCTCAAGTAGCCACAGGTGTAAAGTTGATGATGATGCCCTACCCTTATTCCGCATTAATGTTACGAGTAGGAATTAACGGTTAGTTTTTTTTTTATTGAGCTTCGGACAATCTAATCCTGTCCTTTGAAGCATAGTACTGTTTAGTCCTAGTTTAGTAAATCTAGGACGAGTTAGTCCTTTTCTTAACGATTCAGTCCAAAACTAAAAAATTTATAGTAAAAATACCCATCGACTTAATCTAGTTACGCACTTTCCATTTCATCATTCTCATTTCACGGAAACAGTTCTCCCAAGCGAAGAAAAAAAATCATAAAACCTAATCTCGGTCGTTTCAATGAAAGTTCAATCTCCAAAAATAAATATGACAATCAAACAAACACTGGATTCAGCTTGAGAGGAGAAATGAGAGAATTTCAGCAAATTAATTTGAAGATTTAAAGTGATTTGAAAAATAAGTTCTACGACGATACTGAAGTTGGTTGAAGGATTCTTCTTGTATCCAACGAAATCTCACTTTCGGCGCTAAATTACGCATCCCTGATCGAGGAACAAGAGACGAAATTGATAATCATATCGTCGTAAGTTTCTCCCTTTTTGTAGTAGTCGTTTTTTTTTTCTTCCGAATTCAATTAAAGCCCTAGAAAAATCCTAGTTACAGATTGTGGGAGACAAATCTCAAACTTATAATTTGTTTTTTTTGTTTTTGTATGTTCAGATTATTGTTGTTTTATCAATAGTTTCTTTGGATTCCTGAATGGCACATTTAGGTGATGGTGGGTGCAGAATCACACACCCATTCAAAGCAATACTACCACAAAGCAAGCTCTAGTCTTGTTCTCACTACTGATTCACATCGTCAGGATGTTCATGAATCTACTGGCGAGCCTGAGATAGGGGGAAAATTGATCCATAGCAATTTGGTGATAAGGTTTATAGAGGTAGACCAATTGAGCTTCAATTGTTCTTCATAAAGCAACGGGGTACATCAGATTTCCTCGTGACCAAGTTCAGGTAATTTCAAAGTTCAAACCCCATGTTGAGAGTGAAAATACAAATTTGTAAGCTAAAAATAAAGAAGTGATTTTTGTTGTTGTTTGACTGATCAATCTTTTTATATTTTTTTTCTATGTTGCTTAGGTTCTGGGTTCTACTTACGTACAAAATCTGCCATCATCTGGTCCCTTTGCAGTAACCACTACTACAAGCCGCATCTTTGACTTTTTTTTTCTTGGAATCTACTTTTTTTGATAGATAAGTTTGTCTGTGTATTGAGATTTTGTGTAGGAAGGAGGAAGAATAGCTGGTATGAGTATACACTTCATGTTGCAAATTGTAATGGAGCTGATTTATGGTTACCAGTAGTTGCCATGGGAAACATCATCGACAACAACAACCTAACCAAGTACGCCAATTAACTGATCAGTAGAATAAGTACTTAATAGTTTTCATCTTGTCTTGGAAATATGTTATGATTTTTGCAAAGTAAACACTAGCTAGCTAGTTAGCTTACTACTTTTACATGCATATAAATATGTGTATATGGCATGTTGGACGCTTCATCAGTTTTGCACACAACAAAAATATGAAATATGAAGTGTACAGTAAGTAGGAGTTATAGTTGTTCTTTGATGTACATGGCACTTTGTCATTTGTTGTTAGGCTCTTAATTTTTGTTCATTGGTCGATAGCTGGTATTGTTGAAATATATGGTATTATCGTTTTATTCAGGTAAAGCGTGATCCTGGATTCTAGCCCTCGTCAATAGGGTGATTGGCCATTTAGCTATAGTTGGTGGAGCAATGATTGCAAATGAAATGGAGTGACAGGTTGGTTCTTATTTATCAGTTATTTTGTGGTGTTTTGTTAGTGATATATAAAAATCTTAAGATATTTACTTCGCCAGGTTAAAATTGCAATGGACTGGCTTCACGGAGAAACTGTAGAGTATCGCCGTTTCGCAGTTGTCTTGATTTTGAAGTAAGATCACTTTGTTATTAAATATCTAATGTGCATATAGTTGTACACATGTTGATTCTTAATGTGTACATAGTTGTACACCTGTCGATATCGTAAATACACATTAGCTTGTTTTGTTTTGTTTTTGGTTAATATTGCTACCGGGAAATCAGTTCTATATCTGATGTTAAGTGATGAATGACAACTGGTATGGGTAAGAAAGTTGGGTTTGATGTAAACTCAAATTCTAAACGATATTTGCATAGATTTGGTCTTTCCCCTTGCCACAGACTCAACAGACTTAACTAGACAGCTTGTAACTTGATTTTACCTCACAAATCAAAGTCCAAAAATTAAGATAGCATAATTGTCTCCATCAGTTATGTCTAATACCAAAATTAGATAGCCAAATTTAGATAGCCATACCAAATGATGATATAATTACAAGAGGCCCCCGTATTAAATTTCACATGCTCACAGTATACGAAGATAAACATGTTGTTGTTGCGTTAGTTTGATATCAAAAATAAATATATGTGTGTGCCTTTAGTAGCATGTTTTTTGGATCAAGTAAAATGATCTTTTGTAGTCCAGATTGTAACTTGGAGTTTGAGCTAGGCTTCCAGTCTAAGAAGATGTTACATGGTACTGATTTCGGCAATATGCAGTCACGTCTGATAGTCACTGTATGGTAGAGACTTTAAGAGCGGCTGTCTTTCCTTACCTCCCCAAGGCACTTGAGAAATTACTTACAGACTGTGAGGTAATATACTTTTTGTATATATGTGTACAATATATTATTTTATGATAAAAATTAGACTGAATATGCTTTTAGGTTAGGCTTATGGATTAACCTAAAAGCCATGGGTGATGGTGTCCATATCCGTTAGTCATTGATGGACCTAATAGAATCTCAATGTAGGCACTAACACAGAAGTATGCCTCTTGAATCAATTATGAAATAGTATTTAGTGATTATTGTGTTCCTCTAAACCTTCTTTTTTAGTCACTTATCCATTATTGTTTAGCCTTTCCTTTTGACCACTACAAATGGGTATAGGAGATAGGACTCAATTATCATTCAAAACAAAAGTTATGTGATTAATTCATCAAAATTAACATAATTAATATTATCTCCGTTTCAGGAAAAGAGTTACTATCACTTTTTCAAATTGGTCTATTTTTAGGTTAAAATGAAAAAGTGATAGTAACACTTTTCCAGAAACAGAGGGAGTATTAAATTTCAACATAAGCCGCATATAAAATCCAAAGACATCACACCAAGTGTTCCTTGGGTGTACTTGTTGCATATATATTACAGTATATTGTGTTGGCCCCATGGGATTGTTTTATTTGGTCTTATAAGTATGTAGATACGAACATTGGGGTACACATGTGTACAAAGTTGTACACATGTTGTTTGTTAATATGCACATATAAGTAATTTTGAGATTTTTTTGGATTGAAAGTGATATATGATTTTGAGTAAAAAATTATGAAAAGATTTCTTCGAATTTAGGGCTCCTAATTAAATGTCAATCTATCTTAATGTGTAGATAATTATACACATGTAGATCAATAGGTGTACATAGTTGTACACCTATTGATTGTTAATGTGTACATAGTTGTACACATGCTGATTATTAATGGTACATAACTGCACATTTGACATCAATCTTTTTTGGTTCTATGTATTTAATTTAGGGGCTCGTAAGCTCAAAATGGTAGAGCGCCCAAGCCTATCACAAGGTTTACGAAGGTTGATGATTCAAATCCATCTGAGTTTCCATGTTATGTTTATTCAATATGGATAACGCTATTGGTGCTTAGGTAGACGATTCAAGTTGTATGTGTGTACAAACCGGTGCACCTTGTCTTGTCTCATGAATATATGGCATTTTGTGGTTTGGATATTGGATTTTATGGATTTTGTAGGTGTGTACATAATCGCACACCATTGTCTTTTCTCATCGATATATAGCATGTTTTATGGGTATGGGTGTTGGATTTGCTAGGTTTTTATGGATTTGTACATAGTTGTACACCATTATCCCGTCTCATTATATATTGCCTGTTTTGTTGGTATGGATTTTGGATTTTCAGGATTTTTGTAAATGTGTACATAGTTGTACATCATTGTACCGTCTCATGGATATATGTCATGTTTTATGGATGTGTGTTGAATTTTCAAAATTTTTGTAGATGTGTGCATAGTTGTAGTGTCACGTCTCATGAATATATTGCTTGTTTTGTAGGTATGGATATTGGATTTTCTGGATTTTTGTAGACGTGTACATAGTTGTACACCATTGTCATGTGTCATAGATATGTGTGGTTTATGGGTATGGATGCTAGATTTGCTGTTTTTGTAGATGTATACATAGTTGTACACCATTGTCCTATCTCATGAATATATTGTCTGTTTTGTCGTTATGGATGTTGGATTTTTAGGATTTTTGTAAATGTGTATATAGTTGTACACCATTGTCCTGTCTCATAGATATATGTCATGTTTTATAGGTATGAGTGTTGGATTTTTAGGATTTTTGTACATATGTACATAGTTGTACACCATATTATCGCGTTTCATGAATATATTGCTTGTTTTGTGGGTATGGATATTGGATTTTCAAGATTTTTGTAGATGTGTACATACTTGTAAACCATTGTCCTATCTCATAGATATATGTGTGGTTTATGGATATGCATGTTAGATTTTTAAGGTTTTTATAGATGTGTACATAGTTATACACCAGTGTAATTTCCATGAAATAAATCTATCTGTGGGTATGAATGGTTGATTTGTTCCATGTTTTTTAGGGTGTGTACATATTGGTGCACCAATGCTTTTTTTATTAAAAAGTATGTTTGTGTGTAATTATGAATGATCGATTCTTTTAGGTGTGTACAAAGTGGTGCACATGTGAAAAAATAACTACATAAGTTGATGAATTATATGCATGTGTATTCTTTTGTACACATGAGGTAACCATGAAGAGAATTAAAAAAAATGAAAATGAAAATTATATAGTCATATTGGTACTCTTTTTGTAGATCTCGGAAAGGGCTTTTCGAATATATAAAATTTGTGAATTTTGGATGAGCGGTTTGAAAGATAATTTATTTTTTAATTATTTTTATATTATTTAAAATTGATGATAGCATCATGAGTTACTTTGGACTAAACTATAAATATCTGGACTAAATTATAAATTAGAAAGATTATTTATGGATTTTCCATATTTTAAATAAATAAATGACTAATTTGTACCTAGTTGAATGAATCAGAATTAACTGGTTTAGTTGCATTGAATTTTTTTCCATGTTACAATGTATATCAGATTCTTTTTTTATGCTTTGATTTTGATTTTGTACGTGTATGTTTGTGCCCCTCGCGAAACTTATGGCTTAAATTAAGCCATTGATATCATATGTTTTTTCGGACCCTTGGTAATCAATCAAATAATCGACATGATTACTCTCTTACTCGATGGCTCTCACGTCTTTATCCTGGTAAAAATCAAACTAATTATAGGACACACACGAGTGGAGATTGCAACATGGGAAAATAATGAACTTATACTGGTGTGCATTGCTAGGTTATGAGTTATTTAAGACGTATTGTGTATCTCTCGACAAAATACAGTGGTTACAAAGAGTTTCAAACATTAACAAATTATAGTTAAAAATGAAAAAATGTTTCTTTTTAGAGATTTCTAAAAAACAAGTCAGGTAAATAAATCTGGTTGAATTAGGATCTACGGTAATTATTTTGGCTCTACTAAATTTTGCTTCTAACTAAAGTGTGTGATAAGGGTATCTATTTAGCTATTATAAAAGTTACTAAACTACCCTCTACTCATTAATTACACCTGACACTTAAATTAAAATATAAATATAAAAAACTTTCTTAATCCAAATCAAACAAAATATAAAACAAAACAAAAAAAAAACTATCCATTTTCCCTCTCACTCCAAAATCAAAAAACTCTAACCCTAACTTTTCTAAAAAAAAAATCTCATCATCCGGAGGAAACTACAAGGTAAATCTCTATAAATCCTTTTTTATAATAGCATTTGTGATAGATCTATGTGTAGAAATCGAACTTTTCGTGAATCAAAGTCCTGATTTTTCCAGAATCATTGGATGTGGATCCATCGTATTCAACGATTCTGGTTGTGTTCTTCATGAACATGAAGAACATGCGCCAGATTATCCAACGATTCACGTTTCGTACAAAGATACCATTGCCATAATCGTTGGATACAGAAGAACATATCCAACGATTCTGGCTTTTCTTTTTAAATTTTTTTTTCTATAGTTGAATCGTTGGATAAGACACCTTATTTTTCAGCGATTCCTTTGCTTTCTTGTTTTACTACTACCTGATGAGAATCGTTGCTTACTACAGACCATATGTAACGATTTTGTTCATTATATACACAATTTTTTGCTGGTGATTGAGTTAAAGATTATTGATATTGATTATTAATTGCTTCAACTAGAGATTATTGATTGAATTTTTTGTTGTTCAATTTGTTTATTTGTATAGCCATTATGGATGGTCGCAAAAGAGGTTATGGTCCAACATGACAATGTAACATTGATAGGAGGCCCCAGAAAAAGGTTGTCCGCGACTTCAGCAGCCCCAGCCATACCAAACTAGAAGAGCTTGAGGAGGTAATCGATATAGCATCCTTCTTAAGAAAGGATATTGCTAATTGGAGAGCCCAAGATGCAATACTTGAAGAGGTTGCTTCTGAAGATGCTGATGGTGCCGCTTCTCCTGCGGCTGATACCTAATCAATGTTTTCAATACTTGTTGACTATCCTAAACTAAGACTTATTGCGTTACCTAGTTTGTCTTGTTTTATTCGGATACTAAATTTTATTTTGTTGGTGGATGGATGGATAAACTTATGGTTTAATATGTTATATGAATGGTTTGAAGTTCGTTATTCTTTGTTACGTTAAATTATTGGTGGTAAAGAATATCAAATTTTTGCAATTGTGATTCAGAATCGGTGGACAATGCACATACGTGTCTAATGCTTGTTTGATCTCTATCCCTTTGTACACAAACCATTGTTTTGCATCGTCTCTCGTTTCCCACACCAAATCAGTATAGTAGTGATCAGAAGTATCAAGCCCCATCTGAGACACGGGTTCAGGTTGATCGATGCCGAGTGTTTCAACAATCTACAATACATATCGAAAAAATTAGCCTAACAGAATCGGTGGACATGGGACAATCGTGCGAACGATTCTAAAGAATCCTCCTTTATGTCTTCCCATATCAACCGATTCTGCCTTGTCTACATTTTTGAAAAAAAATCCCCCAAGGCTGGAATCGACACACGTGAACTGACTTGTGTGTTGATTCTAGCATTCAACAAAGTGGAACTCTCTGGACACTTTTTCAATTAGAATCGGCGCATAGAGCAACACCTATCGAACGATTCTGTTTTTGGAGGATTTGGGGAAAATCTTCAAGGGATGGAATCGTTCGATAAATGAGTCCATAAATACCGATTATTTGACCTACCAATCCCGCCAAAATATATACCAGAATCGGTGGTTGTTCATGACCACATCCACCGATTCCGGTTCATATCCTCTAGGAGATATAGAATCGTTGGATACGATGTTGTCTTTCCAACGATTCTGGGTAGAACATAGCCCAGAAAACAACTCAAAATTTTGCAAATTTTGGGTGATTACAAGGTTGAAAAACATGTTTGGAGATCCTAATAACCACTAGAATCCTCATCGTCACTATAAATTTTCATCTTTACTACCAAATCACAAAACCCTAGTTTTTCCCAATTTTTTCTCCTTCTTCTACAAACTCTGAAAAACAACTATACTCTAATTATTACAATCTAACACTAACTATAATCTAGTTTTAATCATTAACTAAGTTTAACTAATATTTGAATTAATTAATACTAATCAAACATATTAGTTAATAGTTGGATAAAGGGGTTTTAGTTTTTTTTCTTCATAATGACCCTATTTTAACTTTTAGTGGTAGGGCGAAAATAATTCTCGTAGATCCCAATTTAACCAGGTAAATAAAATCTTAAAAATCCAATTTAGTTTTACAGACGTTATCTCTTGAAAATGTATATGCAATTTCCTCGCTACTATTAAATCTTACTAGTAGTCACTTTTGTACATATAAATGTAACTAAAGCAAAATTAATGTCGTTAATATTTGATGCGTCCAAAAATCTATAATATAAAAGAGATCGGTGGGTTATTCTGGGACAAATCCGACCTTTCTAAATAGGTCGTGGACGGTCGGGATCGGCAGATTGGAGTGTTTGTCTTTGGGACAAATTCGAGCGTTCATATTTTTTTTCAAAACACATTGACGGTAGAGATTATGTCCTAACCCGGACCAAAAATAACCCTTGCCTGACTACTAAACATAACCACGATTAACCTTAGGTTTGCATGACTATAATTTCTAATATAATTAGACTTTTTAATCTAATTTAATTAACTAATTTATTTTTTAACCAAAACCGAATTGATAAGAAGTTCATCTTCCATATCAATTCCCCCTCTTCAATATATATTAATACGTCAGCCATCTATGTCATCTTTCAGTTTTCAATTAACGTTTCATACTATAATCGAAATCTATTAACAGTTCTGCTAAATAACACTTCTGATGAGGCCTTTTAAGAATGAATTCAATGTTGGAATTTGGATCTCATGTATGAAGATTTCCGTCGGACCATAGATGATCTCCGGCTGTGTTAAATCCATGTCATAAAGTTTGGGAGGCAATCTCTAAAAGATCAAGTGCATTAAAAAATCTCAAAGTCGACATGCGAATGTAATCCTCAGAGCTTAATTCAATTATCCCCACCATGCATTAGGAAATAGCACTGCTAACGAAGGAGCTAATTTAATATGGGAGGTTACAAAACCCATATAAAGCTTTTTACGAATTAACTACATTTTGGACCACACCAACCTAATAACTTTTGCATTTGTTAATGGGATGGTGTCAAATCTAAGCAGCATCATTCTATCATTTATTTATTTTTAATTAATGAATAAGAAATCTTAGTATCAAGACCTAAGAGAAATACAAGATTTGCCCACACTCGCTACCCCAATTTAGTTGTCCAAATCGAAGGCCTAGTTCGATGTGCTTGCTTCTGGTAATGATGTAATCATAAAATCCGTGAGAGATAAATTTGATTATTTATTTCTATAAAACCTTCGACGGTAGAGATTATATATAGGCCCGTCTATCTTTGACTTTGAATATTATCTGATTATAACTTGGCACAACCTTAATCTACTTAAATTTATTTTATTATCGACCGGTCCTATAGTAATTCAATTAGATTTCTTTATCCAATTTAATTAAAATAAATTAGGGATCATCTTAGTCCAACTTTAATTAATATAATAATTATTTATTTTCTAATTTAAGCGTATTTTTAAATTTAATTATAGATTTTCTAATCTAACTATGCTTTCTAATCATAACAACTTATTAACACTAATTCTACGGTCTCGGCGGCTAATCTTCAAAGATGAAGAAATTAAAAAATTTAATCTAAACTTAATTTTGTAAATACCGATCGTAGGCTCATCTCTTTTTTTTTTAACTTAATTTATTTTAATTTCTTTATGAATAAAACAAACCTGGTTTCTGTTTTTGGACAAATCCGGCCCTTGAAAATATTTCGTGGACGATTGGGAACGTCCGATTCGAGAGTTTGTCTTTGCGACAGATCCGAACGTTCATTTTTTCTCTAAACTCATTGACGCCAGAGATTATGCCCCGACCCGAACTTAATTTATTTTGATTTCCTAATATTTACAAACCACTTTCCTAATCACTTTGTTATTTCTTAGTACTCACCATATATCTGATTTAACTGTGTATAACTCAATTTCTTTCCTCTTCGATTAGTATTTTTTCTTTTACGCAAAACTCAAGGATTTTGATTTTCAATTCTTTTTTTAGGGTGTTATATATAGGGTTCACGCACAAATCTAGATATTCGCTTCTATGTTTTTTTATTGCGATTCTTCCCTATATTCAATTTTATTGACTGCTATTTGTTGATTTTTTAAGGTTTGTTACTTTTGCTCGAGGAAAATTAAGTGGAAACTTGCTTTCATACTAAATAATTGATTACATACCCCTGTGATTTAGTAGTTACGTAGGTTTGGGCCAATAATTTTCTAACCACTAACAAGTTGATTTGCGCATGTTGGCCAAAGCTCTTAACACCCACATTAGTAACAAAAGAACCGGAGGTGTAAGTGAATAATATGAGACAGAAAAATCTAATGAATTGATTCAATCCCAATTACTTGATGAAATATCCATATCCATAGTTGATAAGGGGATATCAATACGGTGTCTTTGATAATGGGGTTGAGTATCTAATTATGCTATTATGACCTAAGTAACTAAACACACTACTATAACACTACTAACTAAATATTGAGATCGTTTCTAATGGTAGGCCTTGACTACTGTGACAAGACTAACTAAACATATGTTACTATGAACCGACTACTTAAACACTGGGGTTGTAGGCATCGACTATTATGACTCGAGTGACTAAACGTGCTACGATGACCTGATTAACTAAATACCGAAACCATAAGCACCAACTATTATAACCCGATTAACTAATTGTGCTACTATGACCCGATACAATAAACACTTGGGACGTTCGTAATGGCCGGGGCCGTAGGCCCCGACTAACTTACATGCTAACAAAAATATCATGGGAGAATACGGATCGTCCGAACAAACAAAAAAAAAAAGTCGAAAGAGGTTAATCCCCGCCCGATTCGAGAATTTGTCTTTGAGACAAATCCGAGTGTTTATCTTTTTTATCTAAACACATTGATGGCAGAGATTATGCCCCGACCCGACCTTAATTTATTTTGATTTCTTAATATTTACTAATCCACTTTCCTAATCACTTTGTTATTTCTTAGTATTAACCAGGTTTATGATTTAACTATATATAACTCAATTTATTTCCTCTCCGATCTATATTCTTTATTTCGTGCAAAACCATAGGATTTTGATTTCTGATTCTTTTTTTTAGGGTGTTTTGTATAGGTTCACACATAAATCTAGATATTTGCTTCTATGTTATTTTTTTGTTGCCCATGTATTCAATTTTATTGACTGTCGTTTGCTTTTTTTTTAAGGTTTGTTACTTTTGCTCGAGGCAAATTAAGTAGAAACTTACTTCTATATTGAATTGATTACATATATACTCCCGCGATTTAGTAGTTAGTAGGCTTGAGCCAATAATTTTCTAACCACTAACAAGTTGATTTACATATGTAGGCCAAAACTCTTAACACCCACATTAGTAACAAAAGAACCACAGGTGTTAATGAATAAGATGAGACAGAAAAATCTAATGAATTATTTCACTCCCAATTACTTGATGAAACATCCATATCCATAATTGATAAAGGGGATACCAATACGGTATATTAGCTAATGGAACCGAGTAACTAAATACGCTATTATGACCTGAATAACTAAACTCACTACTATGACACTGCTAACTAAATACTGGTACGGACCGTGGGCACCGACTATTATGACCCGACTAACTAAATATGCTACTATGACCCGATAAAATAAACATCTGAAAAGTTCCTAATAGATGGGGCCTACTATGACCCGACTAACTAAACATGATATTATGACCCGACTAATAAACACCGGGGCCATAAGCCCCGACTAATTTATATGCTGACTAAATTATTGAGAGAAGATACAGACCCACCGACCAAATAAAAATAAAAGTTAAAAAAAATTAAGCCCGACCGTAGACCGCGGTGATATCTAGTTAATGGATAAGTTGAGATATATTAATTATATATATATATATATATATATATATATATAAAAGACTTCTTTATTAAAATATTTATTCACATTTTGTATATCTAGTGGATTTTTTTTTTTTGCACCTCTTAAACTTTCGTATTGGCTCCGCTACTGCCGGAAGCACTTTTAAATTTTAAGTCCCAAACTCAAGCATCCGTTTAACCAATACGACTAAAAGTAAAATGACCACATGTCGTCAATTTTTTGATTTTTGAAGCACTCCAAACCAAAAAAACATTTTAACAATACCCGTCCTTCTCCTGTAATTACTATGTCACAATCTTTTTAAAAATTAGAAATATGTTCTTACAGTTAGGTTTTCCATCCAGTTTTTTCTTTCCAAAAAACGGTGACACATACTAATATTTAGCCACTATAATAGCCAAACGTATCCTATATCTTTATCTATAATCGAAAACACGTATTAACAAAATTCATTAAAACACTAAGGAGAGCGGAATGGTGAATCATACTGGAAAATGATTCGAGATTTTGAATCCGATTTGACGATCCAGAAATAAACTTTAATTGAAATCATAATTTGAAACCTGATGAACTCTAATTAAAACCCCAATTGAAATCTCGAATCCAACTCAACGTTCTAAAATAAATTCTAATTGAAACCCTAATTCGTAACATGAGGAACCCTAAGAGCAAGGGTTATATGATAGAGTGTTAACACTCTATCCTTTTCAAAATGAAGGAATGACTAGGTGAAGGAGTCTTTTTTCCACTATGGATTTGTGAAGTAGAGTGACTAGACGGGTGAAGTTTTGTCGTCTAGTATAAAAAAAATCACCTGGACGGAAAAAAATCTCCCATTTGAGAGTTTATTTTGTTTTTTAATAAAATACCTTGGTAATACCCGTGTTTTAAGAGTTTAATATTGGGTTAAATACCCAGAAGGAGAAAGATCACCCGTTTTTTCCAGACGTCTGAAGATCACCCGTCCAATGAAAAATGCCAAACGCTCCTTCGATTGAAAAAATGGGTGATAGTTTTTTTGGGGAAAATTCACTTCACTTTACCCATAGTAGAATCTAATTAGATTTTTTTAGGTAAAACTCCACTATAAAAAACACTATACCCATAGCAATTGCTCTAATTAAAGCCCCAATTAAACCCTGACGGATGCGTTGATTCCTATAAACTGAAAGCTAGTGAACTGGATGGTATTTTTACAGGGGATAAATATGTAATTGACACCGATTATTTTTCATGTGGGCCAACTCTAACTTAACCGTGGCCTAACGATTTTGTGGATGGAAAACCTGTTAGAAAGGACATATTTGTAAAGTCCTTTATAACGGTGACATATTAGTAACTCGTCCGCTAATAGTGTGACATTTATATAATCCCCAAACCAAAATTAGCTTTGGTAAAACCAGATATACCAAATGTATGATAATTTTTTTCATTGATCACTATATAAATAAAATTTCCCATAATGATGATGATTAGGGTTTACATTAATTAGCATAAATCCCGAGGAACTGGAATGCAGTACATTCTTGCCAGTTGCTACTTGCTAAAATTAAGCCAACAGAGCAGAGACAAAACTCTTTTATTGGATGATAGCTAGGGGCTTTGGTTTTTTCCGTTTACGTGATTGAGCTCACTAGTCTATCTAGTAGATGATAGTATGATACTTCATTGATTGGTTCAGTCAAACAAATTTAACAATGACTCCAACTCGTCAAACGTTGGTCCGACCGCTAGCTGTTGATGTTTTTGCTTTTGAAGCTCCTCGAGAAGAATGAAATCATAAAGTTCCTCGAGATTTGGACAGTCTCATAATAAAACTACAAAATCGAAGAAAATATTCCGGTTTGGATCAAATCTTTTGGATATATGGCTTGGCTTGTTTCATGAAACAACCATATCTATATACCCAGTCCACTTAGATACGATAATATTTCCATTCTCGTGTTTTCTTTTACTCCGTATTATATATGTTTGTTTTTGGAATTTGGATTGATGTTGTTTCATTGTTGAGGTAAAATTGTGTTGAGATATCAGGGTTATTATTTGTAGATGTAGGTACCACCACCACTAGTTAGACAGACATAGGAAACGTCTCGAGTCTCCTCTCACTGACAATGTAATGCAGTAACGCGTGCCATCCGCAAGAATTCCTTCCTGCATTATTGTTTGTTATGGTTGTTTCTGTTAAGACAGAGATGATCATAAGAAGAATCAATCAGTACTCATGACTTGTGATAACAACTGTTGCCGTTGATGTTTTCCATCACTAAATAAGATCGAAAATGACTTTACCTTTGCATCCCTCACTCACTCAATTTCCTTCCCCCTCTCTCTCTCCTAGAGTCTACTCTCTCTCTACAAATCTGTGTTGCGGCAGTTGTCAGTCGGGTTTGCAGATGTATATGATCAGGTTGCCGTCTAAACAAACTGAATCCCCCACCCCCACATCCTTTTCTCGATAACCGAGCTTTTCCTTAGAAACCGGGTTTTTCCTCCTATCTGTGCCTAGTTGCCCGTTGTATATTGTCTCTAGTTTCCTTCCAAAATAATTCAAGTGTTTTAGCTTGCTGATTTCTCAGCCCTAGCGGATTTCGCTAGATCATTGTTGTGATTACT
The DNA here is from genome assembly GCA_023531435.1 of Papaver californicum. Classification (NCBI taxonomy): domain Eukaryota; kingdom Viridiplantae; phylum Streptophyta; class Magnoliopsida; order Ranunculales; family Papaveraceae; genus Papaver; species Papaver californicum. The sequence goes on along the minus strand of JAJJMC010030977.1, from coordinate 11,795,697 downwards.
GTGATCATATTTGTTAAATGACCCGACTGTACTACTAGTCTGGGAACATTAGGCTGGTTTCTGAGATGTTAAAATCTTATCCGTTTGGATTGTAACACAGCATCACGTTGTTGTTTTTTTTTGCCACCGAGATTTGAATAATGGATCATACATATGTTGTGTTAAAATCTGATAAGAAAGAGGAGACAATAAATACGGAGTTGATAAAATATTACATTGATAATAATCTGGTGTGTCTTATAAAGATGATAACCGGTGCCTTTTATAGGCCTCACAAACTTTAAACCAATTTTCTAAAACTCTACGAGTTATATAAGGATACTACTTCTAAACTTAAACCTAACCCTAAATTAGGAAACTCATCATATAATACCAAACTAGGAAACTCATCATATAATACCAAACTAGGAAACCCATCATATAATACCAAACTTCCAACACTCCCCCTCAAGTTGAGTAGTGGGATCTCCAATGCTCAACTTGGACAATACTGATTCAAATATCTTTTTTGTAGCTGACTTTGTTTGTCTTCTATAGCTTGCTTGGTAATAGTGGATACTTGTCCACTTTTCTAGTCTTTATGAAGCCTGATCGTCGGAGATTCAGAGGCTTCGCTTGTTAAGTTATCACGAAACTTAACCATTTAACAGGTTCAGAGGTTCCCTTTCACGAAACTTAACCACTTGATAGGTTCAGAGGTTCCGCCTTAAACCGAAAATCTTCATGTTGGGTCTTTACGAAACTTAACCAATTAGTTGGTTCAGAGGTTCCGCCTGAAACCGAAAATCTTCACGTTGGGTCCTTACGAAACTTAACCAATTAGTTGGTTCAGAGGTTTCCGCCTACCCAACAACTGTATATGCGTTTAGACGATTGGTTATTGATGGTTTCTGGATCGGTGTTGTTGTTGTTGATGATTCAATCTCCATGGCTGTGTGCAGAGAGATTTCTTTTTTCTTTATTCTTCTGAAACTATTTTTTTTTCTTTAAATACGACTCCTCTCTTTTAACACTTAATACGTAATGAAAAGAAAAACTAAAAACATGAATTCTCTAGCTCTGTCTCTCTCCTCTCTCTAACCTAGCTCTGATACCATATTAAAATCTGATAAGAAAGAGGAGAGAATAAACACGGAGTTGATAAAAGACTACATTGATAATAATCTGGTGTGTACTACAAAGATGATAACCGGTGCCTTCTATAGGCCTCACAAACTTTAAACCAATTTTCTAAAACTCTACGAGTTATATAAAGATATTACTTCTAAACTTAAACCTAAGCCTAAACTAGGAAACTCATCATATAATACCAAACTAGGAAACCCATGGTATAATACCAAACTTCCTAACATGGTGATTGTTAACCAACTTGATTTAGATTCATAAGAGCATCCACAATCACACGATTATACCCATCGATCAAAGATCAAAAAATTTGATCTTTGATCTGGGTCAAAAACAACGGTGAATGATCAGGCGAGGTTGTAGAGTACCGTTTGGGGATAAGCGAAGTACCAGTATATCGCTTGGAAAGACGGACGAGATACTAACAGTTCGCCTGGTATAAGCGAGATTGTGGACTACCGCCTGCAAAATAAACATAGAGGCGAAATCCCAACACCTCGCCCACTCCCCAAGCGATATCTCAGTATCTCGCTTGTACAAGCGAAGTTCCAAAATCTCGTCTATGAATTGTGCGAAGAAATCGTGTGAAAAATGATCCGGGCGAGATGCTGGAGTACCGCTTGCATAGAGGCGAGAGACTAGAGTTTCGCCTACTGAGTGTGCGAAGGATGTGTGTGGGGAAATAGAAGGGCGAGATGCTGGACTCCCTCTGTGATGTAGGCGAGATTCCAAGATCTCGCCTGTCTATTTCATCGTTTTAAAACCCTAAAAACTCTTATTTTTTGTTTCATCTTCACCTCGCCCTCCTGTTACCTAGCCGAAACCCTCCCACACCCCCATTTTTCCAACACATCGATCCTTTGACGAGAACCCAAAGCTTCGTTTCTCATTTTCATACTTCGCTCAAACATATTCCAAGCGAAATCAAGGTATATCTTCTACAAACCAAAATTGAATTTACTTGTTTTAATTTGATATGCAATTTAGATGATTTTGTGGTTAAATTAGTTGTATATATTGTTTAATTACCATATTATAAACCCATTATTGAATTATGAATTTGTGTTCTAATTATAAAATTGGGAATTTATTTAGGGTTTTTGTGCATGTTATCAATTAGGTTTCAAAATTTGTTCCCTTTGTTAAATTGAACATACAATACGAAATTTTTGTAGCTTAATTTTAGTGGGTTTGTGTTTAGTTTTTGATTGAATATAGTATGTTGTGTAGAAATCAAAGAAATTAATTTTGATTTAATTTTGAAAATAATGTGTATGGATATATTTGAAATTGTGTATTTTGTCATAGGGTTTATGATAAATATTATAAATTGGGTATACTCTTATTGATGATTATTTGTTGTTGCCTGTATATAATTTATTAATTGGTTGTTTAAATTTAATTGGGTTGTGGTTAAATTGTCGATATGTATCGAATTGCTATTTTATGTAGATTCTGAAGATGAATTTCGATGATATGTATCGAATAGTTAGAGTGCCAGGACATCCACATGGGTTGAGTCAGCTCATCAGGATAGAACCTGAAGATGGTGGAGTAGTTGATCCAACAAGGGGGGTTGATTTGGGGGAAAGGGTAGTTCAACCATCAGTGGTTGACAATCGAATGTCAGCTATAAAGGATAGAATCGATTTGTTGGTTAGGAGACTGACTCGCTCGATTGAGTCTAGGGAGGTGATGAGCATAAAAGAACAACAAAGAGTTCGAATAGTGCTACAAGAGATAACAACCCTTTGTTCCGGTGAAAATTAAGATCGCTAGAACAAACTGAATTTGCTAGTTATGATGTTGAACTTTATGGTGTGTCCCTTTATCTTTCAAAGTGTTGAACTTTATGGTGTTGAACCTTTTTAGTTCTTTTAATTTATTTATGAATTTTAACTTCTACGGATACCAAATGTAGTTGGCAAGTTATTTATCAATTCATCTCAATGCCTTGTCAAGTAAAATAAAATATCTCTGACAAATTGAGTAGAAAATCTTTGAATTATTAACTAGTCGTTGTATTGTCAATTCAGCGTATAGTCATTTCATCGCAATGGCTTGTCAAGGGAAAGCAAAAAATATCTCTGACAAAGTTAAAATTCAATCTTTGAATTATTATGTAGTCAGTCTATTATCATTTCATCGCAATGCCTTGTCAAGGGAAAGCAAAATATCTCTGACAAAGTTAAATATTATTAATATTATTTAGTTAGTCTATTGTGATTTCATCTCATGTTATAAATTGCTAGACATCTCATGTTTAATTTTAGTGGGTTTATGTTTAATTTTTGGTTGAATGTAGTATGTTGTGTAGAAATTAAAGGAATTAATTTTGATTTAATTTAAAAACAAATGTGTATGGTAGTATTTGCAATTGGGTAATTTGAATGAGATTGGTTATAATTGGTGAGATTGTTGTATTTTGATAATGATGTATGTATTTTTCGAATGTTTGATGTATAATTTTTGGTACAAATGTGTATGGAAATAGACAATTACATACAAGTTTAGTTGGTGTTAAATTAATTTTAATTGTTTATGCATTGTGGTGATTTACTGAATATATTGACAATGTTCTACTATTTGTTTGGGCAGATGTCTAGCAATGTTGTTTCGAGATGGGTTGGTAGAAAGAAGAAAAGCAAAAAAGCTAAAATCGTAGAGGATTCTGAACCTGAATCCATGGTCCCCGAGTCGGTAGATGTTCCGGGGTTGGAACACTATAACGTTGTCGAAGATACGGAGGAACACGTTTCGACAAATATTACGTATTCCTCCGACGCCAACTTCAGGTTTGACCATCGTGGCTCTCTCAAATCAATTATACAGATGTACAAGAAAATCACTAAGGAGTGTAATAGGGTCCAATATATAATAGAAAGGGGAGGTTGGGGCAGATTACTATCCCTACCTTTAGTAGATTCATCCCACGCTCTTATTGATTATATTGTCGAGCGGTTTTGGGATACTACAAACACATTTCACTTTTGTTTTGGAGAGCTTGGGTTCACTCCCCTCGATTGGGTTATGTTGACCGGGCTTAGTATCGGTGTCGGGAGATCTGTTCCTTATGAGCCAGCTAAGTACAAATTTGAGTATGTTCGTGACAATATCTTTCCTGAACTGAAAGATAATGCGGTATGCAAAAGAGAAGGTGTTCCCCAACAGTGGGTATCGGATGCCATCACTCTCAAGTTTTTGACCACCTATTTTGATAAAGATACATTGCACGCGGCGAACGATGATAGTGTTCTTGCTGATAGAGTAGCGAGGGCGTTTTATATGTATGTTCTGGGGAATTTCTTTTTCCCAAATGCAAAAACCTACATTAATGCAGGATGGTTGGCTGCCTTTGATAATCTAAATGAAGTTGATCAGTACGGCTGGGGTGGTCCTGCATTTTCAAAATTGTATTCGGGTCTTGCCACGGCTTCTAGGGGACAAAAATCAGTATTCGGGCCGTTCCAAATTTTGGAGGTAATTTATTTAACGTTATTCAAAATTCATTTTCTTAAAATTTAATTGTTATGTTGTTAAATCATTTTGAAAAAAAAATTGTTGTAGTTTTGGGGATACGAATATCTGGGGATATGTCGTCCAAATATCCCTTCGGCTGAAAGTGAACATGAATGGCCTAGATGTCGTAGGTGGGTCGCCTCCCGGAAGAAGGGTGTTGACATAGTGAAGACAAGGACTAAACTGAACCAGTTATCCGTAGACGCCGTGACGTGGCAACCATGGCTTACTGCAGTTAACTACATACCAGAAGATATTGGCCGCAAAGCAATAGAACTTTCTGGAAAAAGAATAACATTCACCTGGCTGGGCACTGTATGTTTCCTAGTCCTTTTCTCATACTCCTTTTTTTTTCCAACTCGTACTGTTGTGAATGGGTAGGTATTTATTTATTATCATTTTCTTGGATAAAGCACAATATGTATCTCGGAGATCGTTGTTGGAGGCAGAACAACCCAACTTGGGGTATTCCTGCAAACCCCCCTGCTTGCATTTCCAACTTCGTCGACGACGAGATTGAGGACATGACAAAAATTTCTCACGTCAATGCTAGTGAATACATACGTGTCGTGGAGTACGATGTTTATTATGAATATTGGAGACATGTTACCAACCTCTACAAATATGTCGCGCAAGTTGATTGGGAGGTTGAAACGTATGGCTATGCAGGTGACCGTATCAAACACAACATCCCACGACTTCGTGACAATGTGCCCATTCCTCCCCCCCAACAACTACCATATGTAAGTTTTTAACAAAGTTTTAAAAAATTGAATACAGATTACACATTTATGCTTCTGTGGTTATTCTAAATTATTTTCATCCCAGGTGGCGGCTTATGATTTAGTGCAAGAGTTTGCAGATTTTACGCAAGAGTTGCGTGATTTTACCTTAGCTGAAACTAAGGATCGGATGGACTACATGATTCGCAAAGAAGTTGAGTTCAACAATTTTCGGAGTCAGACAGCCGCTCAAATTAGCCTCCTACAAGATCAAAATACGTTGTTGACCAGAAAGCTTACCCAATTTCGTGCAGAACAACCTCTTGGATTTGCCTCATATGCTATGACCACACCTCCGGGATCTTCATCAACAGTTCGACCAACGAAGAACGTCGACCATCTTTCCCGCCATTTATTCCACCAAGATCAAACTCCGGTTAAACAAAAAATTAAAATTTCGAATGACGGTTAAAAGAACGTGTTCGGTTATTTTTATTGTTGATTTACGGTTATATGAAATGTTATTTTTTAGTACGCCGTTTATGTAGTATGATAATTTTACAGCTCATTACGAAATTTAAATGACCGTTTTATTACCGTTATGTTACCTTTATGTTACCGTTATGTTACCGTTTTATTACCGTTTTTTTGTCCTTGCATAACGGCTATTTTTTTTCTTATACTACTATAAATAACATTCAATAGCTGCACAACTCATTTCATTATTCCCACATTTTATTTTTCAATGTCGGGTTACAAAAATTTTACCCTTAATGCAACCAATTTTACTTTATATGAAGATTTATCCATATGTCGAAACATAGTATTACATTATCCAGCAAGGGGTCAGGAACGTGATATCAATGGTTGTATGACCATGGAATGGTTGGAACACACACATGCAAACTTTTGCAATGAAACCGGTAATCCCAACAACCGGAATAGAGCAGGCCTTTTTTGTCGATATGTGAAAATTACTAAGGAAGTATTAGAATTTTCTTCTTTAACTGCTCGGGTCAATGAATTTCGTCTTAGGAATGAAACTGATGATGAAGTTGTTGCTCGATCACTACAGGAATGGACAAGATGGAAACGAAGTGATTTCCGGTACAAACCTCATTTTAAGATCTTAAGGGTAATGGATGAATTCAACCCTTTTGTGTTGATCTTTCTACCTAGTAGGGCAGATCTTCGTGAACGTCGTCGGACAAGCCAATCCTTACGGTTTCACTAATAGGTTTATTTCTTACTTTATTTATCTGTATCGGTAGTTTAATTTTCTTTCCCTTTCATGTATGTCTTTTTTGATTTAATAAAAGTATTGTAGTACCTTAAGTTATTGTTCATTTAACGACGATTCAGGGGATATTATGAGGTCATTAGCATTAAAAAAATTAAAACTCTAAAAATAAAGAAACGGAACTTTAACTTCAATTGATAATTTTAGGAGTTAATTGCGATTACATTTTGGATTTCATGAACTCATAGCTTGCTACAATATGAATTCTTCCCCCATTTCCTGAAAGTAGTGCATTTTAGCAATTTCCTCCTACACAAGGGAAGAAACAGTTAAATAATTTGTTATTTGTAATTGTTGTTAATGATAGAGGAGACAACTTTTGTAATGGTATGGATACTTACAAATTCATGTCATTGCCTTGTCAAGATACATAAAATATCTCTGACAAATCTAAAAATAAATCTTTGCATTGAAATGTGGTCGGTGTATTGTCAATTTATGTCATTGCCTTTTCAAGATACATAAAATATCTCTGACAAATCTGAAAATAAATCTTTGCATTGAAATGTGGTCGGTGTATTGTCAGTTCATGTCATTGCCTTGTCAAGATACATAAAATATCTAAGATAAATAATATTTGTGTTCAAAATTCTCCTTTTTTTATTATAAATAACCACACTTGCTTCTCCATCAATACAAACCGAGTTTTATCATCATCTCTTGCTTCTTACAAATTCCAACACATAACAAAACGGCAAACTATGTAAATCATATAGACAAGTATGGTTCCTCTTCTAGTTTTCCTCACTATGTTTCTTATACTTCTTCTTCTTCTGGTTCATTAAACGATGATGATAACACAAGTTACTACTCATCAGATGAAAGTTCACTTGAAGCGAACAGTAATAACCTAGCAGTTACTGCTGGTTTAATGTTGTCAACTATGAACCCTCCACATACACGTACAAAAATACCAATACAACGTGATGTAGGTGCTAAAGGTCTATGGAGAGACTATTTCTGAAGCAACCCGACATTTCCGCCCAATGTATTCCGAAGAAGATTCAGAATGCGTCGACAATTATTCAACCGTATTTTGGGTGATGTTGTGGCGGTAAATAATTATTTTTGTGCAAAAAAGAGATGCTTGTGGTGTTCTAGGATTAACCCCGCACCAAAAAATTACTGCAGCTATTCGTATGTTAGCTTACGGATGTGCGGCCGATGCAATCGATGAGTATTTACGTATTAGGGAAACTACGGTTTTGGAAGCAACTCGTAGATTTTGCAGGGTGATAGTCCAATTGTACGAGGATGAATATTTACGGACACCAACTCAGCGTGATGTTGAACTCCTTCTTGATGAAAACCAAAAAAGGGGATTTCCAGGGATGCTTGGTAGTGTTGATTGCATGCATTGGAAATGGGACAAATGCCCTTCGGCGGAATCCGGTGCTTATACCGCCTACAAGGGTAGCGAAAGTATTATCCTTGAGGCAGTTGTGTCGTATGATCTTTGGTTTTGGCACGCATTTTTTGGTATGCCGGGTTCAAACAATGATATCAATGTGATGAACCGTTCGTATATCTTCAAAAAGCTTATCAACGGTAAAACACCGGCAGTAAACTTTTCAGTCAATGGAAATCAATACAATATGGGGTATTATCTTGGGGATGGAATATACCCAGAGACAACAACTATTGTAACTACCATTAAACATCCAGACTCCCAAAAGAAACAGAAATTTTCGGCGATGCAGGAAGGTTGTCGAAAAGATGTAGAGCTTCGGGGTACTACAAAATCAATTTGCAATCATCAAACAACCCGCACGAATTTGGAATCCGGACGTGTTAGCGTATATAATGAAAACTGTCATTATTCTACATAATATGATAGTGGAGGATGAACGTATTCCCGGTGATTGGCCGCATGACTATGAGCAATGCAGCCACGGTGCTCCAGTTGTTATTTCAAGGGACAACACTGCTCAACTTTCTAGAATGGTGAAGGACCAACGCAGACGTGCAGTATTCGATAAACAAACTGGGGTTCGTTTGAGAAATGACCTGATCGAACATATATGGTCATCTGTTGGGGAAGAGTGAAATTTTATATGGGCTTTGGGGGTAAATGTGTTGTTAGTGGACCCGTGGTTAAAGCGAGAGTTATCTTATCTTTACTTATTAGTCGCGTTATATTTTAATTGTTCTTCGAGTCCAGCTAGTATTAGAAGTAATTTTAAAAAATAATTCTAAATTAAAATTTTAATTTAAATTAGGAGTCGTTAAAAACATAAAAATCTATTGGTTAAAAAATATACTGAAAATTCTAAATAAATTGATCAAAATTAAAACTCAATATGACAATGGTAAATAATAATCCGGACGTTATGATTGGTTTAATCTTTTCCTCAAAATTTCTCCCTTCCTCAGTTCGATGTACTGTCTTGATACATCATCCATTTGGGAGATATCCATCGTCATTATACGGAATTCCTCTTCTGCTTCTTGCCTAGCTTGTATTGCCGTAAACTTTGCATTTGAATCAGCTAATTTAGCTTCAAACTTTGCTTTATCATTAGCTAATTTTGCTGCAAACTCATCTTCTCTTTGTGCCATCTTCATATTTCTATGTTCGGTACATTTGGCGTTGAAGCTTTGTTGCTCTCTATAAATATTTTGCATCATTTCCTGTTGTTCAGCAAATTTAGCTTTCCCTTTTGTCTTCTGTCGTTTCGCCTCTTTTTTCCCCATTGGACGGATTAATGTGTTGGGGATATCTCCAAGGTCTTCATAGGCGCTGGGACCATCAAGGCTTAAGTCTGGTGTGTCCTGTACGTCCTGAGATTCGTTGTCGTAATCAGACTCTCCTTGTGATGAATCGAAAACAGATGTCGACCTTCTGGAATATTTAATATTATCTAACATAACTGTGTAGCAATCTTCATGTTTAAAACTTCGACCAGTTGCTTCCTTGAAAAGCCTACGTACTTCTGCGAACTGGTGTTTCAATTCAATGTTGTTAAATGATATACAATCATATAGATTAATGTAATAAACATAATTAAACGAGTTGTTACCTTATTTTCGGGGGCCCATCCAGTATGATGTTCCTTTCGACTTCAGCCTCCTTTGCAGACATAAGCGCCACATCCTTACTTATAATTTGAAATCGTTTCTGAAGGGAGGTCCAACTACGTTCTGGCATAGAAGGTATAGCTTCTTTCATCCGACATAGTATACGTGACCATAATTTATCTTCACATTGACCAGTACCAATGCTAATATCTTGAGAAATAGACAAATGAATCGTACACATCGTAACATCTTCAAAAGACGAAAAATTTGGACCTCGTGGTTTTGATGGCGCCATTTTACTAATCGATTTCAAAACTTATGAAATAAGAACCAACTTTAGAATTTTCAACTACACAATGTATGAGTTTAGTAAAATGCCATTGGTTTAGTATCCCATATATAGGGTAAATATATAGCCGTTAAACTGCCAACGGTAACATATCAACGGAAACAAACATATTAACGGTCACACCTGAGCGAGGCCTTGGGGTCTCGCCCAACTCCAAGCGAAGCCTTGGAGTCTCGCCCAACTCCAAGCGAAGCTTTGGAGCCTCGCCCAGGTCCAAGCGGTTCCTTGTAGTGCTGCCCAACTTCAAGCGACTCGGTAGCATCTCGCCCGTGTTCGGAAATTTTAGACGAAGTCTCTGCTATTCGCTTATGAGTAGGCGAGCTTCTGGTTACTCGTCTGGTGGAGTGAAAGTTTAGCATAACGCTTGAGCTGGCGAAATGTCAACTCTTCGCCCGTGTTTTTAAGCGAGATGCTTGCCCTTCGTCTGTTCACAAGCGAGAGGTTACAATTTCGCTCGACTATAATTTTTAGTCGACGATCAGCGACTTCTTTTAATCCTGAACAGTGATTTTCAACGATTATAACCCAAATATAATCGCACGGCTGTGGCTGTTTTTCACCGATCATCGATCAAATGTAATCTTTGATTGTCAATTTGATCGATGATTGGAGATGCTCTAAGGTGTTGTGATTTCATCGTCCCCTTTTTACAATAGAGCAGTTGAATGTCCACCGTATTTTATGTAGGAAAATACTAAAATGCTGTAGTTATTATTGTCATTTTTGATGCTTAATAACCTGAGTAACGAGTCACGAATATACATGACCCGGTTGTTCAATAAGATATGCTTGAGAAAAGAGAGTGATAGTATAATAATCTCTTGATGAAAACCTTGTAAGTGATATTTCCTTAAAAGAACCAAAAGGTACATCGATGCCCTATGAACATCAAGATGGTCAGAAAACCTCCCTCAGAAGACTGTGTGTAGTCTAAAGGGGACCTGAAGGGGAAATTTGAATGAGAGGTAACCATCTGATATGGTAGGGATGTTTGAGATGTGAACTATCCTACAAATTCCCACATAGGTCAGCACTCTATGTTGTCTCCTCGCTGTGGGGCAATTACTGTCAATACTTGCCTTTCCTAATTTAAGGGCCACCCACCCTATCTCCCTTGTCTGTATCACTTTTGACGGATGACCGTTCAATTCTACCTATATAGGACCTTGACAGTTTGACCATCTCAGATTTGTCCAAATTAATTGGGCTAAGATTAATTTTTGAAAGAACGAAGGGATGTTTGTCTCGCTTCTTCCTCTCCACGAGTATAATTTTAAGTTTTAGTTACACTCTAAAATTTTAGGCTGCTTGTGAGTCTATGTTTTTTTTTTTTGACTCAACTAATTTATCTGTATCTAACTGAAAAATTATTAAATAATAGAATTATTGTTGTAGTATAACTAAAATATGGAAGAACAAAAGAAGAACTCTTACATTAGAGATAAGTTACATATTGTATAGGTTTAAGCCTTTGTATATAGGCTATGAGGTAACCATGTTTACATCTATATGGACTTCATACATATGGGCCCAAGGCCCTACAACACTCACCCTTGTACGGTCCAATATTAATGTTTTATATGTAATCTTCACATATACTTCTTCAGATGTAGTTCTTCAGATGTAGTTTTCTCCTCGATGATCACTGTGTCTAAGTCAGTTGCCTTATTAAAACCTCGTCAGGAAAACCCATGGTGACAAAACCTGAACTAAGAAAAAAGAGTACAATATTAAGAAAACTTTGAACATTGTTGGACTCGCATATGTTGACTCGTTAAAACCTTGACAAGGGAAAAACCTAGTGGGATAAACCTTGACGAAGGGAAAAGAGTACAACGCAATAGTCCAGAAGTATACTTTTGCCGAATACCCATACATAATATCCTTTATACGTCTCGTGGGTGATTGGTGAAAACCCACTATTGATGTCTAGTAGTAATATCATTACTACTAATTGACTTGTGCTGAAAAATATTACGATAATCTTTGCTTTGTTGTGATGATTCTGAAACTGGTTTCGCTTAACAAACTATAGTGTTTCATTTCTTTGATTCCGATATTGTTCAGTAATATCAATGTGATCTGCAGGTCTTCAATATTCGGCATGTACCTAGTGTAGATGTTGTTGTATCACTAAAAACTTTGTCGAGTATTAAAATCCCGTGGGAAAAACTAATCTCGATTGAAGGAAAAAAAAGAGTACAACACAACTTCACATTTTGAAGTAAAATACATCGACATCATATCCTTGGATCCTCCCCCTGATGTCGGTATCTCCCCATGATTCCATTCAGAGGATTTTCCAGACAGTTCCTTTAGTGATGTACTTTCCGAAAGTGAATAAAGGTAATACTTAGTAAATAAGTCAGTCATGTCTCCCTCTGTTTACTTTCGTGGAAGAAAAGATTATTATACCTTCATAATCAACAACTTCTAGATTGCATTTCCTTTAACAATCCTCTTTATGTCTTTGCATTAATAAAGCAGAATCATGTCAATGGTTCCTTTAAGTATATGCTTACATTCATTATACCATTCCAAGACACTGTGTCGGTGCTAAGCTAAATCTAGGTAACAAGTTCACCGAGGATGAAATATTTGGTCGAGTACATTATGCTAGGTACAACAATGCGTTTATTGCACTTAGATAGGGGAATTTCATCTCCAAACACATCTTCGTCATCTTCCTTTAGACGAAATGTTCATTTACTTACATTTAAACCGCAACTAATCATGGGAATGCTAGCAGGATGCATATCCTTGTTAAATTGCCTAACAACTTTGGACATATGCAAACTGGTGGAGTAATATACCACAAACTCGGTGTTCGATCGAGCTTTCCCATATTTTCATCTCAAATTTGAATTTCAATCAGCTTGTAAAATCTCTTATTCCATTAAGAGTACATACTATGTTCATACCATCGACATATATAGCTACAATTCCAAATCAAGTACTTACTTGTGAATACGCAAGGCATAAGACCTTACTTGTCTATCCCTTACTAATCAAATAATTACTTAGACGTGTATACCAAATCCACAAGATTATTACAATCCTTAAGTGAGCGTTCTATTCTAATGACAAGCGCACTCCGTGGTTTAGAGTCATTCGATTTGGCCGACAAAAGGCTATCAGACACTTTTGTGAATATTTTTACCCCTTATTCCTTACAGAGATATGCATTAACCACATTAAATGCTGCATTTCAATTCCTTTTGAAACTACCAAGCTAACTAAGTAGCAGAATATTATAACATTCATTACAATAAAGTAAACAATTTCAGGGCTTTGTGAGAAACCTCGCGCCACGAGGGAAATCTTTATACTTTAAGACTTCACTCTTCTTATTCCGCTTTGTGATGAATAATCATGTATGTTCCACAGGCTGTACACTTGGTTGATTAGCACTACCACACCAAATACCTCACTAGTAGAAAATGGTGTTTTTACCACCCACAGAAATAACCCGTATTGACAGTCGTTGAATTTTGACCGGTCAATCGGTCGCGGATTAAGAAAAACACGGAAAAAATCCTGGACCGTTAAAAATGGTCACGCTTATTTACCATTTTATCTTTCATCCTGCGACCCATTCTGCGACCCATGATTATAGTATTTTCTATGGTTAAGATTTCCCTTTCTCTGGTCACGATTCAATTATAGCTAAATGAACGGTTTGATATGAAGGTTTTTCTCTCTCATCATCATCGTTCTAACCGAACTATAATTCAACGTCACTATTTCTCTCTCTCTTCCTGCGCCTCTCTTCTCCACCTTCTTCATCTCCACCACCAAAGCGAAACTGAACAAAAAAACGCAGAAGAAATCACTTAAATCATTGCTCTTAAACCCAGTCCCTTTCTCCGTTTCTTCATATCCTCCACAAAATCATCGAGTTCTCCAATAATCCCTATTCTAAACCTGTAACCACAGACTTAAGCAAAGTGGAAGAAAACCATTCTTCTTGAACCATTGTACTCTTTTCATCTTTGCGGTTAAGGTTGAAACTAACCGATCTTCTTTTATTTTGTTGGGAGGGTTTCGTTTTGTACAACTTCTATTCAGATTTGAAATGAAATTAGGGTTTGGATTTGGGGGTTTTGTTAGGGTTTCTGTAACTTGGGTTTTTAGAAAATTCCTGTCTATTTTCTTTGGAAATCACTTTCTTTCTTCTTCTATTTGTTAAAAGTATGACTCATCTTATCTATTTTCTTTGTCAATCACTTTCTTTTTTCTTTCTAATTGTTGTTTTCCTTTTGAATTTTCAGAAATGAAGATGGATGAATAATTCCTGCTGCAGATGATGAGGTTATTGAGTCATGCTTTTAACAAGTTCTTTTGGGGTAAAAAGCTAATAAGTTGCTTGATGTGCCTGACCTGCTATGGAAATATGAACTGTTTGTTGTTTTTATATTTGTGAAGTCCTATTTTAAGAATCGACTTGTTTTAGGTGATTTGTGGGTATTTATTGGGTTTATTGAGTGTGAAGGCTTTATTCGTGCACTTGTGTATACAAATGAAACCAGTTGATTTATCAATTGGTACATGCCACACAACCATGGGGATGTGGTATCCACAGATAACGGGCTTAATTCAATCCCAACTTGTCTACTAACTCCATCTCACATTTATAATGCATTTCATTAAAAAAATTTTTTTTGCCTGTTATTCTGCTTCTATCTCAAATTCAAGGTCTTCGCAATTAACAACGGTATGAACCCAGTGATGTGTCTTTCGGGGATTGTATTATCATACTGTTGGATATAGTTGTGGAAGTGTTTCATGCATTTTATTTCCACATGTGAACTGCTGTTTATGTTGCATGTCTGTCAGTAAAAAGAGCTGAGATATATTTTGATTAAAAACATACTTGGGGTGTATGCTGTAACAAATACATTTTGAAGTTAGATTAAGTATAAAATTTTAACTTAAAAGTTATATCTTGTTCCGACCATGATTCCTTGTGAATCACTTTAAATTCTTGGTTTTGCTAGAGCATTTCCATGAGAATCACTTCGGCCTTTCAGTTTTGCTATAATATTTGGAGGCATGGGTTTGCCTCCCATTTCTTCTTGTTATGGTCACCACCATTTGAGTGTTTGACTCAATGAGGTTCTAATGTTACTTTATCCTACTTCAAAACAGACTGTGGAAAGAGAGGCAGCATCCGGGGGCTTACTCGGCAAGGATGTCTAACCTGGACAGTTCCAGCAGAAATGCTGGAGACATGTTTGATGTCTTACTCAGGTCTCTCTCTCTCCCTATCTCCATATCTTTCTAACATCAGATGAGTTGTGTTAATAGTGTGAACACTTTTTAGTTGGGGTTTGTGGGACTCACACATATCCAAATTGCCAAATTGGATTAATTCTTTCTTGTGAGTTGTTACAAAGCTTTGATTGTTACTAGCTTATGTTAGTTTCGAATTTTTAATCAGCATATTTGTTCTGCCTGCCCTTTGTTTTTTTTTCTTGTTTTGCAGTAAGGAATGTGTCTTATATCTTATCTTGTTGTTGGGTGCAGACTGGGAATCCTACAAGAAAGAATAATGATGGTGATTCTATCTACAAGTGAGTATCTTTGGTTCACTTTTCAGTTTCGTTAGCGTATACATAATAAACCTTCCTGAATTTATGTAGATAAGTCTAAATTGGTGTTTGTAAAGCCCATGTTTTGAATTCTTGCCTCTCTAACTATGGAACCTTTTGTGATTCATCGTAGCTGTGATCATATTTTGAGCATCATTTGTTTGATTTGTGGGAGTGTGGTTTTAGTATTTTTCATATTGGTATTTCGTTGGGAACCGTTACACTATATAGCTCTAACTTTAAGATCACCTTGCTTATCATTTCCTGTAAATTTGACATACACCAATCATCTATCTCTTGGACTTGCGAAACATTTCTCCCACTGTATACTCTCATACGAACCCAGTTCTCTAAGATTTCTTTGGTTGATGCACAGGTTTGGAGGCATCGTTACTTCTCGCTTACTTAAACATAACTCATAACAGAATTTGAAGTTTTACGGCACCTGAGCCTTTGAGACTATTAATGCCGCTAAGAAATTATGGAACTCTTGAACCAACTGGATTCTTGGTGGAGTTAAGTATATGATCATTCAAGGCGAAGCTGGTGCTGTCTTTTTCCTTCATTTTGGATTTAGTAAAATTGTATTGTGTATGAAAAAACAGAATTTACATGAATTACAGAATACTTGTGAAATTTTTAAATGAATGGCCATGTGAATTGCATTTCAGTTTCATTTCAGTTTTATTTGAGCTTCATTTCAGTTTCAGTCAGATTCTTTCAGCCAAGACAGATTTAGTGCGGGCATTTAACCAATTCTGAATCTATATTTTTCTTAATATTAAAACCGCATTGAATGGTGGGCCGCAGGGCTAAGCGCTGTATCTGCCTATGAAAACGCGTAGATATCTAGTTCCAGGAATTAAGGCGAGAGCGCCCCAACGTATTCATTTCCATAGTAAATTTCGACTGTCTTTCTTGAAAAGTAAGCTGGTTAAGGTCGAGTCCGTATCGCCGCGGAGCAAGAGCAGCGTCCGGATCTGATCTATATACTCGGCAATTCATCCGGTGACTTCACGGTCGCCAAAGAAGCCCCAAGAAGCATTAAACATTTCTGATTTGTATATCTACGACCGGTTCAATCGGTCTTAAGCTCTTGCCAGCTAAAGACGGTCGTTGAATTAAGTAACTGCGACCAACAAATGCGGTACACAAACAAGATGAACGACCCTATTTGCGACCGTTTAAAAGGGTCGTTACTCGTCTCTATGACGTGTCTCGAACGTCGTGTAACTTTTATTTTCCAGTACTGCCTGTATATTTGTCAAATAACCAAGTTATATCTGGATTGTGTAAGCCAAATATGCTCTAGTTGATATTACACAACAAGGAGCATGGTTCATGCTCTATTTATTTGAGCAAGCGTATATGAAAGTAATCGTTAATATGCTCGCACGAGCTTTCCATTGACTAATGCGTATTCTCATAATCTAATGGGATTTCATTGTTCTCTGTAATCGTTAAACTTCGAACCATCCCCAATTTGATTCATGGACATAATCAGAGACAATCTAGTAAGATGATTTCATTGATGATATGAACTAGGTTATGCCTTACTCACCTACTTCCTTTCTAGGTGAATCGAACCTGGTGGTCTCTCCATATTCCTTTATGGAGCCACGGCCTCAACTACACTTCCACCAAGTGTAGTTGCAACACCTTAGTCTATGGTGTACCTTTTACTGAGGATTTCTAACCTCGCAGGCACATTTACACCTGGTATGTGTGATCTTGTCACTTTACCGATATCAATGCACTTTTTGAAAATCGATTATTCTTTTCACTTCACATTTACATTTACGGAGTACAAGAATCAATATGAGACAGGTGGGAACACACCACGAAAATTCCTGTCGTTCCCTTAGAAAATTATTTTTCTTATCTCCCCCGAGCGACGGGAAGACTGTCTCATCAAAGTGACGATCCGCAAATCTAGCGGTTAAGAGTTCGCCTGCCATACTTTTTAAAATGCGGATGATTGTCGGAAATCCATATCCAACATCACTACTTAATCGTTTTAATGACCCATTATAGTAAGATGTGTGGTCGTAATGGCACATATATAGCACAACCAAAGATGCGTAAGAATACAAATGTCATATTTATATCCAGTTACCAACTTGTACGCAAAAATGGTTGACTAATTGTGGGTTCTAAAACGAATAAGTGAGGATGCCTATAATATTACATATCCCACAAGCAATTATAGGAAGGTTGGTATGCATAACCTATGCCTTAGACACCATCTATAACCTTTGATGGTTTCTTTTGCGATACCATGTGGTATAGGATGTTCTACACTAATCCTATTAAACATGTAATAATCATCAAGTTCTTTTGATGTAAACTTTCTTGCATTAACAAGGGTGGTGAGCCCTTAAATTATGTAATGTGTGCTAGGATTGTTTCAAAAACGCATCATTTCTTGTAAAAAATAACTATTCAACACTTCGAATCATCCACTAGAGCCATAAATTACTAGAATGATCCGCATTCTGCATGGATATGCTCACAAATGTCACTTTGTTTCTTTTGGAAGAACGGGTTGTTTACCATATGCATCATAGGATGGTATCAAACCTATTTACTAAAGAAAGACTTTGTAAAATGAGTGAATGCTTTATTACTTTGAAAGCATAATGGGAGGGGAGGTGGTGTTTCTAGTAATTTAGAAAACGTTGATTGTGAGAGATGTCGTCACTTTACATTCTTTCAATCTTTGTAATTCTCATTTTCTTGTTCACTCAAATAAATGGATGTCCATTTGAGCTCTTTCAAAACAGAACATCATGTCACAACCAAAGTGTTTTTATGGTTATGTAAAAATATGAATGAGTAAATCCCTAACATTACATTATCGGTGACGATCAATATGGATTCAATTTTCCAAGTATTAGTGACTTACAGTTCGCTAGACTAATTGACTCATTATTTTCTATGAAATATTATCCCTTTGACATTCATTAATTTATAGATGCATTTCGATTCTCAAGGTGAGTTTCCGTATGATAACCGTTTGAACGGATTTTGTAGGAACTTAACAAAGCGTGATTAGATCTTGGTTCTTACAGAGCTCGTGTAACTTTTAATCTTTATACCAATTAAGAAACAAAGATTGAGCATTGCTTCGCTCGACTATTACTTGTGGTGATCCAATAATCGCATGGCACTATATAATGAAATAGTTTAACAAGTAGTTGTATATTTCCTTAAGAGCTTTATGTAATAAGTGGTGTGGCCTTATTACGTAACAAAAGAAAATTTATCTCATTTACTTTAGAGTGTTACAGTTCATGAAGATATAATTTTCATCATAATGCACGCATGATCCTTATAACTCAAGTACTTTAGAGTATATCTCAAATGCTCTAGAGCATTTTTGTCTCGTGGAAATGATAGACTTTTCATTCCATAAGAGGAGACAACATATATAATTCTTACAAAAAAAAATCTTTATATTAGCTACGAAATATCGGTTAAATTATCATGTAACTAACAGTCTAGGATCAAATTATACAAAATCTAGAATCAAACTATATAAAATTCGATTGAATATATATAGTAAAACAATCAATTTGGGTAAGTGTATTAACTGGGAAAAGTTCTTGTTGCCATTAAAGTGTGACGTCTAGGGTATGACCTTCTCCAAGGATATAGTGAGTTTTTTTCTTCTTTAAACTCCCAATATATCTTGTACGTTACTGCTACTATATAAAACTCGTATTACAATGGTTGTACCATTCTCAGTAAATGCATATACCAAGGTTTCCAACTCTCGTTAATATGAGTCAGAATTACATCTTTGCCCATATACTAAACAAAAAATTCTATAATTTTCTACTATAATTTTCTACCATAATTTATGTGTTTCCTTTCACATGTTCCATTATATCAACGTGGGTATGATTCAACACATCTAACCCTTTGTTCTTCAGGGTTCTTTCCATATTTAACCTTGCCATAGTTTACTTAAGTTGAGAATTTTTTTTATCCCAACAATTGAGAAATTTCACATGCCTCTCAACCACTTACTTCAAGTTGAATAGCTTACTTCAACCTATACTGGATCTTTAGTATAATAGATGAAATAGAAAAAATAAAAATGGAACGATCTTTCCGCAAAAGTTAAGACGTGCTAATGCGCAATATATCTAGTTGAAGTTATTGATTCATTATAGTCTAACAAGTGGATTACATCCCACTGAATATTCAAGTTTTGGGGAAAAATGAATGTTTCGACAAACTTCCTTCAGAGCATTTCATCGTCTGAAGTCAATATGTCGCCTTAAAAACGTATAAGCTATGCCTTCATCTTTTGAAAAATTCATCGTCATTGGTTGAAGGTTTTTATGATGGAAATATAGTCCTCGTGGACACAAATGACTTCCTTATCAGATATTCTTTAATGGTGCTCAAGCACTTCTGAATCTAAAAAGTCAAATTCAAGTTGCGTTGGTTTAGTCAGAGGAAGGTCAACTATTTGGTCAAGGCCCTATCCGTTAGGTTGACAAGGTCACGGTTAACAAATTTAATCATATATGGTCCATTATACATGAAGTATTCAGGCCCATTGATAATAAACTTGAAACTATTAACATATAGGCGCAAAGTAATTTGTTAACCCTAAAATTATAAATTTCATCATCCAACTGTAGTAATCTTTAAACGTTCTTCCCAAAGTCCGATTATGATGGAATTTTTACAAAAGATTAATAAATATAATAATCCAAACATACTAAAATTTTAATAGAATCCAACGGGTAGATAAAACGTTATTCATAATGCCGCATGACTGCCTCATATTACGTTTCTGTAGATACAGCTGTAAGAATTGCATACTTTAGAATACTTACCATTATTGGATATTTATGAAAATATTTTAGACGATACATGATATCAATATATAACATATTCTAAAATTTTAAAATAATCCAACGGCTAAAAACAAAATTATGTACGACGCCATAAGACTATTTCAGATTACATTTCTGAGGAAATATATCGAAAGATTGTATACTTTCGAGTAATTTCCAGAGTTGGATATTTATGAAAACTTAACACATGATATATAACTTTGGTTTATAATATATATCTGAGTTTAAGAATAATCCAACGGTTGAAAATCTATATATTAATTTATTACTACGATGTTTGGAGTTTGGTTTTTTTGGACGAAAATTAATATTATTCACAGTGGTTTTGGGGATGGCATCATATTCTGATATATATGTGAAATTTTAAACTAGTGTTTATAATGTAGTTGGATATAACATACTAAAAATTCATGCAAATCTAACGGTGAAATCTCTATGTTTTGTAATCATACATCTGTGGAACCCTAGTATATACTATGAATACAAAAATCTTTTGTTAAAAGGGAATACCTGATAACACAACCATAATATGAAAACAATAAGATAATAACCACGTTAATATTCAATAAGTAATCTATTACCGGTCTCGATCGATAAAAAAATTGCACAGTTGATAGAGTCGTGCTGATAACATGTTGTAGTATAACTAGAATATGGAAGAACAGAAGAAGAAGAACTCTTATTCATTAGTGATAAGTTACATATTACATAAGTTTAAGACTCTATATATAGGCTATGAGGTAACCTTGGTTACATCTATATGGGACGCACACATATGGGCCCAAGGCCCTCAACAACTATAAATTTATTTTGAATCCAATCAGATATGTGCCCAAGAGTCAGGTACAAAATGATACCCGATTCCATTAGTCCCGATATATGAACCGAGTCATACCTCAAGTCAGATATGAGGAAAAAACGATCTTACATCTACTTCAGGCAGTGGCGGAAGTAGAAGCCCAGTAGGGTAGGCTTGGCAAAAATTCACCTGGGATTACCCTGACGTACATTTCACGCTAAGGTCCCACACGTATACTTCGGCTTCTGATGTACACCTAGTTGTAGCAAATTAGAGATATCTTTTCTTTTTGAACAAAAAATAGAGAACTTTCATTAAAATAAAGAACAGATTAGAAAACCCCTGAAAATGAGGCTAGAACATCCGGTGGAGTATACCACCACTACAGATTACAAATATTATATCTAGCAAACTTTGCAAGACTGTCAGCTGCTCCATTATGGACTTTACGAATGTAGGAAACTTTCACATTTGTCAAACTATTTAACAAACGACAACATTCATACAACAACGACCTGTCAAGCCAAGGCACACTATATATAGACCGATTCACACCATCTACTAGTATTTTACAATCAGAAATAATATTTACATTACATAGTTGAGAAAATGATAACCAACACAAAGCTTTATGGAAGGCCACCATTTCAGCATGTAGAACATTCCTTGCCCATATTGTTGTTGCTACTGCAGTCACAAAGGAATTAAAAAGGGTTGGTTAGGATAAAAGCATTACCTGCAATGTGAGTGATAGACACATTTTGTGTCTGATTTGATCTCATATTTATATTGTTAATTCTCAATTTTTGTACTAATATTGTTTTTTTGTAGGTACTTTTGGAGAATTGAAAATTATAGAAAAGTTGACTAAAATATGTTAAAGGCACCCCTGAAAAGTGATAAAGGCACCCTAGATTTGATAAAGGCACCCACCTTTTGAATTCAAATAAGAGTTTGGGCGGGAAACTATTTTTCTCGATTTGAGAAGATTTGATAACGAGATTTATAGACTTTTAAGGAAAAAATCTTCTTGCCTATTTAAGAAGAGTTGTACGTAGGGCTGTCAACGGATGTTAATGGAACGGATATTGGCTCAGCCGTATCCGATATCCGATAATATCCGACGGACATTTAACCTTCATATCCGATTCCGTTTCGTTAAGATTAACGGATATCCGATAGAAAACACAAAATTTCTTAAACACAAAACAACCCTTGTAAATGATGCTTTAATATTAGCGTTTGCAGTACAATGTTTAAGTATATACAAAGGATGGTTTTCAGGGCATTACATTATAATTGTGGTTCTAGGATGGCAAATCCTTCAAGAATTAAACCTAAACCTGTGCTCAATGGGATGGGAAAAAAAAAGAAGAGAAGCGAAACAAATAACCCATCCAGTTGTTTAATTTATTATAATACAAATCAGTGGTACATTGTTCAGTTCAGTTCAGCATACAGTCCGGTTAACAAAAAATACGCAATTTAACAATCTTGCATGCTACAAGATGAACTGTGGTATATATAGAGTACTTTCCTTGTGAGCTGAAAACAATCTACCAACTTAGGCGATTGTACACTTATCGCAGCATCTCCTTTGACGTGATCACATCTTTGTCTGTGCTATATAGAGCAGAGTCACCTACGGAATATGGGCTTGCTGGTATAGAGTACAGGTTCGTCAGTTCTGGTACTAGTATTTCAGTTCCAGTTATCTTTGTGGCTATGTCCAACTTAATCAAAGTTTCTAGCTCCACTGCAACCTGTTTCATTGTAGGTCTGTCCTCACCCTTCATGCTAAGGCATCTCCTTGCTAATTCTGCAACAGCAATGATGTGCTCCCATTTTCCAGTATTCACTACGTGTGGATCAATAACTCTGAACACGTCGTTTTCTTCCATTTTGTAAACAAAATACGAAGAAAGATTGCAGTGCACATGGGATCTCTCATACGAAAGCCTTTCTCCAGTTAAGATCTCAACAAGAGCTACACCAAAACTATAGACGTCACTCTTTTCTGTAAGTTGCCTAGAAATGAAGTTTTATTGAAGTTCATCCAATCTGGGGATTCACTTAAAATAACCTCACCGGTTTCAGAGTCGGAACACATTATAGCTGGCTTGCTCTTAACACGGACTTCCTTTTCTGATATACTTATAACTTCGATCATGTTATAAACGCTAGAAGTTTAGTTCTGACCAGCTTTTACGAAGGGTTTAGGAGTTGGCTAAGTGGTGTCGCAGGTAATATTGTAAGCAAGATATCCAGCTCCAGCACGAGAACAACCATTCTCAGATGGACCTATACCAAATGGGAATGGAACTGTAACGTTGTCGTATTTTTCTTGGCAACCTGGTTTCGCCTGCATGATTGAAGCCAGTAATGATGATGGTGCCAAGGTTAGCCATAATAACTGTATGAACAGAAAAAGTTGCAGAAACATTATAGACTGATAACTGACATAATTAGAATGTTAACGATCAAAGACAAGAAATGTTTAGCAGCTGGTAGGTGGAGGAGTAGTCATGAACTGATACAGTACTTTGATTAATTCTCTAAACAGTTCAGAGTTGATATGGATAAGAGGCCAACTAATAGACGTGAGTACAAAAGAGGGCTACTAAAGAAATCACAAAAGCTGAAAATAAAGAAATCACAAAGTGTTTGATCTGTTATACCTTATGTTTCCTTCTTTGGTAGTTGAAGCTTAAACCATCTATTCCATCAAAAGAAATCACAAAAGCTGCATTGACAAACATGAACAAAACAAAATCAAATCTCTCATTCTCTTAAAAGAAAGCCCAAAATATAGTTGACTGACCTAGAAATGAACCCAGAGAAAATTTTTAAGACAAATTAAACCCATCATTGAAACATCACCTGATTAAGAACGACTCGAAAATTGGGAAAAGATTTGTTACATGTATTTATCAATTTTCTCCTCCTGTAGATCAATAAAATTAATCTCTTGCTCATCTCTATAATTGAAACCCTAGATAACATATAGAAATTCTGGAACTAGCTAGGGTTTCTACTGTAGAGAATAAACAATAGAGTTCTAAGAAGAACTGATCTAAAAAGAAGAAGAAAAATAAGGTAGCTGCGGTATCAGTGAGACGGTGGCTATGGAGTTGAAGAATTGTAGAAGTAGAAACCCAACAGTTCATCTTCAAATTTCCAAGGGGAGAAAAGTAGAAATAAGAACCTAACTTACTGATTTCAAAACAAGATATGAATGACTGAAAATTAGTACAAAATGAAATTAAATCTTACCACGAGTAGCTGTGGATGAAGAAACGGAGAGGCGGAAGAAATCCGAGAGGGAGTGGCGGAAGAAATCCGAGAGAGGTCGAGTTTTTTTTTTGAACTGAAAACCTAATGTTTTGGTCGAGACTCAGAGGAAGAACAATAGAACACCTGGTTAAGTTTTTTAGTTTTTTTTTGACACCTTACTTACACCCTTATCGGATACGGATAATATCCATCAGATAACGGCTTAGCCGGTTCCGTTATGATAACCCTCAATATCCGATAGAAATATCCGTATTTGATATCCGATATCCGTTATAGCGGATAATATCCTATAGGATCCCGGATTATCTGAAAAACGGATGTCGGATTTCGGATAAAGATTGACATCCCTAGTTGTACGTGATTACCAAATATCTTGTGGCTTGCAAAAAAAGAATCAAATCTCGTAGAAAAGTAATTGCTGCTGTAAAAAATGGAAAGAATATCACTCGGACAACAAAAATATTCTTTGATTTATGAAAGAGATTTTATCCCAGGATTCAAATCGGCAACAACATCAAGTATATCTTCTCGAGTTCTAGATAAGGCAACATGATCATATTCTCAAGATTTTGATCAGGAAAGAGTTAAAGTGGTTCGAAAAAGAAAAACATATTCCCGATCTGCCGAAGAATAATTTCATTGATTACAAAGATTTTAGAAGATATTCGAGGAGTATTGGTGTTCTAGTATAAAAAGGGAGTCGGGAGAACATAGAGAGGAGGCTGGCAGAGACCAGAGAAGCGGAAAAAAATTTCAGAAAAAAATTATGTTTGTGAAGAAGATGAAGAAACCGTTGCCAAAAATATAAATATCTGTGGCTGCAGTTGTACATTTTCGTTGCCTATTCCTTTGTGTTTAGTTCTTTTGTAAGAACTAGCAACAGTTACCAATTCTTCTTTGCAACATATATATTTGTTGCAGTTTCTGTGTCAGTTTCTCTTTTTCATCTTTGTAAACACTTTTTGAGCTATGAATAAATCTTTTGAGAGTGTTTTCAATATGAGGAGCTAAACCCCGTTGCTGAGGTGATGGAGGAAGCTATTTTTCCAATAATTATGTCGTAATATCTAATTAATTAATTTCTGCAATTCTTTTTTATGATTATTGGCATTGAATCAAATTGACATAATGATTTTTATTAACCATTTGTGTTTTCTCTTGATGGTGCATGCTTAGCTTAGGGCTCTTGATGTTCCATGCTTACAATTAACAACTAATATTTTGAAAATCTACTTGTGGCAATATTTTAGAATCAAACTGAATGTATGAATTACATGATAATTATTAATATTGAATCACATAAAAATTGGTAAATAGTGGAATCTTAGCCTCAACATTCTCTAAACTTGATATCATCTTTTTCAATTGAGTTTTGTTATTTTTAGTCTTAGAAATTTGAATCTAAAATCGAATCTTCACAAGTTTGAGTGAACGAATCTTTTTACCACTTGTCTATAAACCACATCAATTTTTGGCGCCGCCGCCGCGGACTTGTTTTTAGATTTTTTTTAGGTTTTAGTTTTTAGTAGTTTTATATTTTTTATTTTATTTGTTCTATTTTACATTTTTGGGTGTTTGTCTTTTCACTACAGGTTTTGGAACAAAAAGAAAGGTTGAGCTAAAGATTTTGGTTGAAAAACTTGGAGTCGAAAGATAAAGCGGAAAAGAACGGAAAAAAGACAAAGATTTTTTTTAGACTTTATTTATTTTTGTTAGTTTCTATTTTCCTTATTTTCTTGTTTTGGACTTTTATTTCTTGTTGCTTGCTTGTTTATTTTTTGGGAAAACCCGTGGATAAGTAAGCTACACCATGCCTTGGGCATGATGGGACTTACCAGTTGAAAGTCCACAAGCCTTAACCTTGTACCTTCGACCAGTCTTTGACTGTAGGTATATTCTGTTAAGGTAAACCAAGCTTACCTAAAATAGTGAACCCCAGCATTTGCATGTGCACATATTTTTGTTAAACACTAGTATTCTGCTTGTGTATGCCTCGTCGGTTTCGTGTAGGAGATATACTTGAAGAAAACGACCTATTTTGTTTAAGTCCAACTCGTTACACGGATTTAAGTGGTACGTCTGTTTTTGCCAAAATGGGTGAGCATGAAGTCCAGGTGAAAAAAACCCTTAGAGATCGTATGAACCCATCTAGAGTAGTACGTGACCCAGGGGTTGTTTTACCCGCCACTACTGTCAAATTTGACATTAAACCTGGGACAATTGGCATGCTTCATATATTTAGGGGGTTAGAGAATGAAAGCCCGTATACCCACATAAGATACTTTGAAATGATTTGTGAAACAATGAGTTATCTGAATGTATCCAAATATGTGCTTAGGTTGCGTTTGTTTCCCTTCTCTTTTGAGGATAAAGCCAAAGAGTGGTATCATTTTATTCCTTCTAAAACAATCACCACCTGGGATGGTCTTGTAGAAGTTTTTGTTAAGAAATTATACCCTCGCCATAAGACTGTTGTTGTTCGTCAATCTATTCAAACCTTTAAGCGAAAACTAGGTGAAAACCTACATGATTATGTAGAAAGGTTTAATAAGTTGCTATATCATTTTCCGCATCACGGTTTTGAAAAAGCCCACATGGCCCAAATTTTATATGAGGTTCTAGATAGTGAAACCCGTATGCAGGTAGGAACAACGAGTGGTGGAGAATTCACTCATCAGGACCCAGATACATGTTTTGACTCGTTTATCGAGTTAGCTGAGAAAACTAGGCAATAGGCTTCGATGAGAGAACCATAGGGTCGATAGAGTTGATATTGGGTCAGATATCCTTAGGCGTCTAGAGGCATTATAGATGAATCAAGGGTCAAATCATGATAGATATGAAGAGCAAGCCCATGCTCTTTATAACAACTCTAGGTTTGAAAACCGCCAGAAATTTGAGCCATATCCAAATTCCTATAACCTTGGTTGGAGAAACCATCCTAGTTTTTCATGGCCCTAGGGTCAGAATCAAGGTCAGCGTAGTTATCCCAAGAATCCACTAGAAACAACCTACTCTCAAAACCCTTCTGAGAAGAAAATGACTAGCTTAAAAGAATCTCTTAATATGTTGTCAAAGAGCCATCTTATTTTCAAGAGACAACCGAGTAGAATTTCCAATCTAATGCCCATACTTTTGCTAAGTTAGAACTCCAAGTAGCTCAGATAGCTAAGACACTAAGTGAGAGAGAAATAGGAAAATTTCATTGTCAAACAGATTCTAATCCTAGAGGATACAAAACGTTCACTCATGTGAATTCTGTTATAACCTTTAGGAGTGGTAAGATAGTTGACAATAAGGTAGCCATGCCTGATAGTGGACATACTGTAGTTCCACCTTCTACTTCCCAAGAAGGGTCGGTAGACGAAGAGACTGAAACAATTTCTAAGGATTCCCAAGCAGTTCCTGATAGGACTACCTTTGATCCTAGAGCCTCATATCCACAGTTGCTAGCTCCAACAAAGAAAGAATCGACTTTCAACGAGATAATGGAAATATTTAAGCAGGTGAACATCAACATTCCATTATTAGAAGCAATTAGGCAACTGCCTGCTTATGCCAAGTTCCTTAAAGATTTTTATACCCGAAAGTGTAAGCTTAATGTCCATAAGAAAGTCTTTTTAGCTGGTCAAGTAAGTTCAATCCTTCTGAACCAAACACCCCCTAAGTATAAAGACCCAGGTTGTCCCACCATATCTTGTGTGATCGGTAATCACGTGGTTGATAAGGCATTTCTTGACTTAATATCTAGTGTTAACTTACTTCTGTATTATGTGTACACCCAGCTAGGTCTTGGTAAGTTGAAACCGTCCAAAATGACACTGCAGTTAGCAGATAGGTCTGTCAAAGTCCCTCATGGTGGCATAGAGGATGTTCTTATTGAGGTTGATAGGTTCATTTATCCAGTGGATTTTGTTGTCCTAGATACCCATCCTGTCCAGGACCAAAACACTCAAATAACGGTGATTTTAGGTCGCCCATTTTTAGCCACATCTAATGTTATCATCAATTGTAAAATCGGACTTATGAACATATCTTTCGGTATATGACTACGAAATTAAATGTCTTTAATATTACTAGACAACTCTCTGAGATTGATAATTTAGAAGAAGGGAATATAATTAGTATTTTAGTTTAGGATCATTTGCACAAAACTTTGGTTGGTGATTTCTTAGATGAATTTGATGATAACATTCTCTTAAATCAGATGTGTGACCAGTCTCTAAAAGATGCTCTCGAGTATTTTTTGGACTCTAAGGACCCTGAAATTCAAGTAATAGTTCTAAGTCTATCTGAGAGTAATGGGTACCCTAAGTTTGGGGGTAGTGATGATTCTTGTGATCATCAAGTATCCCTGTTTGAAGTCCCTAACTTGGGACTCGAGCTTTGTGCGTCTAAGGTGTTACTCGAGTTTGTTTATACTCCACAACCAGATCCTCCTGATACTGCTAATGAGGAAATCAAGCTATTAGAGACCCGTCATTCGGCTCAACCTTTTTATCTAGACACTCATATGGAACCTAAACGGGCATCCCAGATAAACCCAATTGTCTTAAAGGAAAACTTAGATAAGGTTGTGCTCAGTTTGTTTATTTGTCTGATTCAGTACATGTGTCTTATATTGGTGTCAACTTTATTTGGTATTGTTGACCCAAATTTGTTTCGACTATTGGTATATTATTTTTGAAAGGTGATTAGCCATTTTGTGGTATTTGTTGTCTGACTGAAGACTTTAAACTTAGCACTTCTTGGGAGGTAACACATGCTCATGCGACACGGTAATAACCTTCTTTAACTCTTTTTTTCAATTGGCAACAGTTTCTCTTTGTTCATGCTTTTAATTTCATCTTAGAACACTAAGGACAATGTTAGATTTAAGTTTGGGGGTAACGGAGAAACTTTTAGTGCAATAATAAAAATCCAAAATTTAAAAACTTGTGAACAATTCAGGATGACACTGACCATTTTAAGTAGATAGAAACAAACTTCTTGGTTATAGGAGTTGAGGGACTCAGCTAAATGGTCTACTCATAAAAGGAAAAAGCTCAGGTGTTATAAATAACATGATATTCGTCACCATATCACGGAGTCATCACCATATCACGTTCTGTTCTTATTTTTACAACTTTATGTGTTTCTCTAAGTGATTTGGTGGGGCACTAGTATTGCCTTGTTGTCGCCAGGATGAAGTAGAATGATTGAGATCAAGCCCCATTATTTTAATTGAACTTGACCAATAATTAAAAAAACAAAAAAAAACACTTTGATAGAAATATGTGTGTGTTTTCCATGTCTCCATCGCTTAAACAAGCGTGGAACGCAGGATCCATGGGGAACTATCATGTTATATGATGACAATGAGCATGGACTTAGATTCAAAAGATCTAATCATGTTGTCGAAGAAAAAATAAAAATAAAAATAATTGAATATATTCAAAAAATCAACCACTGGGGACCTTGTATATACTAGCTGTATTGATACTAGAATTAGGATTCAGAGCATTGGGTGCGTATCTCAATCTATTAGGGTTCATCTTAGCATGATGTTCATAAAGATATTCTGAGAAACACCGTGCACCTTAGTCAACATGCGCACAATTCCATCTCCATATCCACCTTCTTAATCTATTCATGTGATTGTGGTTTGTTAAGTTCCAAGTATCGTGGTCTATTGTACGACTTTCTGAGTAGTGCTTTGTTTTCTTATCTAAATTAGTACGCTTGAGTATAAACTCGTGTACAACAATTTGATTCAAAACATGTAAATCCTCCCATAGCCAAAGAATTTGTAGCCAACTAAATAGCATATTTAGTGTCTACCCTCAATCGTTCACAAGTATCTAGAGTTTGAAGTAAAAGGTTTTGTGGGTACATCTCTTGTAAACCCTCACGAGATTAACACGCGTCTGATAGGGACACCTATGGGTTCAAAGGCTTGTTACACATGCTAAGTGTAGTCGTTTTTCATACGCAAGTGAGTTACGATTTTTATTTCTAGATTAGATTTGCTCGAGGACTAGCAAAATATAAGTTTGAGGATATTTGATAGACACATTTTGTGTCTGATTTGATCTCATATTTATATTGTCAATTCTCAATTTTTGTACTAATATTGTTCTTTTGTATGTATTTTTGAAGAATTGGAAATTGTGGAAAAGTTGGCTAAAATGTGTTAAAGGCACCCCCCCCAAGGAAAATGTTAAAGGAACCCCTGGATTTGATAAAGGCACCCACCTTTTGAGTTCAAATAAGAGTTTGGGCGGGAAACTATTGTTCTCGATTTGAGAAGATTTGATAATGAGATTTGGAGACTTTTAAGGAAAGAATCTTCTTGCATATTTAAGAAGAGTTGTACGTGATAACCAAATATCTTGTGGCTTGCAAAAAAAGAATCAAATCTCGTAGAAAAGTAATTGCTGCAGTAAAAAATGGAGAGAATATCACTCGGACAACGAAAATATTCTTTGATTTATGAAAGAGATTTTATCTCAGGATTTAAATCGGCAACAACATCAAGTATATCTTCTCGAGTTCTAGATAAGGAAATAGGATCATATTCTCAAGATTTTGATCAGGAAAGAGTTAAAGTGGTTCGAAAGAAAAAACATATTCCCGATCTGCCGAAGAATAATTTCTTTGATTACAAAGATTTTAGAAGATATTCGAGGAGTATTGGTGTTCTAGTATAAAAAGGGAGTCGGGAGAACATATAGAGGAGGCTGGCAGAGGCCAGAGAAGCGGAAATTTTTTTTAGAAAAAAATTATATTTGTGAAGAAGATGAAGAAAACGTTACCAAAACTATAAATATCTGTGGCCGCAGTTGTACATTTCCGTTCCCTATTCTTTTGTAATAACTAGCAACAGTTACCAATTCTTCTTTGCAACATATATATTTGTTGCAGTTTCTGTGTCAGTTTCTCTTTTTCATCTTTGTAAACACTTTTTGAGCTATGAATAAATCTTTTGAGAGTGTTTTCAACATGAGGAGCTAAACCCCGTTGCTGAGGTGATGGAGGAAGCTATTTTTCCAATAATTATGTCGTAATATCTAATTAATTAATTTCTGCAATTCTTTTTTATGATTATTGGCATTGAATCAAAATTGACATAATGATTTTTATTAACCAGTTGTGTTTTCTCTTGATGGTGCATGCTTAGCTTAGGGCTCTTGATGTTCCATGCTTACAATTAACAACTAATATTTTGAAAATCTACTTGTGGCAATATTTTAGAATCAAATTGAATGTATGAATTACATGATAATTATTAATATTGAATCACATAAAAATTGGTAAATAGTGGAATCTTAGCCTCAACATTCTCTAAACTTGATATCATTTTTTTCAATTGATTTTTGTTATTTTTAGTCTTAGAAATTTAAATCTAAAATCGAATCTTCATAAGTCTAAGTGAACGAATCTTTTTACCACTTGTCTATAAACCACATCTGTGAGAATTAGGTAAAAGAGAAGCATCAACAGTCATTTTGAAGGAGTTATTTAACTGTCAGGACTATCTACAAGCTGACTCTGATGGTTAGTGTTATGAATTGAACAAGTAGTTGGCTGAATAGGAGATGAGACTGCCCAACTGATGTTATTAGAACTGCAAAAATCCTTAATCTTGTAAATAGTTGTCCTTGTAGAGGGAAGTGTTTTTTCAAACACTAGGGTACAACGCGTTTTCCAAATATGCCATCAAATAACCACAACCAGATTAAGTTTCCTTGGCTCTTTAAAATGAAAATGATTTGTAGAATCAATCCAACTCCGAAACCAACCACTAATAGATTGTTGAGAAGAAATGATAGAAGACCAAGATGGAAGCATTTGAGCCCAAATATCAGCAACATATGGGCATTACAAAAAGATGTGAGTAGTTGTTTCCTCTTGAGAATGACAAAAAGGACAAGAAGCATCTTGTAAGTGCTGAGCAAGACGATGAAGAACTGTAAGAACTTGGTGAGAAAGTCTAGAATTCATCTTATCAATAGTATTCTCAAAACACTTAGACTTATTTTTAGAATAAAAAGATTAATACCCAAGTACTTCTCATGTAAAGACATAGGAGTCATATGTAGCATAGAAGAAATATCTTGTTGAGAAGAATGACTCAAATTAGAGCGGAAGTGAACACTAGACTTGTTAAAGTTAACAAGTTGTCCATAAGTAGCACAAAATTGATTAATTATAAGAAGAAGATTGGAAATATAAGAACCAGACTTGTAAACAAAATGCAGCCGTCAACAAAAAATAAGTGGGAAATATTATGAGCATGTATAGCTGGTTTAACTGGGAGAATTATCTTATCAGAGATAGCAGTTGAAATGATATGACTAAAACCTTTCATATAAAGAATGAATAAATAGGGGGAAATAGGATTACCTTGTCGCAGTCCACGAGACGGAGAAAAACTAACCGTTGGAGAGTCATTCATCAACAAAGAAATAGTTATGGTACTGATACATTGGTTAATCAGAGAACATCATTTATTATTAAACCCCAAATGTTTCATAATCTGAATAAGAAAAGGTCATTCCATACGATCAAAGGCTTTCGCCATATCAAGTTTAACAGTTTTAACCCCAGGATAAACTTTAGTTTTTTTCATGTAATCAATCATTTCATGATGATATTGTGACCTGGAACATAAGCTGTTTGCTAAGGTGAAATTATTTTCGAAAGAAGGGGTTTTAATTATACAACCATCAACTTAGATATAATTTTGTACGTAATATTATATAAGCTAATAGGGAGATAATTAATGGGTGTATGAGCACAATTATGTTTCAGAATTAGAGTTTGGTAAGTAAAATTAAGTTGAGCCAACAAAATACTTGTTGAAAAGAATTCATGTACCATTGAAACAATATCAGACCCAATAACATCCCAATATTTCTTATAGAAACCTGTTTGATAACCATCTGGTCCAGGTGCATCCCATGATTGAATTTGTAACACGATGCCTCTAATTTTATCAGCCGTAGGAATAACAACAAGTTGTTCATTGTCAGAAGAAGTAATAAAACAAATAAGATTAAGAAGAGATAAGTCCATATGAGGATTAATTATTGTCGAAATATCTCTAAAGTGATTAACCAAAACTGCTCGATATCATCTCTAATTGAATGCCAGTGACCATGAGAATCTTGTATCGTATCAATTTGGTTTCGTCGACGATGAAAGTTTGCCTTGGCATGAAAATACTTAACATTCTTGTCTTGAAATGGAAGAATATGTTCACGAGCGTTCTGGAAAGCATTTTTTAGCCTTTACACCATACCATTTATCAATATCATGTTCAACTTTGTGAATGTCTGAAAAATTAGGAAACACAACTTGATACAATACAGATAATTGATGCTGGATACGTTTAATATGATAATCATCGTCACCAAAAGTTTCATTCTTCCACCTCTTGAGAGCAACAGATGTCATTGATAAATTATGAGTAAGATTTTCAGCTGCAGAACCAGTACTGTGAGACTACCATTTGGATTGGATTAGAGACTTGCAAGTATGATTCCAAAACCAAGACTTATAAACACGAAAAGGCCCAGAAATGCTAGATAAGGTTAGATCTGTAGATAATAATATTGGAGCGTCATCTAAACCAACATGTAACAAGTTGTGAATGATAGCATTTGGAAAGCGTTGATGCCACCAAATGTCTGCTAAAGCAAGATCCAATCTGGTCCTACTGAAAGTTGCTTCATACTGCCTATTAGACCAACTATATGATAGACACATTTATGTGTCTTATTTGATCTCATACTTGTACTAATAGTTATCATATTTTGTACTAATATTATTATTTTATGTGTTTTTAGGTATTTTGTGGAAATAAACAATTGTGGAAAAGATGGCTTGAAAGTGGTTAAAAAGTGTTAAGGGCACCCGGAAAAATTACTAAAGGCACCCCTCGTTTAGATAAGGACCCCAAGAATTGATAAAGGCATACATCTCTCATTTTAAATTTGAATTTTGGCGGCTAAAGTATTTCTATCGGTTGTGAAGATATTTGGCAGTATTTTGGAAAGAATCTGAGGAGTTAAAGACGAGTATATTCTTTCCCTAATAAGAATATGAGTTGTACATGAGATTTATTACAGAATCAAGTAGAATCTCGTCATCTTGATCAAACAGATCACGTGTAAAGATAAAACAGGGAAGAAAAGGATAAAACATGGAAATTCGATCCAACACGATTCTGTTGCATATCTCTTGTAATAACTCGGGAAACAACAAAGCAACAACGAGAAGATCACCAATAAAATCAAGTTTTGCTTAAAGAATAAAAAACAATCACGAGTTGCCGAGAAAAGAAAGCATATGTGTTCTCGGAGTTAGTTTGATTTGTGTAATAAAGTAGAAGATTTTATTCTCGTGATTAATAGAAACAACAACAATATATTGTTCTCAAAATCAGATTCAAGAAGCAAAATAAAGTCCGAAAGAAGAAAACTATCTCTGCCAAGAATACGTGCATTAAAAAACAAAGATTTGATTCGAGATTTGGGATTAATTGGGGTTCCAGTATAAATAGAGGAGTTGAGAAGAAGTTACGGGGAGGTTGGGCTCTGCCAGAGAAGAGAAAAAAATCAATCAAAAATAATTTTTGCATGTGAAGAAGATTAAGAAATCGTTACAAAAAGGTTGAAGAAATCGTGGCCAAAAGGTTGAAGAATCTGTTGCTAAAAGTTTTAATCTTTGCAACGTTTATCTTCAGTATGCAACACTTGATTTGTAACAGCGAGTCTGTAACATCTATGCACCGTTGCAAACTCGTTGTTTTATAATTTTCTTTCCTTTTCATCTTTGTGAGCAATTTTTGAGGCATGAATAAATATTTTGGGATGTTGTTTACCACAATGAGCTAATTCTCACTTAACCAAGGCAATGGAGGAAGCTACTTACGCATGACTGATGGGTAATATCCTTTAAATTATTTTCTTTACTCTAGTTTTTTTATCGGTTCACTCAATCACTGTTTTGCAGAGATTTAATTTGATTAGATGATTTTCGTAATTATTTTTGATTCAATTTGATAGGTTATACTTTGATAAATCAGTTGATAATCTATGCTTAATGGGTACAAATAATATTTGAGAACATGATTGATTATTAGTGAATTAAGATATAAAGGACTTAAAAGGTGACTAGAGTTTTGAAATCTTTAGAGTATCATTCAATCATGAATAGTAGTGGAATCCAAAATCTTGATTGTTTCTAAAATCTTGATATCACTTTCGATTTATTTTAATACTAGAAATTAGGTCTAAAATCAATCTAAGTCCGAGTGTTTAAACCCCTATTTATCACTTGTCTATATACACATCATTATACGTATTTCGCGTAAAAGGGATATCAGTCAAGCCAAGAGAATCCACTGTAGAAATAATAACTGAATGCGTAGGAGTTGTATGGATAGAATAACTTTGCCTCTCATTATTATAGAGGGTAGAATTAAAATCACCCATTATCACCCATGGTAAATCCATATGAACTCCCATATCACGAATTAAATTCCATTGAGCAATTCTTTCGTCAGTGTAAGTGGAACTATATAAGCAGGTGAGAACCCACTCATTATTGGTAGGACCCGAATGGATTATAACATTAACCATATTAGAAGTATGATGCATAAGTTCAAGACTAAACCCATCTTTCCAAAGTAAAACAAGGCCCCCTGCTCTACCTCCAGTGTTGTAAGACCAAAGATAAGGATAACTCAAAGAAGACAAAAGAGATTGAACTGTAGAATCACTAGATTTAGTCTCAGACAAGAAGATAATGTCAGGTTGATAATTAAAGATACATGTATCTAGATGGTTACGAGTCAGCTTAGGACCAATTTCTTGATAGTTCCATCCTAGACTTCCATTTTGAAAAGTAAAATGAAAAAAATGTAAAGAGTGAACGGAAAAGAAAGAGCATAAAGACACACAGAACTACAAAAACAAAAGAGACCAGTAAACAAGAGAGTAAAATAAAAGAGATGAGGGATGGTAATAAAAAAACAAACCTGATCAGCCGAGCCTTCCATATTATGTCTAGTGGTATTGTTAGAAGCAGAAGGAAGAAATTTGTCCCATTCTCCAATTATAGGTACAGTGGCCTGATGTTGCTGCATCATAGACTGGTGGTAAGTATTGCAATTATTAGCACTATCTAATCCCCACTGGTTACTGTGATCTTGTTCAGTAACTTCATTTCTGCTATCCTGATAAAGAGTGACATCCTCTTACATTGGTTGTTGAAAAGAGGAACTAGAAGCACTCTGTGATAGTAGAGCTTGATTGCGAGTACGCTTATATTTGCGAAGTGCTGACCTCTCAGATCGAGTAACTAATTAGTCATAGAGAAAGTGCTTACCGATTGACCATCATTTGGTTTTTGAAAAACATGTTTACTGGTATTCTGACAACGATTTCTAGAAGTTAGACGATTAAAAGAACCTTCTCCAAAGTCAGGATCATCATCATCAGGAGTATTAGGAGCCACAGCTGCTCCACGGATACCAAATCGATGATTAGTACGAGCTCTTTCATTCAGTGCAGCAGACTTTTCTTCACACTCAGCTTCAATATGATCAATAATAAAACAACATGAGCAAATATTGTATGGCTGTTTATGATAGAAGAACATAATCCATTGGACATAACCAGCATCAGTAACAGCAAGTATTCCGCGAATAAGAGGTTGCTTAAGATTAATTTTGACACAAACACTAACCACATTTGAGTCTGTTGGATTAGCATCTTCAGGAACTATAGCTTGAACTTGACCCACAAGACTACCCATAGCATAAATGAAAACAACAGTATAAAATTCAGGAACTAAATCTTTGAAGTCAAGCCAAAAAATATTGAGATCCAAAATCCAAAGTTCGATAATCAACCGATGAAGTCCAACGATGAATTCGAAAAAGATAACCACCTAGGGAGCAAGGAGCATTCTGAAGAATATCCTGCAAGTCTTCTTTAGACTGAAATCTAACTTGGAAAATATTTTGAGCAGGAGTTCTAACTTGCAAACCTTGATATCGAGACCAAATATGTCGAGCATGATTACTAGCTACAGCTACTGGCATGGGTTGCTCTTGAAATACCTTACCAACTAAAGCCCATTTCCGATTCTGAGCTCTTTGAGATAAATCAGCATTAGAAAGAAAAACAGTATTGCGAATATCTTCAGTACTTTCAATTGAAGTTGTTGTCATTTGATTAACTAATTCATTAACATCCCCACGAGAAGTACTAGCCATTAAGTGCCAATATAGATGAGAGTGATAAAGATGTGAAAAGATTAGCAGATAAAAAATGAAGAACCACTGGATATAGTAAGTATTTATAGCCTGAAACCAATGAAATTTGAATAAAATTTTATTCTAGTTTCATAATATTTATTTAAATTAATATTTTTTCATATAATTTTTAACATCACATTTATATTTAATTTAAAAATATATAAGATATTTTTTAAATATATTAATAATAATTAATATTTAAAAAAAATAATACAAATATAAATAGAAAGAATCAGGGCCGATCCTAACGCCGAGGATGGACAAATCAAATATCAAAAATGTTACCCCTTTAATAATTTGATCATGCCAACATGTATTGACCATAAGCGGGAAAATATAACATTTATTTTTTTATTCTTTTTCTCCCAATAAATCCATTATCACAGTAGTGCTGTAGTACTGCACTAACTATTAGTGATAGTAAATGTTGCTCATGTGTGATAGGATTTATATTACTTTGACCACAAAATATTTTGTTTTTACTATTTACATAAGGAGTGTATTGTGGTATGTACGGAAACTGAGTTGCAAATTGTAATATACAAATTTATAAAAAATATTGCAAATTAAAGAAGTTGGGCCACTAAGATGCATAATTAAGTGGGTAGAGAAATGTTTTTTCACCTGACTGTCTAGGTCTAAAATAACATGTGGTCACTCATGGCAAGGTCTAACAATGACCGGTAAAATAAGGAAATAGTCAAGTAACAAGTCATAACAGATAGGAGTGAGCAACATATGGAACCATAGATTTGATGTCATCCAAATCCAATCTATTAAAATGACGGATATTAGATTTGTATCCATGTTCAATCCATCATCCGTGGATTTAACATCCATGGATGGACGGGTGGACGGATTGGATGTTAGATAAATCCACGGATTTCATGCTTTTATTAGAAAAAAATAAAAATAGTTAACATGTTAACAAAAAAACTAATTTAAACATTAATAACTGAAATTTAATTAATATATTAAATTATTACAACATAACAATGCTATAATAATGTCATCCTAACAACTAAAAGTAAAATTTAAGAGTATATTCAGTACTGTTTGCTTGCCAATTTGTATCATCGGTACAATTAGGCTAGAATGAAAACATTAAAAGTTAAATAGTACCTGCAAAATACATATACGTCTCTCTGTATTTTATAAATTTCTTATTTATCCTTAAACATAGTGGGTGTGGGAATCCAATGATTTCTATACTTACATCCGCACCCAACCCATTATTTGATGGATTTTAAAAATGCATCCATGTTCAACCTGTCCATAAACGGGTTGGATAATCATCCGCCAAACTGCGGTTGGATTAGGTCGGACTGACGAATTTGGATTCATATGCTTACCCTTAATAACAGATATCACATATTGATATCTAACTTAAGATGTGAGGTCGGGCCTGGAAAAAAATTATATGTCTTTTTATTTTTTAATATATATATAAAACTCTATTTTTTAATATACGTGTAAAACTCTGTTTAGATAAATATATTGGGACGGAGTGAGTAGTATAGTAATTCCATATTTGATTTGAAAAATCTTTCTTTTCTCATTAATGTAATCCAGTCTCTCACGATCGCTCTTTATATTCATTTCTAAATTCTATCATGAATAAAGTCAGGTTTTAAATGAATTTCTTATTTACATAGATTAATTAACTAACTCGTTTGATGATGGAAATAGCAGCAAAATACAAACAAACAGTAAATGGCGGTAACTGATTAGTCAGAATCACATAAACCAACAGAACATAACTAAAGCATCTTAGTTTGATTAATAATTCCTGCTAATTCATGGAATACCACCACACTAAAACGAATCGTTTAAACAAGTTTTCACACGTCGATCGTTTGAAGGAAAAAGGCCTTTAGATACCACCGGATAACCAAAGGTAGCATTGAATTTGAACATCAATAATGTGACATCAAAAGACAAATGAAAATTAAGAGAGAGATGGAACTGACGAGATGTTCATCTGGCATGTGTCAACAAATTGATAACACAATTTGTATGGTACAGTTCATATGTTTCATAAACATTAGTCTTGCGTTGCACAGTGTGTGCATAGGGTTACAAGTCTAACTCGACCACTTCAGTTCCATAAAATTCCAAATTTATACCCTAGACCTTATCTTTACAAAAACAGAAAGAAATCAAAGAATGATTTCTTTGATTTAAATATAAAATTCCTAGTATTGGGAAATTTGTTAAATGGTCTAAATATCCATGATCCATTTAATCTAGGGTCCGGCAGAAAAATAATTTTAATCGAAGGTCCAAAATCTTTATAACTAGATAAGATTACCTCTTTGCCCTTCACAACTCACGTGTGAACCACGTAGCACACGTCCGCTATAATTTTTTCTAATTCTCTCTTCTTAAAATCAAAACCAAAACAAAATCATTTATCAGATCTGATTCTCTCTTAAAACCATCAAACGAAAAAACAAAAACAAAATCGTCAAACAAAAACAAAAACAAAATCAAAATTATTAAAAAAAAACCCAAAAAAGATTAAAAGAGCAACAAAAGAAGAAGTAGTAGAAGAAGAAAATAGTACTCCTGCACCACCAACAAAAGAGAAGAAGAAAAAAAGTAGTAGAAAAACAAAAGAAGAAGAAGATCTTTATTAGTCGCCAAAAACAATACATGTTGATCCATCAATACATATTGATATGTACTAAAGGAAAAAGTGTATGATCCCACAGTACATATTGACATGTACCGAAGGAAAATATGTACTGAAGGAAAATGTGTATGATCCAACAGTAATATTGATATGTACTGAAGGTAAATAGGTATTGAAGGAAAATGTGTATGATCCCATAGTACATATTGGTATGTACTGAAGGAAAAAGTGAATGATCCCACAGTACATATTAATATGTACTGAAGGAAAATAGGGTATTGAAGGAAAAAAAATGTATGATCCCACAGTACATATTGATCCAAACAATATATATTGATATGTACTGAAGGAAAATATGCATCACAGGAGAAAATGTATGATCCAACAGTACATATCAATATGTACCGAAGGAAAAGTATATATCAAACCATGATTTTAAGAAAAATAAAAGTAAACCAAATAAAAATAATATTATATCGATTAAACCATGTCGTTTGAAGAGACAACCCTCGTCTTCCAATATTGAGCATCAGATCCAGATGAAAAAGAAGATTAAAAAATATAAAAAAAACCAAAATTAATGAATTTATATCTTCTTCTTCTTCTTCTTCTTCTTCTTCTTCTTCTTCTTCTTCTTC
>JAJJMC010030977.1:11644314-11754514 GCA_023531435.1 Papaver californicum | reverse complement strand
TCTTCTTCTTCTTCTTCTTCTTCTTCTTCTTCTTCTTCTTCTTCTTCTTCATCTTCATCTTCATGGATCTATTCATGAATCTTCTTCTTCTTCACTTGCTTCACTTCTTTAACATCACTTATTATAGAACATACATGTATTGAATGGAGATGAAGGTGATTACAGAGCACTAAAACGATCTTCAAACAAAACCCTAGAAACACTAGCAGAGAAAAAAAACGGATCTGAAATTTTAGAAAGATTGAGCTAATTGAAGTAGTTTCTCTGATTTTTATTCATCAATCCCCATTAGCAGCAGTAATCAACGATCTTCAAAACAATATTTATATTCCTAGAGCACCAGCACCAGTTGAGAGAAAAACAGATCCGAACTACCCAAAAACAAAAGCAGAGAGAAAAAAAAACGAAACTCAATATTGTTTTGCAACGAAAGTTTGATTTTTTCTATTATGGTAGAGAAGAAAGAGTTTTTAAAAAATACTTACCACAGACCGTACGTGTAAAGGACTACCGATTAAGAAATTTAGTCTAAAAAACAAATTTTTGGATTAACGATTAAATTTAGTTGGACGGATTAATTACACACTAAACGGGTCTTGTAAAATAAATCAACTAGTAATTCCTGATATCCATAAACATTCAGATGAATGTGATCTTAATTTTTAAATTAAGCGAGTTTCACAATCAACGAACAGGATGATTAATGTCGTTGTACATTTCTTTATGTTGGTTGAGTGGCTCTTGTGATTTCATTCAGATGCATTAGCCTCGTTCATAAAAAGGGAAATAAGAGAAAATGGTTTCTTGGTTTCAAGCCCGAAACTACAGTAAAAATTCGTTACCTAATCAGAACCGAAATATAAATCAGACAAGGTTACTGTAATTAGGTATGTTAAAAAGATATAATTTGGTATGTTAAAAAGATAGGTTTATTTTTATAAATAAAAAATCATATATTTTAAGATTACTAGTTTATCCCATGAGATCATTTCTTTCTTCTATTTTTATTATCTAAACATAAGGAGACCATTTTTTTTTAAGGACAAATAAATAAAAAATATAAAAAAAATAGTTTAAATGATTGGTTTTTTTATTTTTTATGCTAAACCAAATAAGCCTATCAGGTAAGTTTCTGCACAAGCTAAAAAAAAGTTTAGAGAGGCCAAGAAACCTAAACTAATCTTGTTATGAATATACTATCTCAGAGTAGGGAAAGAAACCAAAAGCTGTTCAAACTGAGCACATTAGTAGATAAAACAATTTCTTTTACAATGAAATTGATTTGGGGTACATACACAAAGATTTAAGTCATGCTTAATTAACGTTTCACAAAAATCGTATACGTCAATGTATTATGCTATATACTGTTGAAAAGAGACTGCTTCGAACTACTCAATGATTTATGAACACCTAAGTAATCGCTACTCTGAATAAATCAAAATACAGACCCCAGAAGTTGATGGAAACTTGCCAAACACGTCCAAGGGTATCTAGAATCACAACATGCATATTACAGTTCATGAAATTGGTGACAACAGAATAAAACTTGCAACAACTTGTAATATAAACAGGATTTTGAGCCAGTCGTGATTAATAGATGGTATGTTAGCTAAATACATTTCCTCCGAAAAAGTAAAAAAACACACAGATCCAAGTTAGACATAGATCTAACTTCTAATTACTCAACAAGAATTCAACGTAACTATTTAGATTCTGGCTCTTACCGGTAACAATTACCTATTCCGAAGTATCTTACTATCCTTCAAACAAAGTGAGATCTTCTTCTGCTATCTCTGTTTACAGATTTCTGTTTTGAGGTTGTTTCTTATGCCTGTTTTACCCTTCTATACCGTTTGTACCCTTCTAAACCATTGAAAGGAAAGCCATAGGGTCCATAGAAGTCCACCATTTGCAAAGTGGGGTATCAAAAATTCGTCCCCAATATGGATAGTATGGGCCTGGCAGCTTGAGCAACAGAAAGAAAAGAGCAATTGCAACAAGATGGTATGGAAA
The DNA here is from genome assembly GCA_023531435.1 of Papaver californicum. Lineage (NCBI taxonomy): Eukaryota > Viridiplantae > Streptophyta > Magnoliopsida > Ranunculales > Papaveraceae > Papaver > Papaver californicum. The sequence continues at coordinate 11,752,501 of JAJJMC010030977.1, read as the reverse complement.
TCGTGCTTCCTGATAACCACCAAGCACTGATGTATAAGTGACATGAGATGAACTCAACAAGCACCAAAAAGACAACAACATTTTGGAAAAATCTAGGATGCATGTTAAGTAAGATATATACAGAAGTTCTATTATGCCATAGTCATCAATTCTTTAAATGAGTGGCTTGGCCGGAATACCTCCTTGGCTAAAATTACCAAATGATAGGAGCACCTATTTGCCATTAGCAGAACATGTTTCACATGCTATCAACTCAAAAAAGTCCATCAGATTTCTTGTACTAGTTCAGAAAAAGGTGAGTATTAGTACCTTTAGAGTGGGAGACAACTCTAAGAATGTGCCGCTGAAAACCCCAGCCACTAAAATTCCAGTGAGCATGGGAACGGGTATAAGAGCCATTTTTCTTTCGTGTGCAGAATAAGACATCTCACTTAATGAGGTAATTGCTAGCACTGGTACAGACAAGTATTTGACAACTACAAAAACAAGATCAGCAAGGAGTTGAAGGAAGTTCACTGCTACTTTGGCCCAAGGGAAAGTCTTGACCGGTTCAGGAAAACTCTCCCACACAATTCCTGCACCATCCATTGCACGATCCAAATTCATTTTCCTGGGATCATCAGACTCAGCTGCTGACATGTTCATCGAGCATGAGACAATCGAATGTTTAGTTTGAAATATACACAAACCATGTGATCTATCACTAAAATTGAGGCATTGGCGACCTAGATGTGATCGATGGCGTTCCTACATTACAAGCACGAGACAAAAGCTTGATTCAGATAACCATAATAGTAATACCAAAATTCTACAGAAGGGCACCCACTACCCCAAGATCCAGCAACATATGAATCACATACCCCAATAATACAATCAACAACAATTTCAATCTAACGCTGATACACAGGAATAACATAATGGAATGTTAGATTTTACATTCTAAAATAGATGTTTAACAATCCAAGTGTATCACCAAGTTCAACTCTACCCCAAGCATAGAGACTACAAGAAGGGAGAAATGGGAAAGGCAAATGATAGAAGATATCCCAAGAAGTTGATAAAACACTAATAGGGGGATAGTTGTGGGAGATTCAAGACGATATTATGTATATGAAACTCTAGGGATTTTGAGAGAATATGAGGATTTTGGGATATAGTCTAAGCTTTTTGAGAGTGTTTAGACATTTCAAGGGTTCATTTGAGAGAGTTTGAAGGATTTTGAGAGGAATTTTGAGTAAATTCAGGTGGCATCATCATCTTTGTTAGAGAAAATAAAATGAGAAGAGGATAAGAATTAGGGTTTACCTTAATTCTGAAAGGAAATTGGGAAGTGGTTGTGAGAGAAACTCTAGTAGATGACATTTGTGCAAACCTTTCCAAAACCCCTTATTTCAGAAGATAAAAAAACACAATCGAAAGTAAATATAATTCTAGGGAGACATTGCAACAGGAGAGATTGAGCTGACAGAAGAAAATCAGGATAGTTTTGAGAACTTATTTGGTTGAGGGGATGATTAAAGGTAAATCTTCACTCTCTGACGATGAAAGCAAAAACCAGGGTTTTACCATATGAAGAAGAGCAACCGAGGGAAGGAAGGATTGTGATATTCAATCCTATAAACTTTGCACTTAGGCCGGTTCCTATGGGGCATGGAGATGCCTAGCAAATGGCCAGGGCCCCCACGGGAAAAAGCCTGAGAGACGGTCATTATCAAGCGATAAAGATTCATCTGCCATCGATAGAGAGTTGGTCGCTCGCGGTAGAAACTTTGCCGCTCGGTAGAGATTCTATTTCTATCAGTTACTTTTAGCTAACGGCTATTACTTCGTTCCCTTATATATACACCTTATTAATTTTAATCACTCACACCATTCTACACAAATTTCATACTATCTAACTATTTCTAAAATAAATTCTTCACTTTACTACTTTTTATTTCATAAACAATGGATTATTCTAATGAAGAGATACAAATTCATATGAATCGGTTTAAATCACAACAACAAATGTATTTTTGGATGTTGCGACACTGATAAGTCAAATGAAGATAGATAACTAACCAACACTATGATGTTGGTATATTCCGGGAAGATACCTAGAGCTTCAGAGCCAAAAAAAAAATATTCACAAAAAGATACATGTATCGGGGGCGAAATGAGTACCACCAAAAGCTGATGGACGATTATTTCAATGTCGATTGTGTGTACTCTGATGAAGATTTTCAACGTCGATTCCGCATTCCCGACACTTGATAATAAAGATTATTAATGAGTTTTGTCATGTACAACCCTAATTTAATTATCAGTTTAATGTACTGAATATTAGAGGTCATAAGTCTTGAACAAAAGGTTACTTCGGCTCGAAGGATTTTAGGTTACGTGCGTCCAACGGATTCTAGCGATGAGTACCTTCATACGGGAAAAAAAACTTCATACAAGTATCTTCATTTTTTTTTTTTCAAAACAATTATTAATCATTTTGGTTCAACGTTTTTACTAAAACCAACCGAGACAGATGTTAGAAAAATAATAAAGCAAAACCAGGATATGGGCTTTCCGGGAATGCTAGGTAGTCTTGAATGCATGCGTTGGGTATGACTGAGATTCCCTACTTATTGAGCCGGTCAATATAAGGTTCATTACCCAAAACCCATTGTTATTTTAGAAGTTGTTGCTACCTATAATTGTCGGATATGGAACATTTATTTTGTCTTCTGGGTTCACAAAATGACATAAATGTTTTGCACAAATCAACTCTGTTTGAAGACCTGAGTATGAAACTTTCTCACAAGTAAATTTCACAGTCAACGACAATCACTATACTCATGTATATTATCTTGCAGATGGAATCTATCCAAAATGGCCAATCTTAGTTCAATTGTACCGTCATCCCCCACCCTCCATAGGGACGTGGGTCGTTCAATGAGGTATTTTAAAAGTAGACAAATGGATTTGAGGAAGGATGTGGAACAGGATTTGGAATTCTGAAGTGGAAGTTTGATGTCATTTGTGGGCCATATCATGGTTTAGATGCTCGTGTGAAATGCATAAATTATGCCCACGTGCATAATTATGCATAACATGGTAATTTAGGAGACTCGATGTCATAAGAATTGTATTATCCATGTTGATGAAGATTTGAAGCCTGGGATTGAACCATAAAGAGGGTTACCTGCAAGGAAATATGTGGATATGACAAATTATATTCATAGCCAAAATCTTTGCGAGAGGTTAAAAGAAGATTTGAAAGCGAATCTTTGGACCGAGTATGGAAGATTGGGCGGGTGTACTTGAAGTTATGTTTGTTTTAAGTTTTACAGTTTTGAAGTTTGTCTAAATTTTTGAGTTTATGTATTATTAATTTTTAGTTTAAACATTCAGTCGTTAATTTGTTTTAATTTTTTTTATTTACGTACTAATTTCAAATAATGAGAATATTCTAATTTCAAGTAATTTGTATTTGGTTTTTTAGTATATGTAATATTAATTTGAAACATAATTGTGGAAGGCAAACAGTTCACCGAGTGGCCAAGAGTCTACCACTAATGTCTAGTTTATCCAATGGCGCTCAAATAATCCTCTATATATACGTATACATTCTCATTTCAAAATCACACCTTCTACACCAACCTCCCACAAAAAAATTCTAATTTCACTCTACTTTCACTCTAATCTCCTGAAATATGGCTTATCCAAAGTTTACTCTAGTTGATGATTTATCTCTTTGCAGAAACTTTATAATATATTATCCGACTATAGGTGAAGAACGACGATAAATTGGTTTAATGAGTGTGAGCTACTGGAAAAGTATTCATAAAAACTTTTGTACTGACACCGGTAACTCGAATAAGTGTAATATATCTGGGTTGTTCTACTGAGATGTAATAATAAGCTAGGAAGTTCTCGAATTTGTAGCTTTAACCGCTAATGTCAATCGATTTCGAATTCGACGTTAAAAAAATGTTGAAGTTGTACGAGATCTCGAGAGGAATGGCAAAGATGTAAAGGATCAAATTTCTTATACGAAGTTCATTTCGACATCCTTAAGGAGTTAACCCAATTTAAGTATTTTGGTTCCAAGTTGCTCCACCAAATATATCTCAATGAATAAGTTGATCGAGGAGTTGTGCATCATTGTCAATGTAACACCCAACATTCGTTAGTGATTAACCGAATAAGTAATGATATACACAAACAAACATCAGGGCCTTTTCAGTACAATTGACTCTACAGTTGGAAATAACTCTGCAGTTACGTGTACTCGGGTTGGTGACCTCATTGGAAACTGTTGTCGGATCACCGCAACGGTGCCTGTTGAAAAGCCCACACTACTGGATGACCGCATTGTCTAAGTGAGGATAGTATCGGTGGAGGGATGGATCATTACAAATGGTATCAGAGAGGATGACGGTTTACCTGTCAAGGGTGAGATCTCTGGATTGGTTAGGCTCGGTAGTGGTCTCATGAGTAGCAGAGAACGTCGGAGATCCAAGCTTGTATATTCCAGAGTTGAGGACGACTCCAATTTAAGGGGGTGAGATTGTAGCACCCAATATTCCGCAGTGGTTGGACCAATGGAATATAAGTAATTATATACCATAAAAAAACACTGAGACCTTTTCAGTATAATTAGATCCAAATTTGGAAAGAACTCTGCAGTTAAGCGTGTTCGGGCCGGAAAAAATCCAAGGATGGGTGATCTCCCGGGAAGCTGCTGTCGATTCACCGCAGTAGTGCCCGTTAAAAATCTCATAATGCTGGATAACCGCAGTGGCTAAATGGGGACAGTATGGTTGGAGGGATGAGTCATTACTGATAAAAAAAAAATTATTACGCAATGTGAGTTTCGAGTAATGAAACTGTTCAATTCATATAAAACAGACAATTATATTTAAGTAAACTAACAAACTAACTATTACATTTAAGTAAAAATAATTAACTATTAAACTAATATTATAGTTAAATAAACTAATTAACTATTACATTTCTAATTAAACTAACTAACTATTATATTTAAAAATCAATAGGGTAACTATCTTCTTCTTCATCGTCATCAATTGGGTTGTCAGATGCAAATTATTATTCATTTCGTTGTTCTTCTTCCATCTTCCTTTTTAGCTTGTTAAAATCCATTTGTCATATATATGTTTGCTTATTCATTACTGTAGTGTCCGTATTAAGAATCTTATATTTGTCATATTGGTTGCTAAATTTATTATAAGAAAAAAAAACTTCTTTTTATCTCCTTATTCATGAATTTCTGGTCAATTGTTCTTTGTTTCTCAGTTGTCAGTTGATGATATGTAAACTCTTTTACATAAACCTTCAAATCATCCTTCTTCGACTAATTTTCTTGTAAGTTTTTCTTTGTTTCTTCATAAATGTTACTTGTTATTAACATCGTTGAGATTTAAATGCGCATTTGGATTGGTTGTTGGATCCGGTGAAGAAAATGGTGAAGTGGTTTCAAATGGTTCTGAGTTTGGTGTAGAAGGAGAAGGAGAGCATGGTGATCTTTCATGAACTTGTTGCATATTTGCTAACAAGACTGGATTATATTTTGGCTATTTTTTTAAGAGCAAAGGCTATAGGGTAGAGTGTTTGAACATTCTATTCCTTTTAAAATGAATGAGTGACTAGGTGAATAAATGAGTTCTGGATGTGGGGTAGTGAAGTAGAGAGACTAGACGGGTGAAGTTTCCCCGTCTAGTATAAAAATTTCACTTGGAAAGAGAAAGATCCCTCGTTTGGGAGTTTATTTAATTATTTTAATTATAATTATAAACTAGGTAAGATCCGCGTTTTGGGAGTTTAATATTAAAATAAATACCTAGACGGAAAAAGATCCTCCGTTTGGCTTAGAAGGCTGAAGATTACATGTCTAGAATAGACTACCGAACACTATTTCATTGACAGAGTGTTTAAAGGAGTTTGGATGAAACGGGTCCTTCCCCTACCCATAGTGGCACCTAATTTGATCAATTTTGGTCTAACTCTTGCACTTTGAATGAGTGTTCTATACCCATATCCCTTGCTCTAGGATATTGTAACAACTTTTGTATTTGAAATTATTTTCCGTTTTTGTGGTGTCAATATGGCAGACACTTTCGTTCATGTAATTTATAAAAAAATTTTTATTAAATATCACAAAAGATAAATAAATTATAATTTTAAAAACTGGATATATTGTATAACTGTTTTTACCACCTCAACGTCGGTTTCACCACTATTTCTTGAACGATTGGCTTGCATGACCGTATCAACATATAAGGCTACTTGGGCATTAATTACAATGAAGCGACCAGACAATCATGTTGAATCACGATTATTGAGGTTCATTGTTTCTGCTTGAAATTTCTGAAATATGTTACCCCACATAGTGTTGCCTTGTTGTTGTGCACCATTGATATTGTTTTGTGTAAAAAAAATAAAAAATTCCTGCAAATGCATTCATCTTCGGCTATTGTAAATTTTCCAACCCAAACTTTTTTATTTTATTTTTTTGATTGAGGTTGAGATTGAGAAGACTTATTACAGAAAATTAGAAGAGTTTATTTTAGATTAGAAGAAATGTAAGTAACAGACTGAGAAGTGTAGAGAAGGTGTGAGTTGAAATAAGGTTAAAATTTAATATTTATAGGGGATTGATATTGGACCGCTGAATGAATTAATGACACTCCTACGTGTAAGTATAATTTCTTTAAAATTAATAGACTCGGGAGTTATGATAAAACAATATTTTTTATTACTTTTAATTTAATGAATGAAAATTTAACTTGAGTAAGTCTAATTAGTCTAAGAAAAATCTATTATTTTGGAGTAGAAAGATATTAATTTCACGAGTATTAACTTAAAGAAGTCATTTTGTGTCTGCTATTAGACAAAAAAAGTCATGTCTAGAAGACCGATTGCAACCAAATTACAATAAAAATGGGCTTAATTTTAGTCAAAATCTATTCCGTCCAATTCACAATGTTTCATCAAAATTTGATATATAAATCAAAATATGTTTTGTGATCTAAAATATACTAATATGACTTAAATATACCTTTGACTTAAAAAATACACCGTGATATGAAATTTGTACAATGAATATTACAATTGTTACATAAAATTTGTTGGGAGCAGCTCTTGACTTAAATTTTAAAACTTAATTTCTTCATCATTAGATGTAAATGGATGGATGGTCAAAATCAAGATGATTTTTTAAAAAACAAAGAAAATATAATCAATCATTCATCCATTTATATCTGACGGTGGAGAAATTAAGTTATAAAATTTAAATTAAAGGATCTATTCCGAAATTTACTATGTGACCTAAAATTTCTATAGAGACCCTAAGTTTGCCACATGATCCGAAATTTGTTTTTTCATTATTTGAAAATTGTTCATATTTTAGAACTTGCATCAGAACCCAAAATATGCACTACAATTCAAAGATTGTATCGTGACTACTCAAACTCGAAATTATGACCTGAAGATTAGTGGTAACTGGCTCGCAAAGGATCTTTTCTCGGTTTCATCACGACTGGGGGTGGCTATGATTTTGAGGGACGTTTTAGTTCTTAAAGAGGGTGTTGCTCGGTTTTCGGCGGAAGTGCCTGATGGTGATGAAGATGCTGCTTTTGCTCAATCCTTTCTTTTAGAGGTATTGGTGGAAAGTGATGATCCTAACTTCTGTTGGAAGGGGAAATGGTGGATATGTTTCTTAAATTCGGGTCAGATTAAGTCGGAGTGATATATTTTTACCCGGAAAATGGGTTTATTGTTGGCCTGGATCAAGGATTCTGTCATTGTGGGTTTATAGGTTTATGGTTTTTAATTAGTTTTGTGCATGTAGGCCTGGTTGTTTTTGTATTTAAATTTTAGTGTATAATGATTTATTATAGTTCTAGGTCCCAACGAACCTTGTAACAATTATTCATCTTTCTCCTACCTTGTTGGTCCATGTTATTTTCTCTGTTTGTTGTTGTAAGTATTGTTGTGCCTAGTTGGGAGTCTATTGTTGCGTGTAAGTGTCTCACCAGTGCAGGGGTTCATATGACATTTTAATTTCCTTGTAATTGCTCTTCATAGCTTTGCTTTAATATTGATTGCCTATTTAAAAAAAAGGGTTCAAACTGGGATGAGTATTCAACAACCAACGCTAAAAAACCATTTGGGTGTTGAGAACTTTGTCAGAAAAACTATTACAGGGGTCGCCAATATCTTTTGACCCTAATAAATTTAGTTTGCTTCCGCAAAATATACATGAGTCATGTGCTAAAGAGATTCGTGGTTATATACTTTCTTAGTATGGGATTGGCCGATTATGATCTACTAAAAATGTGTAGGTGTTTATTTCTTTTATTTAATATATGTAATATGAATTATGATGAGTGTTAAATCCGTTAAAACATTTCCTACATTTTCTATAACGATTAAATGTATAAGGAGTTAGAAAAAAAAGAAAGAAAGAAAGATCTTAATATCTCTTTTAAAGGGGTAAACCAATATGTTGTATCTTGAGAATTGTGTCTAAGTTTTTCTTTATATAGGCTTTTAAAACTCCTTTCTGATATTTATCCAACTAGAAAACCTAGCCAAGCAAAATAGGAGAGTGCTCGTACAGGTGTACATGCATCAAAACTTGCAAAATATCCAAATTATGGCAAAATTTGTCCAAACATAAGCCCGAAATACACTCTTTATTTTCCTTCAACACCAGACCAATTAGGCTCCAACAACCAATAAAAATTCAATCTAAGTTGGTTTCAGTATTTTGCTCATAACTTCTTCGTTATGTATCGCAATCGAGTGATTCTTGATTCTTTGAATCACCTTTTAATTCTCTACAAGATGAAGGTGAGTATATATGGTTAACTTGGTCCAGGTGGACCGACTAAGTTGTTTTCTCTTATTTTATCCAATTTTGCCGCATGTTCATCGTTCCACTTGGTATTAGGTCCTTGAGTACTTGTAGTACTTCACTCCATTGGCATTTTTAGAGTTATTCCCATTAAATTTTGGATGATTCACCTAAATAAAAAGCAAATAAAAGAAACAAGATTAATACAAGGAAATAAAATGCAAGAAATCTAAGGAAAAATAAAAATGATTTCGACACTACGAATATGTAAATTAAGCACTTGTTGATGGTGGATTTTTGACAAAGGAGAAAATTATAATATTGCTTTTCGCCTAGCTGCAGAAGCATGAAATAAATATGTATAAATTTCTAACACGAATCAGAATTATAAATACATATTGTAATCTTACATTCCGCAAGAGAATTGAGAATGCATATTCAGCTCATGGCTAAATTAGCTCTGTAGCTCTTTATATATTTATACACTTCCCGAATTTCAGGGCTTTACCTAGCTAAACCCTCGTTATTTCATTTGCATTCATATAAACCATTTGTGTTAATCAAACACTGATTATACAAAATTACGGACATCCAGAACAGAGGATACCCTACATCTGGATAAAAACGCTAATTTAGATGCATACCATCTAATTGCAGAGTCGCATCAAGCATAATCTCAAGATTGCAAACTTCCACGGCTGAATCTCTTGAATATGTTTTGTATGCACTACATAAAAGTTAAGCACAATGTTAACATTAAAATCTCATGCGACTCAGAAGCTCTAAAACAAACCATAAATATGGCCACAGCATTAACAAGTGCCAACGCTAGTGGTGCATAAAAAATAACCATAGCACCAGCAAGTGATATCCTTGGCAAAAACCTAGCCATGCTCCTAACACAAACAAGTAGAAAATACATGTGCCAAAAGGCCAGATAAGCCAACAAATACAATATGCCAAAAAAGAAAAATTGGGCTAACTAGTTAGCGCTGCCAACAATGCTGCATCCCGGCTAGCACATGCGCTAACTAGTTAACGCTGCTGGCAGCGTTCTATTCTGGCCAGCACAAGCGCTAACTAGTTAGCGTTGCTAGTAGCGCTCCAGCTTTGCTAGCACAGGCGCTAACTAGTTAGCACTACTAGCAGCCCAACATTAACTACAATGTTAACCTTCTTCTCATTGACTCTTCGCACATCTTTTGGTTCTCCACTTTTACAACTATTTAATTATTGCTCATTTGAGTCAAATTATTCACATGTCTTGAGTCTTTGACTCTACTAAATTTACAAGAAATCAAATCATAACATATGTGGGGATAAAATATGGGGTTTTTGTCTGGCGGTTAAAGCAACATGGGTGTAACAACATCCCATGATAAGTAAGTTACAAAGTCGTGGAAAGTGTGAAGCATTTAATAGGTAGTGGAATAATAGTTTCTCGAAGATTCCAAGGCGGTTAATCCATTAACCCCACGACTTTCACTTCTCCACCTCTTCACTATCTCCACAACTTTACAAGGAAACGTGTGAGCTCTTTATTATTATAAATAGGCTACTCAGCTTATTTGGAAAAGGGAGAACAAGGTTACGAATCTCTCAAGCTATGTTACTTTTCTCAGTAGTTCTACAACTCTACACACAATACAATACATTCATTTTCTTCAACTTTCTTTGCTTCCCTCCCCTAAGATCAACCCATTTTCTCTCATTGTCACAGAAGCAGAGCGGAACGGCTACTATCGTGGTTTAGGCTTGCTTTGTACGATTTTGATTTCCGAATCTAAATAAAGTACTTCTACAGTGCATTGTTTTTCCTAGAATCAATTTTTAGGTACTAACAATTGGCGACCACAGTGGAAGATCAATCTCTTGGTCACGAATTCAATATTTCAATTATTTGGAATTCAATTCTTCAATTTTTTAAAAATTGTGGAGCTTAGGTCAGGTTCTGCAACCAACCCCAATTCAAATTCAACAAACGCTAATGATACTGGTAATGTCAGTGGTGGGACTCCATAGATCATTCCTCAAAAAACCACCCTAAAAGTACCAAAAATCCTTTATGTACCACTGAAAGTATCAAAGGCAAAGAGCAGGCGTCACCAACTATAAATGATTTGATGAAACGACAAGAGACCCTGGCGGAAGCTCAAGTAGACATGGCCACTACTCAGCAAGAAGTTCTTATTTTTCTTAAAACTTTAATGATAGACACATTTTTTTGTCTAATTTTTCCGTAATTATCTATTTTGTTAGTGCTCGATTTTATACTTATTGTGTGATTTTATGTGTTTGTAGGTATTTTTGGGAAATAAATATTTGTGGAATTTTTTTCTTAAAAAATGATAAAAGCACCCGACAAAAATTACTAAAAAGGCACCCGAAAAAATTGATACCTGCGTTTTGGATAGGGACACCCCTTCCCCTTCGTTTGAAAATGGAAAATGGTGGGAAACAAAAGCTATGCGATAGAAATTATCTGTGGTGTTTCAAGACCGAGATTTTTAGGATTTAAAAGAGTATTCGATATCACAACATGAAGACACGGTTAAAACACGTCAAATTGAGAGTTTAACTCCGTGAAAAATGGCTCAGATTCATTGCTACTGCCGGAAGTAGGTTTATTCTCGGATTTTAGATAAACTAGAGTTTCGATTTGATTTGGAGAGGATATTGGGTCCTTATCGACTTAGGAGGATTGGTTAGGTTTACTAAACCTATAATTAACAAACATATCGAATAAAAACAGGCAGACATGAAGGAGGGGAGAAAACTCCCAAAACTTCAATTGAAAAAAAGAGAGATTCTTTCGAGATTTGAGGGCCCTGTGGTGTAGAAAAAGGTTGTATCAAGTCACAAAATAGATTAAGAAGGTTGGGTCAAGCTCAGGAAGCTAAACAAAGCGAAGAAAATCAATTCAGGAAATTTTTGTGCTGCTGCTGCTCAAGAAGACGGGAAGAACAGAGAAAAGGCAACAGTTTCTTCAACCCATCAACAACGTTTATCTTCAGGTTGGCAACGTTTATCTTCATCTGCAACGGTTTCTTCAACCCATCATCAACGTTTATTTTCAGCTTCGCAACGTTTATCTTCAGCTTCATTGCAACAGTTAATGTGTAACGCCTAGAAAACGTTGCAGATTTCCTGTTTTATTATTTTTAGCTTTTTTTCTTCTTCTCAAGAACTTTTGAGCCATGTACCAATCTTTTGAGATGGTGTTTGACAAGAGGAGATATACCCCATTGATGAGGCGACGGAGGAAGCTATTTTTCCCAATAATAAAATGGTATATTTTTATTTTATTAATGTTTTGCAATTCTTTTATGATTATTTGCTTTGAATTAAATTTGAAAAAAAATTGATTTTTATCAATTTAGTTGTGTTTTCTTTTGATGGTTCATGCTTAGGTTAGAGCTATTGATGTCTCATACTTTTGATTTATAACTAATATTTTGGAAATCTAACTTTGGCAATATTTTGAATAAATTGAATATATGAATTGCAAGTTAATTATTAATGTTTAATCACTTGAAAAATTGGCTAATGGTGGAATCATTAGTCTTAGTTCTTTCCACAATTCTTGATTCAATTCTACTTTAATTTTCTTCATTTTTAGTATTAAAAATTAGGTTTAAAAATCAAATCTTTACAAGTCTGAGTATCGAATCTTTTATCATTATTTCTAAAACACATCATTTAGCACAGCAGTTAACACCAGAGAAGCGTCATCATCAAATGAAGCAAGTTAGGAACGCAACTGTTGGAGGCTCCAGCGCATCAAAAGCTAATACTCGGGATGACGATGAAGTGCAGGTTATCACCGAACGTGTACTAGAGAAGAGTCAGCCACAACAAAACTTCGTGACTCGTGAAGATTTGGAAAGGCTCTTGCAAAATCATGGAAAGGAAAATTCATCCTCATTCCATCAACACCAACCCCCTTACCCAACAGAAATTCAAAGGATCGCACTGCCAAACGGATATTCGTCTCCTCCATTCTCATTATATGATGGCACTGGGAATGCCCGAGAATATATTTCTCGATTCCAGGAATCATTAGGAGTGCGTGAATATAATCAAGTATTGCGACTCAAGGAGTTCTCCAAATCTCTTACAGGGAGAGCTTATACTTGGTATAACAACCTCGCTTCTAACAACATCTTTGGTTGATCTCAGATGGTCAATACCTTTTACAAGAAGTATTTTTTGTCCCTGAAGAAATTATTCTTTCGGATCTGGGAAGAATATTCCAGAGAAACAACGAGTATACCAATGAATATGTGAAGAGGTTCAGGACACAAGCGCTCGACTGCCATAACCAGAACGTGACTGAACAACAATAGGTAGAGCTATGCATCAATGGTATGATTCCTGTTTATCGTGCTTTATTAGAAAATTTACGATTTCAAATATTCTCTGAGTTACATGAAGCCGCCAAGAGATCATCAACAACTGTTCCAGCCTTGTAAGAAAGAACAAGACCTGTAAAAGAAGAAAACCATGGAGACACCCGTGGAAGTAGACGTCTAGTAAACAAACCACATTCTACCGAACACTCCATAAGAGTTGTCAATGAATAAGGGGGCAAAAGGAAAGCAGCACCTCAATCGTCATCACAGGCTAAGCGTACTACGTCAGCCCCGACAAAAGCGCCAACATCAGTTCAAGGACAAGGCCTAGTCAAGACTCTGCGTCAGATACAACAAACCAAGACGGATACGACAATCCCATAATTCTCCTTCCCTATGGAGGAGGTCCTCGAACTGTTGGAATTATGGATGCAAAATGGAGCTATCAAGTTGCCTCATGTACGACACTCGCCAATTGAGGAAGACATGTCAGATCCAAAATATTGTCACTTCCACAGGTTCGTCAATCATCCCACCAGCGAATGCAATGGCCTACAACGTATCTTCAAAGAAAAAGTTAACTCAGGGGAGCTATGCCTGGGGAATGAAGGTATGCACAAATATCCTCTCCCGGTTAGGAGCTTCACTCTCACTGGAGACTCAGTCAATAGGAATGTCCAATCCATGATGGAGTGTATATACGAGCTTCTATACCTGTCAAAAGTGCAACGAAAAGATATTTTTACTTCCCTCAATCATGTTGTATCGAGTAAGCGTCTACTCTTTGCTGAAAAAGCTATTATGTATCCCAAGTCCACTTCAGAAGATGTAGTCATCAAACACAATGAGAAGCCTAGCTGGGGACTTCTCACCACTACTTGCCTCAAAGAGACCAAGTTCGAGCAAACTCTAATCGACGTGGGCACCGACATCAATATCATCATTATCAAGACTCTGGGATCTGCGGGAATTTCCAGGAACGAAGCCACACGCTCGTCGGCTGTAATCAAAAATTCCGAAGGAAAGTCCCAGAGTGCTTACGGTTATATCACTCTTGAGGTAAAAATGGGTGACACATAGACACCTACCAAGTTCTACATTGTCAAAGAAGATCCAAGTTATGACATGATTTTAGGACGCCTATGGGTCCGTAGCAACAAGATGGAATCAGGTGTAGCTCTTTCGCCAGCATCAACACCGCCAAGACTCTCAAACAAGCCAGTAAATCCCGAAGATATCCTGTCAGACGAGTTTCTCAGCATAATGAATCAGGATGTGAAGCAGCTGTCAGGAGAGGACATGACATCATACATCCCAAGGTTTCGCACACAAGTAAGTCATATCTAACCAACTCCTTTGCAACCAGTAATCCCACGTCCCATCAAATCTTGGGGACTTGACCCGCATATCGACCCTACTCTGACTCGGCGATGTGAATGTGAAGCTAATCCTTTTTAAAATTTTTTTATCAAATGGGTTGATTGTCTCTACTGGAGATAAGGAAATTAATGACTCGGCCATTCAGAAGACATGTCATAAAGATAAGGGGCTTGGACCCGATTCCTTCCATGTCGGAGATACGGTGGAGAAAATTACAGCCTCTCTTGAAGAAGAGTCGTATCTTATCACTGAAGCCTTGATCGGCGGTTACTACAAGCTTGTCACTACTGACAAGCTGGAAGGAGTATTCATACACAACAAATGGCTTAAAGATCACAACGCTTGAAGCAGTCTACTACCACCCCATAATATTTTCCTATTTTATGCAATATTTGTAATTCCTCCAAAATGTTTGCAATATCTTGCATTCATACTTAGGATTTTAATTTATTAATCAAATACAATATTATTTCTTTCAAAAAAAAATTATATATATATCCTAACAAATCATCCAAAAATCCCTACCTACTCAAAATACCAAAAGATAAAACCATAAAAAAGCAATATATCTCAGAAAACCTATAAAGCTCAGAAAGATCTAGAGAAACTCATTGAAAACTGGTTCCACACCTTTGGCATATGTATTTTCCGTCTGCTCAAGAGCTTCAGTCGCAACATTCAACTCCAAAGAAAGCCTGACAACTTCATCTTTAGCTTTGGCAACCGTCTCCAAGTTATAATATACGCCTTTTTCCTGCAAATGCTTTTCGATAGCTTCTAAATGACGACGAATCCATGCTACATTAAGCTCAGCTCTTTCAGCCCCGGCCTAAGCATACTTCCATTCTTGAAGTACCATCTCAGATATCTCTTTATGAGGGAGATAATCTATCTCATGCACAGTCGGTAGTAACAGAGACACATCATTCTCCAGAATACGGTAGTTCTTGGGATTACTTACAAAGAAATGGTCGAACTTCTTCCATATTTTGGTATACAGTTCAACATAGGCAGACAGGACAGTGAAGCCACTAATGCATACGATGCCAATTCGAGTCCTTTCAAACCTGAAGTTAAAGCTAACTCTAGCATTTGGGTACTCGAGCAGAGCAGTATCTGCCATATCAACATTTTGTGCAGTAACGCCACCCAGGGTGATTTCTTCAACAGTCGCATCCAGAAGAACTTTCCCATGATTTCAAAGTGGAAAATATACATCATTAGGGACACGACTCATAGTAATCCTTAATTCTCCACCTGCAAGTTCATCTCTCTGGTCCAGCTCGTCCCCCCGCCCCCCTAAAAAGTAGAGACATTGAGAAATTATGTCTCAAACATAAAGAATTGAAACACAAGTCATGGAAGTAATAAAAAATAAAGTATGTCTATTATCAACCTAAACAAAAAATAAATAATTGAGAAATTGTGTTTTAGGTCAGGTCATATGGTTTAGAATATACTGTTTTTTTTTGTAAAAAACCCCGACAAAAACGTTTTTACTACCCTTCAGAAGAACTGGAACTGGCGCTAATTGGTAAGGAATCTAAGGGTGATTTATATACCAAATGATTCATATTAATATATACTACAATATGCTAAAATGGAACAATAATCGCAGAAGCGAGCTAATAAGGGCATACAAAATGGTCCACTACATGATAGCTGAAAACCTACAGAATTCTTCCTGGAAAGTTCTGGACGCTCGGTGTCAGTTCCTTTTCACCTAGAAAATGGACTCCAAATTCATAAATTCATTTTGTAGAAGTTATTTCTATTTCTTATCTAAAGAATGAGAGGTCAAACACCTCATTCCGACATCAAACGAAGATTCTACGGCCGTTACGGTAAGAAAACCTGAATCTGAATTTTTATGACAGCGAAAATCGCCAAAATTTCACATAAAATCATCGATAGTTCTACACATTTGGTGGTTCAAAAATTATAATCAGACTATTATGATCCTAAAATGATGAAGTAAACTTACTTGGAGCTGTGACAAGTCATCAGAAGCAAGAGGCATCTCGTAATGCGACTCGCCACCAAGTTCTTCATCCTCGAATTCAGATTCTTCAATTACTTCAGTATGGGATGATCTTTCAGGTCTGTTATCATATTGGTCTTCTTCTTCAGTACTTCCAACCACATTGGTACTTCCCGATACCAGAGTTGTTGTGTTGCTAGTCACCTGAGCATGATAATTATTCATAAGACTCAGATTCCATTAAATTCAGAGTGAGAATTTCTAAAATTCAAGAATTTTCAAAAGAAAATTTTACTTACAACATAAGGTGCTTATAAGCCAATCACAGCTGGGACGCCAAACTTGAAAGGTTGAATATTCAGGTCATCTTGACGAGTTATGCTCCCAGACTATACATAGGAGTTTTTCAAGACAAAACAAGTTATACTTTGTACAGAAAAGAAGAATAAGAGGATACGCAAAGGGGTTGCCTTCTTCAAAGGACGGTCTACACTTTTAGGCACAATAACCCGTGGTAAACGACATTCGCTGAAGTATCAGGTGCAAAGTGTTTTGGGAACCACGACTACACGGAACGAATTTAAGTACTGAGTAAAAAAAAATGATGGTCAAATTAAAGAAGGCACACCACGCGCACCAGAAGGATCACTAAAAACGAAGCTCTTAAGAAGGATGAGCTGTGCACTCCAGAAATCAGCATATTCACCAGTGGCACGTCCTTTTCTATCATCCTGCAGAAAGTGAATACTTTGAACAGGAATGGTATGGGCATCCTCAGATTGTTGAAGAACGTCTACAGCAGGCGCCCTGGTACTGTAACGAGGAATACACTAATCAAAGCCTATTTTCCGAGCTTTCCTATCAATATTGTAACTCTGCAGGACATAACTGTTGCCACGAACAACAAAGATATATCCTGGAGTATAAATAATCATAAAGTGGCTTCACCAACTGCAACAGTATTACTTTCATCGCTCAGACCAAAATGTAGAAGAATATCATAGCTCTCAGCAAAAGTCCCAGACGGAATCACATGTGGAAGCTTCAAACCCCAAGGTCTGAAATTCACCTTCTTCTCATTATCCATTAAACTAATAAGACTAATAGAAGAAGGCTTCTTCTTATTCCAACAAAGTATTATAACATACTCCATCTCAGTACTCGGATAAGAAGGCTTGGTCTTTGGCGTATATTCAGGAAAATGTTCCCATAGCCAGGCTTGCATAAATATAACAGGGATAAAAGACTCTATCTTGGCATGACCATTAGAAACTCTTATGTCATGAATGAAACTATCCAAATACGAGTATAAAGAGCCAAGAATTAGATTACCAAGGAGGAGAGTCTTTCCACTAGCGAGCACAACAACAAGCATGACAAGTGAAAGACTTCACTTGACCACCAGGAGAATCTTCGAAAACATCTCTGGAAAGCCAAAGTAAAAGGAATATAGCAATGCATAAAGGATCGTCAACAGCAGGACCGTTGACCCCCGTACTTCCGTTCCACCAATAGTCTTCTCAAGCTGAATAATTTTTATTGTTGCAGCGAATGGATTTCCGTAATTCTTCTATTTTCTGAACAAGGGTGATACCATTTTTATTTTCTTCATCAGACCACTCAAGTGGAATGCGACCAATAATAGGCAGTTGTAGCAAGATCGCCACATCCTCTAAGGTGATTGTTAATTCACCCCAAGCACATGTTGTTCAATGGACCGGACCAACCAACGAGAAGCAAATGCAAGCATACCTTTCGTGTCCTTGAGAATGTTCAAAATCTCAGAAACTTGCACGGCATGGAGTATCTTAGCATTTTCTTAAACCAACTTCACCTGAGGATTCTTCAACATAACTTTATCCCATCCTTTCCATTCAGACTGAGGAGTTTGGAATGTCTCGAAATGAACAAACGAAGGCATGTATTCCCTTCTCTGCAAACAACACATGGCAAGAGCCAGTGGATAAATATCCTGACGGAGAGGAGTGTTATTGATGTTTGGGACAAAATTTTCAACATAACCAGGGCCAGCAGCCTCTTCAACAACACCATCAAAGATCTTAACATGAATGCTGGACACATTGTTTGGAAAAATAACATTGGATGTTTCATTTCCATCGTAACTAGAAGCAGTGGTGGCATTATCTTCCTGATTGATAGACATCTACAATTGGTTCGAATAATATTCATGTCAACTACTGGGCAATCATGCACAAGGTTTGGTTCTATTTTGTATATATGTAGTACTGTTATGCAAATACGTGCTCATATATATGTAAATTAACACCAATCATGCACAAACTTAACAACGCTGCAGTGAAGTCAATGAAGAATTATCACAATCAGAGACAACAATTGTGGAATTGGAGTTCACCTGCAAGATGATATCAAGAGAAAATTATTATCAAATCAATAGCATGCTTATGCAATTGAGCAAACAATGAACTAGTGAGTCAATACTCACATCAAAAGAGAAAAAAGGGAAGAAATAAGTGAGTAATTATTCACGTAAAATAAAAATATGTGAGCAAGTGCTCACATAAAAAAAAAGTTTACTTGGTCGGTGTCGAAAACCGGCTGGAAACTGACTGACGGTGATCAACTAGTGGTGGCGCCGGCGGGAGGAAGATAGTACTTCTGCTGACGAGAGGAGTGAGATGGCGCAGGCGTCGGTGGTAATAGACAGAGAAAATAAAAAAATAATAAGGGCTTACTCCCTTTTATAGTAATTGGTTTCCAAATTCAGGTCAAACGAGGGTTTCCTCTTGGAAATCATCATCCCGTGCAACACATGGGTCAATTTTATTCTCCTCACCATACAAAATTAGTTACACTACACTCATTCGTGCTCTAGACAATATTCTATTATTCTATAGGTACAATTACATCAACTATTACTCCTTCAACGATTATTCAACAATATCGGAATATCATTGAATCAGAATTTCTGGTAACTTCCGAAAACTAAGCTCGTTGATTTATTTTGCCCATGTCAGTTTAAAAAAAAATCACCATCTAGTGCTTACCACGAAACATTACTGTTCCGCGCTAATCAGGGGACTTAATGTTGACGGTTGATTTTTGACAAAGGAGAAAATTGTAATATTGTTTTTCGCCTAGATGCAGAAGCATGAAATAAATATGTATAAATTCCTGACCCGACATAAGAATTATAAATACATATTGCTATCTTACTTTCCGCAAGAGAATTGAAAATGCATATTTAGCTCATGACTAAATTAGCTATGTAGCTCTTTATATATTTATACACTTCCAGAACTTCAGGGATTTACCTAGCTAAACCCTCGCTATTTCATGTGCATTCATATAAACCATTTATGTTAATCAAACACTGATTATACAAAATTATGGATATTCAGGCTACCCCACATCTGGATAAAACGCTAATTTAGATGCATACCATCTAATTGCAGAGTCGGATCAAGCATAATCTCAAGATTGCAAACTTCCACGGTTGAATCTCTTGAATATATTATGTACGCACTGCATAAAAGTTAAGCACAATGCTAACATTAAAATCTCATGCGACTGAGAAGCTATGAAACAAGCCATAAATATGGCCACAACATTAACAAGTGCCAAAGCTAGTGGTGCATAAACAATAACCATAGCACCAACAAGTGCTATCCTTGGAAAAAACCTAGCCATGCTCCTAACACAAACAAGTAGAAAATACATGTGCCAAAAAGCCAGAAAAACCAACAAAGACAATATGCCAAAGAAGAAAAATTGGCTAACTAGTTAGCGCTGCCAGGGGCGTTAGCACCTGTGCTAGCACAAGCGCTAACCAGTTAGCGCTGCCAGCAACGTTGCAGCCCGTCCAGCACAGGCGCTAACTAGTTAACGCTCCAGTTTTGCTAGCACAGGCCCTAACTAGTTAGCGCTTTAAGCAGCCCAATATTAACGCCAATGCTAGCCTTCTTCTCATTGACTCTTTGCACATTTTTTGGCTCTCTACTTTTGCACCTATGCAATTATTGCTCATTTGAGTCAAATTATTCACGTGTCTTGATTCTTTGACCCTACTAACTTTATAAGAAATCAAATCATAACATATTGTGAGATAAAATATTGGTTTTTGGTCTGGCGGTTATAGCAACATGGGTGTAACGACATCCCATGATAAGTAAGTTACAAAGTCGTGGAGAGCGTGAAGCAGTTAATAGATAGTGGAATAATGGTTTCTCGAAGATTCCAAGGTGGGAAGTGTGAAGCAGTTAACCCTACGACTTTCACTTCTCCACCTCTTCACTATCTCCACAACTTTACAAGGAAACGTGTGAGCTCTTTACTATTATAAATAGGCTACTCATCCCATTTGGAAAAGGGAGAACAAGCTTACGCATCTCTCTAGCTCTGTTACTTTTCTTAGTAGTTCTACAACTCTACACACAATACAATATATTCGTTTTCTTCAACTTTCTTTGCTTCCCTCCCCTAAGATCAACCTATTTTCTCTCATTGTGACCGAAGCAGAGCGGAATAGCTACTATCGTGATTTAGGCTTGATGTACGATTTTGACTTCCGAATCTAAACAAAGTACTTCTACTGTATATTGTTTTGCCTAGAATCAATTTTTAGGTACTAAGAACACTAATTTGTAAAGCATATAACTGCCAACCACAGTAGGGAAATGTATGACAACTATGAAACAGTCAACTTACAACGCCTATGCATGCAAAGACAATCTAAAATAACAATGCATGTGCAATGATTATTAGGTTGTAAGGGGACTTCGTTTAACGAGTCGACTTTGATTCTTCCACTCCTAGATTTGAAATCATCCCCTATAAGAAAAGTCAAAATTTATTACACAAGAAATAAAATTTTAATTAGAATATGATTATGAATCTTGTGTGTTTGGGCCAAATTATTTTTTAGGCGTCCATCTGGCTGCCATCCAAGTTTTCCAGTCAAATTCAACTACCTATCAATGGTAAAAGTCAACTTCCAGCCAATGGTAAAAGTCAACTGCTAGTCAAGTGGTCAAAATCCACCTAGTTTTCCCGGTCTAGTTTTCAGACCCAGTTAGCTTGGCCCGGTTCATCGGCTCATTTCTTCCATCCTGGTTCGTTGGCCTAGTTCACCAGACCCAGTCCGTCAGTCCGTTTGCACCAGCCTAGTATTCCAACCAGTCTTCCAGGTGTTCCCGCCAAGTCCGCCAGGTAAAGACGTCAAGTCAAGCCACTTTTCCAGGCTACGTCTGTTGACCCGCTTCGCCAGTCAAAATACATGGGTCCAGTTACGGCAGCTTGATACTGGAACCCTAGGAGAAAGCTCTAGAAGCTTCTGGACTGCTTGCTAGCCAAGTTACTGCAAAGGATGAGTTCTGGAACATTCTAGATGACTTGGGGGATAAGTCACTACGAGCTGTGACTTATCTCGAAATTAAGGTTTATCCTACAAATACATAATATAAATATAGAGGGCCTGAACCCTAAAAGGTATGCCTCAAAACCATAAAAAATCATGTGAAAAACTCTATGCTAACTTGAGCGTCGGAGGTTTTTTTGCAGGTACCCCCTATATTGTTCATCAGGAGGAGAAAATCGTCAATCAGATTATCAACATCATCGAGATTGTTTGAGGTAGATATACGTTTTTACGCAAACATCTTTGGCACCTGATGTGTGTCGTACCACTCCAAAATTATTTATTACTTTCTCACTACTTAATATTTATAATGAAGCAAGGATAAGAAAGGATTGTTCCCACAGAGAGGTCTGGGTTGTTATCTGATTTCAAAAACTTATGTAAAAGGGGGGATTTTCAGATTTAATGAAAGTAAATTAATCTAATTAAGAAAGCTAAGAAATTGTAGAAAAGAATCAAAGAGTTGATAATATTGGTCAAGGTTGCGTTTTCATTCACAAAACATGTTCTTGAACTAACAATTAGAATTGTAATATAATATCATTTTATCAAAAGCCCTAGAATACCTTGATCGCAAGAATATTCTGCAAATTTCCTCAAATCATCAACAAACACATTAAAAGATGCGAATATGAATTCTACCAAGAGACCAACCTAACGTGTAAAAAACATTAATCAAGTTTAATTCTCGAGGAGCATTAAGATCCATGAAATTAGGCTAATTAATGCAATTGAACAAGGAAAGCGCACTAATTCAATTTAATAAAGGTCATGATTCACATATGAGTACTAGGATGCATCACTACAAGCAATAACCACACTATGCTACTTGTATTCAAGGAGTATCACTTTTGTGTATAATAAACTCTAAATTAGCTATAGATATGAACGTGAGTTCAATCAGTTGGCCACTCGACGAAACAAACAATCAATCAATTGGATATTTATAGTGAAACATGAACGATAATATTGAGACAAAACTAATATATTAAACCAAAGACCATATTTGAGAAATTAACTATTCCCTAACCAACAAAAGAAAATTAGCTACTCATAATAATTGGAGTTCGAATAGAAGAAATAAATTGCAAACCCTAGACGTCGAGAAATCTTCCCCACGCGAACCTACAAAAAGAAGTAGAAGAGGTGAGAAAAGAACTAGGTGAAAACCTAGATATCCCTTCTTTCTAATAGAGTTGTTCTTATATAGCTTTCTCCCTTGTAGAATCCTTCTTAGAATAGAAATTTATTTTCTATAAAACCCTAACTCTTCCGTTTATGAAAATTGATCAAGCTCAAACATATCCAACCCAAAACAAATCCTTAGTCGTTTTTAGAAGAAACCCACGTACTAATTCAGCCCAAAACAGACAAGCCCACAGAGGTATTAAACTTAATGGCAGTTCTCTAAAGCATTTTATCAAACACCTATAGTGCAATTCTTCTGTGTGTTGTCTTCACCATCTCTTGATTTACATCTTTAGTAATTCGTACTCCTTTCCTGCATAACACAATTAATTTCATAACACACACAAAATTCCACCGGTAAACAACCCTTAGTTTCACGGCTATCAATTCTCTCTTCTTATTATTGCCTCTTCTCACGAAATCAGACCACCAGCAAACCCATTCACGGCATTTCTATTCATTCACAAAAACTCAACAGCGAATCCATGTCCTCTTCAATCCTTCTATATTCAATAACAGCACCAATCGATCTCAACCCATCAAACCTACCTGAGCCATGGTCTTGATTCCTACTTGAATTCCTCTCTTTTCCCCATCGTTACAGGCTCGACTACCTGCTTCCTAATCTTTCCCATGGCAGCGACTCTAATTCTTCCATCTGTCTCAGCTCTTTCCTTCATCTTTTTTTTTCTTCTTTCTGCCAAGACCCATCTTCTTAAACTCTGAAATCGCAGCAGCAAAATTAATCAAACCACCTTCTTTCCTTTTCAATCATGTTCTTCTTTCTTTCAGTCTTGAACTCCATCTCAACTCTCGAACTCAGCCACATCTCTTCACTGATTACTCTGCTAACAGACCAGAACCAAACCCATGGCAGCAGATGCAATCCCTTCTCAACTCGTTCAAACCCCAAACCTGAAACCTGAAACCTGACATCCTTTTCCTCTTACTGCTTTCTTGGCCATCATCTTCTTTCTCTCGAGGCATGGTCTGCCGGCGGTGAAGTTGGTGTAGTGGTTTCTGCTTGAAAAGGAGGAAAAGAACTAGTGAAATAAACCCACGACCTAGTTCTGGGTTAAGAAATAAGAGTAGATTTAAGCACCCAATAGTTTGGCTGCCACTAGTAACTAAACTCCAACGGCTTCCCAGACAGAAAAGTTG
The DNA here is from genome assembly GCA_023531435.1 of Papaver californicum. Classification (NCBI taxonomy): domain Eukaryota; kingdom Viridiplantae; phylum Streptophyta; class Magnoliopsida; order Ranunculales; family Papaveraceae; genus Papaver; species Papaver californicum. The sequence continues at coordinate 11,728,196 of JAJJMC010030977.1, read as the reverse complement.
CGTCTGCCTTTAGAATTAAACTCCCTTTAGCATTTCTGTATAGAACAGAAAGCCTCCCTTCAGTAATTTTATGAAATCCTTTGTAAATGTGGATGCCCCTAGTAATTCTTTGTTTTCAACACAAGTGAGACTTGTGTGCTTACTAGCTCCGAGCTTGCCAACAACTAATGAGTCCGGATAATGTCATAGGCTCCCAATTCTCTTTTTTTATTTCATGTGACTCCAACATACCTATAAAACTCAAAACAAATATAAAATACACAAAATACAAGAGAAATAACTTAGAAAATCATAGAAAATTGATATTCAAATTATGTAAACTATGTACCTATCAGCGCCGACTTAGGGGAAACGAATAAAAAAAATGTTTCCGGCCAATACAAGAAAAGTATAATAAAACCTTAAAATCATGTTCGTGAAAAAATGGTCTGGACGTAGTCAACAGTAATCGACGCAGTTTGAAGTTTGCTGAAATTGTTTTTTGAAAAGGTCACTGATGATGTATCATTGCAAAGTTTGTTGAAACTGTTGCTTGAAAATATCGACGGGAATATGATAGATTTTTACGATCGTTAGAAATATGCTCGAGTTTAAAGATTGGTGAAACTGTTGCCATGATGGTCGCAACAAATTAAAAGATCATCCAAATTGTTGCTAGGATAGTCGGTCCGTAACATGATTGGTTACAAAGCTCATTGGAATTGTTGCCTTGGAAGTCGTCGGCAACAAGATCCATTGCACTATTCAATAAAATTGTTTCCTGAAAGTTTTATCCGCTATATTTTCGATATCAAAGTTCGCTGGAACTGTTGCTTTAAAATTTCTTCGGCAACATGATCCATTGCTTAGTTCGTTGAAACTATTGCTTGATAAGTTTCTCAATTGCCTGCATGTTCAACCGCAATTGGCAGCTGCCAGCATTAGCTGCATGGGAGTTCTCCTATTCGTCTATGGAAAATTGCTCGAAATACACAGTAGAGTGGTGGTTACCTGAGAGGTTGCGTTCCACAAGAAAAATTCAAAAAAGCGTCACAAAAAGGCATCAAGTAAGAGTAAAAAAATGTAATAAACGACATTACTGAAGTACTTTGGTGAATAACCAGTTCAAGCAGAAACCATCAGGAAAGGACAAACCATTACCTATATTCCATTCAGCGAACCCTACCCGTCGAATCGGGATATTACAATACCACCATTTTATATTGGAGCCGTCTCCAGAATATATTCAAGCCCAGATCTACGACGTTCCCTGCCGCTCATGAGACCAGTACCTGGTACACCCCGTCCAGTGTACTCTCTAACCCTCGGCAGGTGACCCGTCGTCGACTCTGATACCATTTTATAATGATCGACCCTCCTGATAGACACATTTTTTTGTCCAATTTGTTCCTAACTCTCCATATTATTAGTGCCTGATTTTATATTTATTGTGTGATTTTATGTGGTTGTATGTATTTTTGGGAAATAAACATTTGTGGAATAATCAGCTCAAAAAGTGATAAAAGCACCCGAGAAAATTTAATAAAGGCACACCATTTTTGGATAGGGGCACCCCTTCCCCTTCGCTTAAAAATGAAAAGAAGGCGGGAATTTTTCTATTACACGTAAAAGTTACATGATTTGTTGGGTATCGATTTTTATGGGATTTTGAAGCATCTGAATCATCATAAAGTGTTTGAGAACATCAACAAGACTCGAGCACATCAATTAGAGGGTTTCTCGACGTGAAACATGGCCGGAAAATCCATATCATGGCCGAAAAAGGAAATGTTCTCTGTTTTGGATTAACGAGAATTAAATTTGTTTTGGATTGATCTTTGATTCCTTATAGATCCAGGAGGACTAGTTAGGGTTTACTAAACCTATAAATAGCAAAGAGGAGGAAAAAAATCAGGTAGGGAGGCTCGGGAAGAAAACATGAAGAAAAAAGTGTTACTGCTGTTATAGTGAAGAACAGGGAATAGGCGACGATTTCTTCAACTGAACAACAACGAATATCTTCACCTTTGATACGTTTATCTTCAGCTGTAACGGTTCCTTCAACCCATCTGCAACATTTATCTTCACTTTACAACATTTATCTTCAAGCTCCATTGCAACAGTTAATATGTAACGCCCAGAAAACGTTGAAGATTTCCTGTTATTATTTTTAGCTTCTTTTCTTCTTCTCAAGCACTTTTGATCCATGTACCAATCTTTTGAGAGTGTTTTGAGCATGATGAGCTAAACCCAACCACTGGGACAATGGAGGAAGCCATATTTTATGAATGAGTGGTTAACTATTTTTGATTCTTAATGACTTTTGCAATGATTTTTAATTGATTTATGATTTTTCTTAATTAGTTGTGATTTTGTTTGATGGTGTACGTGGACTTAAGAGCTTTTGATGCGCCATGCTTGTGATTTACAGTTAATATTTTAGAAATCCACTTCTTGAAAATAAACAGAGTCAATAAAAGAGCTATAATTGTTAAAGAATCATTGTAGAAATCATTCAGAAATGATTTTGGTGGAATCCTGAGTTCCAGTTCTTCCCAATATTATTAAAATCTTTTACTTATTTTATATTTTAAATTAAAATTAGGTCTAAAACGAATCTTCACAAGTCTCATCGAACGAACTATTATTACCACTTTTCTGAAACGACCACCTCCACCAATACTGTCCCCACTTGGCCACTGCGGTCATTCGTCAGTGTGGGGTTTTCAACGGGCACCGCTGTGGTAATCTAGCAACAACATCCTGGGAGATCACTCATCCCTGGATTACTCCCGCCCAAGCACGTTTAACTGTAAAGCTTTTTGCGAACACTGGATCCAATTATGCTGAAAAAGCCTCAGTGTTAGGAAAGGACAAACCATTACCTATATTCCATTCGGTCAACGCTACCTGCCGAATCGGGGTATTACAGAAACTAAATACCATCTTTGAAGTTTGTTGGAAATTGTTATGTGGAAGTTTTGTCCTCATGATCGAGGTCAAATCTTGTTGAGCTATTATACCAAAGTTCATTGAATCCGTTGAGTATATGTGTTGTCCGCAGCATGATCGAGTTCCGACCTCATGGAAACTGTTCCATAGATTTTCTGTCCACAACATCATCGAGTTTGAACATCATAAGAACTGTTGTATTTACTTTATGTCCACATCGTGATCGAGTTGGAACCTGATCATGGAAACTATTGTGTGGACTTTCGGTTTATGGCATGAGTAAGCTCATAGTTCGTGAAAATTGTTGTATGAATGTGTTGTCCGTGACATGGTAAAGTTCGAAGTTCGTGAAAATTATTGTGTTGATTTTTATCCACAACATCTTCGAGCTCAAAGTTCGTCGATATTTTTTCCTGAAAAATTTCCACGACAACATGTTCGAATTCAAAGTTCGTCGAAATTATTGCATGAAAAAGTTCGGAGGGAATATGTTTGAGTTGAAAGTTCGTCGAAATTGTTGCTTGAAAAGTTCAATGACAACATGTTATAGTTCAAAGTTCGTAGGAACTGTTTCCTGAAAAGTTCTTCGACAACATGTTCGATTTCCCAGTTCGTTAGAATGGTTACCTGGGAGATTCTCTAGCAACTTCATCCATTTTAGAGTTCATAGGAGCTGTTGCCAGAAAATTTTGTCTGCAACAAGCTCGACTAAAAACACGTTAAAAAATCACCACCACTGGGAAAACTTAATATAACCAGTGGACATCCTAAACGCCATATCATCAAAATCGCAATAACACTTCACATAAGGTATGTACACGATTTAAATATTTTACGCATCTTCATAATATCATGCATAGTTTTATCATATGGAACGTCTACAATGTGGCGAGCATTTTACATTCATTGACATGTGAGATACTCACATCCAAATGTTGCGCAAATATGGAATTGTAGGAATGTCCCCTACACGAATTCTAGATAGCAGAAAACATTCGTCCTCATTCCATGCGTGAGCGAGATGCAACAAGGAAGTGCATAATTCACATGTTTTAGTGTCAAATCCATACTAATATTTTATATAATTCTTGCATATTACTTTTTATTACGTTTGTTTTCTATCTTATGTCTTATATTAGGTGAATCATCATAATAAGAGTGAAAATGGCTACAAAATATCTAAGAAGTGAATTACTTCAAGTATTCAAGCTAGGGTTGTTAATGGGTCCGGAACCTCCTAGGTACCACTGGACCGGACCCCGACCCTACTTATAAAAATTCGGGTCCGATTCCTAAATTTGTGGACCCAGAACCGGACCCGTTAAAAAACTCGGGTACCCGTCGGTTCCGGGTACTCGTTGGGTATTAAGAAAACTATGAAAAACAATCTCAAAAACTTAATATCTTTCTATTTTTAGCTTGAAACCACATTATTTTTATAAAATTTATTTTATTTCTTTATTAATGTTCTAAATAAAGATTAAATATAAGAAAAAAATGAAAAACAAATCAAAGACAAAACTAGCAAAAGACTTAAAGGATAAAATGACGAATTAAATAATGAATAACCGGGTACCCAGTACCCGTGGGTACCCAACGGGTATCAGTCGTTTGGACCCGTTAAGATTTCGGGTCCAATCGGGTAATATCCGTCGGGTCCTAAGTCGCTAATGGGTCTAATTTTAGGACCCAGAACCGGACCCAATACCACCGAGTCCGGTTTTGGTTCCAGGTAATGGGTACCCATTGACATCCCTAATTCAAGCATCCCAAGACCAAAGAAGAAGAAATGAGTTCATTACGACATAAAATAAACAAGGAAATTAAGTTCTACAAGTAAAGAAGGGCCAAATACCTAATTCAACTATTTCAAATCAAGGATTTCTTAATACTGTATCGAACAGAACGATAATACGAAGTGAACGCAAAAAGAATGAAGTCATTCCGAGCTCGGAAGAAGAAGTTATGAACAAAACATCTGAAGCAAGAAAAAGTCTCATCTACAACACTACAGTCGGCATTGCTCTTTACAATACCGATTGTAACATTATTTCGGGAAGAAAACTTGTATTTTTGACCCCTAGAATCGGCATTACTCATAGGAAATCGACAGTACCGACTGTTGCAAGATTTGGGACAGAGAATTTGAGTTATTTTGGTCCTAGAGTCGACACGGTTCATGGGAATCGACCATGCCGACTGTGGCTAACCTATGGGGTCCGTCTTGACGTGTTTCTAAATTCCAAATCAAAGAAACTTAGTTCCAATGGTATTCTAAACCCTAGAAGGAGAGGATACTTGATGGCCAAATATTAAAGGCTATAAAATAAGACATCTAAGGCTCAAACAAGACATCTCTAAAGTAATCTGATATATTTTACGTCTCATATCACAACTTCTACATCAAAAACCTAGGGTTTACCCCTTTATGGGGAAACCATTATTCTTTTTAATATGAGTAGCTAAACCTTTTGTTGATTAAGGATAATCATCTTATTGTGAGTTTTAATCATCTTATTGTTTGTTTTCACTAAATCTAGGGTTTATGATTGATTTCTAGATTGTTCAAGTATACAATTAGATTAATCTATTGATCATTCTAATGCTAGTAGAGATTAAGCGATCTGTAATTGTTGAGCATCTCCTACATAAGTAGAAACGTGAGACCTTGCAGGGGGATTCTGTTGAGAAATCGTGTGTGAAGACAACACCAGTAAGTGAACCGAGCATACTGAGTTTAACTGCTGGGATCAAACCTAAATTCATAAACCTTAAAGCGTTCGATTGAGTTACATCTTGTAAGTGAAACTCAAGGTGGCTCGGTTGGATAGAATTCGGTGACTAAGCATACATGCTATCCGGTGATATAAGGAGTTTTGGGGATAGCTAAGCGTACCTGCTATTTTTGATGAATGATTCTAATGAAAGATAGATAAGTATACTACTCGAGCTAACGTTTGGTAACGACGAAGGACTCCCTAATCATCTTTTCTTCTTTTTATTATATTCTTAGTAATTAACTAACCAATTCTCCTCTTTAGTATTTATTTCTATTATAGTTTTGCTAATCTAAATAACATATCAATTACACAGGTTTCTGTGGGAACGATCCTTACTGCCGCTATATTACTAGTTAATTAGTGAGAAATATCTTGAGTAATTTGTTGCACTTACGACACGCATCAAATTTTGGTGCTGCTGCCGGGGAGCAGTCACTAATTGATTTGTTTTTTTTAGCTTGTTTTAGTAGTATACAATTTTTCACGTTTTTCTCTAGTATTTTTTTTCAGATTTATTTTTTAGGTTTTTGTGGTATTGAGAACTCGTTGAAGGTGTTCAACTCTCTTCAAGTTCTGAAAACAGGTTGTAAGTATCACTTTTAGTTATTTTTGTTTTAGGTTTTATATTTTTGTTTAGATTTTATCTTTTATTCTTGTGAGTCGTCATGTTTCCATTCAGAAATAACATGTACGGTATACAAGATCAATCATATAATAGTGGTAATCAATACGGTTTTCAATCTCTGTCTTATGACAACTACCAACCATACCATGGGTATAATTAAAACCAATCTTTTGGCTATGATCATATATACCAACAACCATACAACGGGTATGTAAGTGAACAACCACAGGGATGGGAGGATAGTTATGCTTCTAATCATATTTCTTCTAGTGTTGAAGAACAGATGTGTACCATGATGGAAGAACTTCACGTGAAAATTGAAAAATATTATCATGAACAACATCAACATCAACAAAACATTAACTAGTAACTCCAAGAAATCCAAGAGTGTATGGACAACTTAAAAAGAGACATGGATCAATTTAAGGAGGAAATGGAAAAAGAAAATCAATCTTTTGAAAGTCCATGTAACAATGATGAAGTTATTCCAACTCCAGATCATAATAATTATCATTCTCTTATTCAAAAAGAGGAGACTTGGTATAATAGAACCATTGTTATAAATGGGTTAGTGTACTCAAACGCATATCAAAGTGAAAAAAGAATATCCGGATTACAATGTTGTTAGGCCGGTTTATTTGCAAGTAGTTGACCCGATTATTTCATCGGATGAAACTCATACTGAATACCCTAGGATTTACACCGAAGAAGATCTTCTTAGAGTGGAATTCGATTCTGATGACGAGAGTGTTGAAGAGACAATGGTTGAGAATGAAACCAAATTGATTGATTTTGTGGAAGACCCAATTGAGCTTACCAAGGATTATAATATTGCTGAAATTTCGGTTGAAGCAACAACTGACAAAGAATGGCTTTCAAATAGTTTGATAGAGGACCACGACACACATGAAATAAATAATTCACTTGAGTTATATAAGAATGATGAGGATAACGTAAAAGGTTTATCTAATCATTTGCATCGCTCTATATCTTTTGATCCTCCCCCAATCGAAATAGTTCCCCAAAGAGTTGTTAACCTGAATTTTAAGGAGTTACCTTACTTAGGGTTGGGTATATGTGCTACAAAAATTCTTAAGAATTATTTGCTTCTAACTATCCACCACTGGATATGTTTGATTCTAACACTGTGCAGGTTCACCGAGAGGAACCCATAGAAGTTCCCGCATTTTATGTTCTTTTTACACTTCCAAGTGTGAAAAGACTAAGTGTGGGGGAAACTTCCATAAAATAACAATTCTATTATTTATATCCTATGCTAATCATTGTGTGAAGCTGTTATTAGAACTGCATATTATTATCTGGATGGATCCCCATATTTTCAGATTGTTGGTTTACGGACACTAACAAGAAGGTCAGGCTGAGGACGTTAAACTAAGTGATGAATGAGAGGCAACCCATTGGTTTTGTATTTCTATATTTATCTTTTGATTTTTCTTAGTTTTTCATATCATTACTTGGTTTACCATCTTGATTTTACATTGGAGGGGTCAATTTATATTGAGGACAATGTAAAGTTTAAGTGTGGGGGAGTATTCAGCATATAGAGTTTTTAGTCTTTACTTAGAATTTTCACTTTTGTAGGTAAATTTTTAAATTTTTGTACATATTTGCAAGAAAACCTCCAACTTTTAGATATTTTAGAGTCACCTAGTATACTTCTACATAAGTTTACATACGAAGTTCTTACCTAAATAACTGAACTTAGAAGAATTAGATAACTATATTCGGGTTTCTTAGTTGTTGAGAGGAAGTTGCTGACAAAAAGGGACTTAAACCGCCGGTGGCAAATACAGTATTAGGGAGATGATCAATCATTAGTGGAGACTACCTATTATTACATCAAGCGAGGCACTAGACCTTCAACTCTTTATAGCTGTCTAAAATTTTCCCTTTATAGTGTGTGTTATCTTACGCTAATTCCGGGTAGAATGATGAACTATCCAACTTCGCACCAATTTCATTACTACTTTTGATCTCTTGAGTGCTATTTTTATCAATCATGAGAGTGTCATAAGAATTGCTAACTATATCTTATAGTCTTGTTTGCAGTTGGCACCATTCTCTCTACAAAAACAGGTCATAGAAACACCATTATCATCAACAAGCGGAGCATTACTACACCAAAATTAGGGTTTCGTAACACCCTGTTGCAGTTTTTCGCAACGACAATGCTGCCGTTACGAATTTCAGTCGCAACGGCTCACTACAGCAGCCTGTCGTTGCAACAAAATTTATCAGCACAAAAAATATGGCTTCATTCCTAGCTATTTTCGAAATCCAGATTCACTGATTGGAAAATCAAATAAATCCAAAAATTCTGATGATAACGAAACCAAATAAATCTGAATAATTTGTATTATTGGAATCAATCTTACACAAAGGGAATCCAAATAAACAACAAAGTACAGTCAGGTCTAAATTCTAAAGTACAACAAAGTATGCTCAGGTCTAAATTCCAAAGCACAAAGCCTGCTCCAAAGTCCTTAATTTTGTCAGTACTTGTATATTTGACAACAGTATGAGGGAAGTATTTAAACAATCCGAGAATAAACAAAAATTTCAGGGAAATATAAAAGTGAAACAACCAAGAATGTACAGAGCATAGATTTATCATATAGGTTTCGATGGTAAAGAACAAAACATGTACAGAAGTCTAGATTCAGAGCAATCCTTGAAAGGCTAGATTCCTGAACCATCCTATTCAATCGGAATAAGAATCGTGCCAGGAAATATAATATGTGAAAATCTGGTGCAGTTGAGAAGATATAATATGTGAAAATTGTTTTCCTTCTTACATAAGATGGGTTAAAAGAAACAAACATACCTGAAGAAGGGACAAGGCCAAAGAAGAAAAAAGGAGTTCATTGCGACATGAAATAAACAAGGAAATTAAGTTTTACAAGTGAAGAAGGACCAAAGATCAAATTTAACTCATTCAAATCAAGGATTTCTTAATACCATCTTGAAGAGAACGAAAATACAAATTGAACGCAAAAAAAATGAGGTCATTCCGAGTTCAGAAGAAGAAGTTATGGACAAAACAGCCGAAGCAAGAAAAAGTCATCTACAACACTATAGTCGGCATTGCCCTTTACTTTAAAATACCGACTGTAACACTATTTCGGGCAGAAATATTGTATTTTTGACCCCTATAATCGGCATTGCTCATAGGAAATCGACAATACCGACTGTAGCAAGTTTTGGGACAAAGAATTTGAGTTATTTTGGTCATAGAGTCGGCCCGGTTCATGGGAATCAACCATGCCGACTTTGGCTAACCTATGGGGTCAGTTTTGACGTGTTTCTAAATTCTAAATCAAGTAAAACTTAGTTCTAATAGGATTCTAAACCCTAGAAGGAGAGGATACTTGATGGCCAAGCATTAAAGGCTATAAAAAAAGACATCTAAGGCTCAAACAAGACATCTCTTAAGTAATCTCATATATTTTACCGCTCATAACACAACTTCTATATCAAAAACCTAGGGTTTACCCCTTTAGGGGGAAACCATTCTTCTTTGTAATATGAGCAGCTAAACCTTTTCAAGTGTACAATTGGATTAATCTATTGATCATTCTAATGCTAGTAGAGAGTTAAGTGATCCGTAATTGTCGAGCATCTCCTACACAAGTAGAAAACATGAGACCTTGAGGGATTCTGTGGAGCAATCCTGTGTGAAAACAACACCAGTAAGTGAACCGAGTACTGAGTTTAACTGTTGGGATCAAACCTAAATTTCCAACCGTAAGCGTTCAATTGAGTTACATCTTGTAAGAGAACCTCAAGGTGGCTCAATTGGATAGAATCCGGTGACTAAACATACCTAATCTCCGGTGATATAAGGAGTTCTGGGATAGCTAATTGTACCTGCTATTCTACGGTTGGTGATGAATGATTCTAACGAATGATAGATAAGTATACTACTCGAGTATACTATCTCATAAGAATCAAAGCGGCATTCAAACATAACCATATGTTTAAACACAAATATTACAAGGATAATTCGTGGCTCCGCGGATTAATATATAGGGTGTCCCATTTGTGTATTGAGAAACTATTGATTTAAGTGAATTTGATGGAAAATTGGACCGCTCAACCGTATGAAGAATGTTTGTGTAAAATAAAGGAATCTATGGGACTTCCGGGTCGCCAATACATTGCCGGGTACAAAGATGGAATCATACCTTTTGAGGATATTGATCCTTTTTGGAAACAATTAAGTTTTGAACCTCCCCCATCCGAAGAGCCCGACGATGAAGATATTTGGGAGACAAGTTATGGGAAAAAACTTGTTGAGATGTACCGAGGGATGTACCGGGATAAAAAAAAAATCCTAATGCACAACTTGAGGCTAATCCTCTATCCTTTCACCGAGGAGAATATCTTTGAACCGGAAAAAGGGAAACCCAAAGGTAGGCAAAGCAATAAACTTAACCGCAAAAAAACTAGGAAAGCCGCCAAGATAGCCCCAACACAAAGGGATCCATCTGGAGTTGAGTACCATGATGTAATGTACAAAGAGGAAAAGACGGAAATAGAGAAGGCGGAAAAGAAGGAATAAACAGATTTTTCAAGGAAGCGTGGTTGGCCGAGTAAGGATAAAGGCGAAGTAAGCAACCAAGAAGTCATAGAAAGCAATGGATATTCGTGTCCCCCCTCCTCCCCAAAAAAAAAAAATATATACAAAAAGACGTCAAGCTCAAAGATAAGATGTATCCTTCCCAAAAAAAAAGGAAAACTCCAAGAAAAATGATAAAAGGACCTTACATGCAAGGGGTAACATGAAAGGTCCTCAAAAGGGTAAGTTCGGTAACATTTTCCGACCAACCAATATGATTTATGATAACTACTTAGAGTTCCTACCTGAAGTAACTCGTGAGCATATAATAACAATGGAGGACGTCCAAGGGGATGGGAATTGTGTTTATCATGTCACTGCGGAACAATTATGACCATTTGAAGAAGCAAATAATGAGGATTTCAACGGGGACCAAGTCAGGTATATAAGGTATAGGTTGTTACAAACACTACAACGAAACCGGGACTTCTACAAAACAATGATAAGAGATGGGCCAAGAGGAGACCAAGGGGTGTTAAAAGAGTTTGTTAAATTTGAAGCTCGTTTACATGGGAATATGTTGATCACAAGGGAACATTGGATGTAAATACCGATTTGTGGGTGGTTAATAGCCAAAACTTTTCATTGCGTAGTTCATTTGCACTCATTTGGTATGAGTTTTTTATTCGCGCCGCCAACAATACATTGCACTGAGAATATGAAGGATAGGAGACTTGTCATTGGACATGTTGAAAAATGTCATTATATTGGCCTAAATTACAACCCGGATTCCCATTACCTCCTTTGGATAAAAATGCCTTTTGGCTAAAATTCAATGAAAATTACTCTTTGGATTGGTGTGCACCATATGTGACGGCAATGGACCTTTGGGATGCAATTGCATATGTCATTCGGAAGACAACATATAACTATTTTGACGGATGATGAGGAAGACAAAAGTAAATACGATGAAACAAGGTTAAGTGAATATGCGGCAAAATTGGAATTGCTATGAAATGAAATGTAATATTTGGTGGACCGTTCGAAACTCACCCTATGAATGGAATTTATTTTCGTTATCTATTTATTTCTTGTTGTTGCACTATTGTCCTATGAATTGAATGGGGAAACACAAGGTTCGGTTGTTAAGGTATTGGAATATATACAGCCGAACCTGTTTTTTTTCATAATGTTTTTAGTTTTGACTAATAATTCAATCTTGGGAATCAGGTGAACTTGACAGGCTGATGAAAAATCCATGTTTTTTCAGGTTCAGCTGAAAAGTTGTAATGCCAGTTTCATTCGAAAAACACTCTGATACTCACAAAACTTGTATTGAAATGTTCGGCTAATATTGCTTTTAAATTTCAGCCGAACCTGACAGGAATTCCAAGATTTTTTTCATTCATACTTAGATACGTATTATATAACTAACTCGCATATCATTACATCGTATTACATTTTAGAAAGATCATTAAAACAAATTTTTTAACATCCCATACGAAATATGAAAAACTTACGAAGGATGTCGTAATGAGCTTTGTATTCAAAAATCTTTCCTTTCCATCTTCTTCATTCCTCTCGAGCTCACACAACAACCTCCGCATTGGTTTTAGCCCTTAGCCGGTATCTATTGACAACCCGAAGTAAAGCTATGAATTCTTGAACTTGATTTGTTATAGTTTGAAATATACAAAACAAGGCCGGACAATCCCTGTTATGAGGATTACTTGTTTCGGTGCAGAAGTTTTCATGAACTTTATCCCAATAACTCATACTAACTAGACCATTTTGACGTCGTTCTTCACCCTTTTTTGGATAGAAAAGCACATAGTTTTTGCAAAGAGCTAAATCTTCATCTAGAGTAAAATTAGCACTAGGGAGTGGCATTTTTGAGTGAATATGTGATTGTTTGAGGTGAATTAATTGTTGGGTATATATATAGTAATGTTCCTAACTGCTATATTTTTTAAAAAAATATACAGATATTTCAAAGTTCGCTGATATTTGGGAGTTACAAATCAGCCGAACCATATGGAGCATTTCGCTTTCCACGGATATCTCTTTACCTCCATTCGGCTTCTAGTTTTCTAAGGAATCTCGGGGCATATGTATTCAAATACGTATAACATAGCTCGTGCTCGAATGTTGTTCCACCATAATGTATTCCCCAAAGAGATTGAACACTAGCACTCTAAAAATGAAAGAATTTACAAGTTAGTATAAAAACCCAACATAGTCCATTCACAAGATAAAAATGTTGAAATACTCATTTTCTCTTCAGGAGTAGCTCTTCGATGATATCTCTTTACCCAACAGAGTATTCTAATAAATTCTCACAACGTATACTGTAGCATTTGAAATATTTCAGCTAATTCTAACTATTTACGGTTTTTAAGATTCCCATCTATTTCGAAATGAAATTCTTTGACTCTTCACGGTAAGCTGGAATGAAAGATTTAACAAGCATTACATCATCCTCAATGGTGAATGGATCCATTTGCAGCTAGAATTAGATAAAAAATGAAGGAAGAAAGAATTGGTGGAAGAAAATTAACTTAAGACAGGCTTGGTTGTTGCATAATGAGTTAAAGAGTGTCAAGTTTATATAAAGAGAGGCCCCAATGGATCTTTTTTTAAAGAAATTGGGATTTGTATTATGATCAATTTCAAGTTCGGCTGAAATTCCTAATGTAAATACATCCGAACTCAACAAATAACCCGGGCATTAAGATTTAGTAATGTTCGACTGATAACTTAATTTTTGAATAAGACGAAGCTGATTGTTTCACTTGTATCAAAGGATATGTGTGGAGTTCGGCTGTTTTAGAATTTTCATTATCAGCCGAATATTAACAATGGTTAGTTCCTTTTCAAATAATAGAGCCACTGTGAATAAAATGCTTATAAAAGAGACTCCTCTTTTAACCCAAACATCCAACTATTATTGATTTCCACAAACTATTATTCATTTCTTTAGCCCTCTTTTAACCCAAACATACAACTATTATTCATTCTCTTATTCTCATATCTTGCAAATCAAAAAAAAAAATGGTTCGCTACACCATAGAAGAAGATATTGCCATAACACGAGCATGTCTTACGTACACGAGTCATGAAGAAGATAGGCGCATTTGAGGAGTACCTGGGGTATATCAGGATGAAACCCCCGAAGAGTTTTGGAATCGTATATTCTTAATATTTATTGTGTTAGACGGTAACGAAAATGGAAGAAACTACGAAAGGATTGGACGTAGGTACTTAAATATTATATGGCCAAGGTGCGCAGGTTTTAGAGCTTATACCTGTTATACAAGAACATCCAACATTGGCCTATGATGCGCATAAATAATTGGCTCGGACCTGATGTTTTCAAGAGTCGCGAAGATCATTCGAGTTTATGGAATGCTACGATTTATGGAAAGATATTGTTTTACCACTCGATTATTGAATTCATTTGCTATAGTTTTGTATGCATATGAATGTAATGCACTTCAATTCAATGCAATGCATATTTACTTAAATCCAATTGTATTTGAAAAGTTCGGCTAATATTTCAATTTTGCGAAACAGCCGAACATGACAACAATTGGAAATTATCCTAGTTTCTGTCAGGTTCGGATGAATTTGAAATACCAATTATCAGCCGAACAACACTCTGATGCCTTTGATCATATAGGTTTACTTAATCATTAGAATTTGTAAAATCATTTCATCGAATCGAAAATGCATACATCTTTCATAACGTTACATTAAAGGAAATGAAATAGAATGCATCATTAGATTACATTTAAACACTTACACATATAGGTTGAAATCACAAATGGCATTTTTTTCCAAAATATGATAGCAATCCTCATGCGTAAACGTTTTTCCATGGATAGTTTCATATCTGTCGAGAGCCATCACCCACTGAAAAAGAAAAATCAATTGTATGTTTGAATGTTTGAAAACTATTTTTGATGAACGAATTATTGATTGGCATATTTACTCTTGTCACACCGGAGATGGTGGGATGAGCTTCCTTTAGAGCTTTCATTTCCTGTTTCAAAGCTTCCAATCATTGAAACAACTTCTAGAACCTTTTCTTAATGCCTTTGAACGTCTTATGATTACGATTTTTGTCTAATCCTACAAAATATTAACAAACGCTTCCACCAAGAATTGGATGTCTGATCCACCATCCAATCTTCATTAACGGGTTCGTTACTTTGGGTAATGTACACTTTATCGTACTCGTGCTTGTTGATCGTAACCCAAGCTCTAACAATTGAAAAATCTTCATCGGTAGTGTATGGAGTTACCATATTTAGTGCTTGAAAGGGATGGGTGAGAATGAGAATTAGAATGGGAATGAAAGGGATAGGTAAGAAAGGGACATGTTTCCTTTTATAGGTTTCAATTACCCAACAAATAGTTTTTCAAAGAAAAAAGCCATTGGGTGAGTTAGTCAAATTAAAAATTTGATTCAAAGTTTGCCATGGTTCCCCAACGCCTAATTTTTAGAAATGTTTGGCTAGTAATGTTTTTTCAGTTTCAGCCAAACCATAGATTTAATGAAGTTCGTCTGATTTATGAAATTACAGTTTTCAGCCGAACATTACTCTGATAACCGCATTTTTTCTTTTGAACTTTGTTCGAATAATAATTGTTTTTCAATTTCAGACGAACCATGGGTTTAGTGAAGTTCGTCTGATTTATGAAATTTTAATTTTCACCCGAACAACCATATTTTTTTCTTTTGAACTGTTCGGCTAATAATTTTTTTCAATTTCAGACGAACCATGTATTTATTGAAGTTCGTCTAATTTGTGAAATTATAATTTTCTGCTGAACCTGAAAACATTATGAAAAATCCATCTTTTGATATGGTCGGCTAATAATTTTTTTTTGAAATTTCAGCCGAACCCGACTGATATTCAAAAGAACATGAATTTTGTCAGGTTCGGTTGTTTCGCAAAATGTAATTTTCAGCCGAACCTGACAAAATTTACTTGTTCCTTCTGCAATTTTGTTATTCATCTCTAATAATAAACCCGTAATTAATTCATAAAACCCTAATTCATTAATAAACTACTAAAGGAAAACATTAATATTTATGTTGTCGGAAACCAAACATAGTCTAATAAAAAGATCTTAAAACAACTAAACCAACTGAAAATAAAGTGTTAAAATGTTGCAAATTAAGAATGTTATGAATTCATTTACTTCCAAGACCACAAACGCTCGTCCACCTCCACTTGAACGACCTCCACAACCCCCACGACCTCTTTTGGCACTATCACGGCTTGAACATTCACCTTCTTGGCGTGGCCTTTTACTCATCAACCTTGGTTCCTCTGGCCCAACACCTTTGTTGATGATTTCATCCCACTTGTTGTAGACGTATAGTTGTTCATCATACGACATAGGTGTTTTATAACTAAGTTTCTCCTTCATTGCTTTCAACATCTCCCTACTCGCCGCCACCTGATTTTATTTAAAACCCAAAGATGAGGGACTACTTACTTTGATGTTTGTAACAAAATAAATAGAATAAATTGAGGGCATCGCTTACCATGATCCCAAGTGCCTTTGAAATGTCATTGGAGATGGTCTTGGACTTCTTCTTCGTCTCCACATCATCTTGCTTTGACCTCTTAGCATCCGCATGAGCTTGAATTTTTTTGTTAATGATGAAAGGATGAGAAATTTTCCTATACCAATCTATGTAACCCTCGACAACTTTACAAGGATCCTCCCCCAAAAGTTCCAAGAGATCCATATTAAGCTTGTTCTCATCCAATTTGTTCCAGAACCCAATGGTTGGTTTGGGTTTGTAGCTAGGATTCCAATATGAGGTGGTGCTCTTAGTTCCATTAGAAGAACCCTTTGGAAACAACTCGAACTTAGCTTGCCCCAACAGGAACATTTGGATGCAACCTAATTGACGAAGTAAGCGACGAGGATCATATATTGCAAATCCACCAGGATAAAACAATGGTCCATAGTACATCCCAACATCCATTTGTGCATCCAGAAAAACTTCGTTGAAGGGTTCATCCTTCTTGTTGTACTGGTAAAATCCAACGTGGCTTCCATCCAAACCGTCTAATTTAACTCTCAAATTTACAATCTCCTCATTATTTTTTATGCTTCTTGACTTCCTTGAACTCATATTTGGCAAAAGTAGGCAATGAATCATTCCAACCAGCGACTTCACTAGCCAAATTCAATTTAGGGAAATGATCATACACCCACACCTACATCAACAATATAAGAAAATTTTCAAAATTCAATGTTGGCAAATAATTTATTGTTTGCATGATAATTCATTGTTCTATATCAGACGATGATGTGATTTATAGACAGTGGTAAGAAAGTTCATTCACTCGGACTTGTTGAGATTGGGTTTAGACCTAATTTATAATCTAAAAATAAATAAAATTAAATTGAAAGTGATATCAATAGGATTAAAGGCAACCAAGACTCCGGATTCCACTACTACTCATGATTGAATTGATTTTTACCAAGATTTCTAAAACTCTAGTTATCTTTAAGTCCTCTTTTATTTGAACTCACTAATAATTAGACAAATTTTCAAATTTTACTTGTAAACATTAAGCATATGTCATCAAATGATTTAACAAAGTATAACCCATCAAACTGAAGGACAAATAATTAAGAAAATCATGTGTTCGAATTAAAACTCTGCAAAAACAGTGATTAAGTGAATTAAATATTAAAACTAGAGTAAATAAAATAATTAAAAAAATATATATTACCCATCAATCATGTGTAAGTAGCTTCCTCAATTTCCTTGGTTAAGTGAGAATTATCTCATCATGTTGGAAACACACTCAAAAAATTGATTCATGGATCAAAAGTTGTTTACAAAGATGAAAAGATAATAAAATAGAGATATGCAATGCTGTATAGGCATCACAGAACCCAGTATTACAATATGCGTCTCAAACTGAAGATAATCGTTGCAAACTGACTGTTACAACAACTATGAAATAAAAGAGTGATCTTGGGTGTTGTTTAGTTTAAAGGCTTTAGCAAAAATTATGCGATTTTTCTTCACGGTCTTCTTCTTCTTCGCTCTGCAACTCAAGAACACGAACTGAATTTTTTCTTTTTACCAAAAAAAAACTCTCTTATCGACTCCAATATTTATAGTACAATCAACCAAAACTCACCAAATCTCCATCAAATCTTCAAACAAATTTTTTTCTTCAATGAGATCATCTTCGAGAATATTTTCTTTTCCGGTTCTGATTTTTCTCTTCTTTAAACAACTCTCGATTCTGTTTATATTCTTTGTTACCCTGATTCTCTAAAATACTCATGAGTAGCATATAGACAAAATAACGTGTGAAATTAGGAAATAAATCAAGTTTATTTATTCTTCCTTGTTTTAGCGAATATCACTTATTCATGAGATATTTTGCTCTGTCAAGTTTCCAATCTCGTACGTACTCCTATAAATAAGGCAAGAAGTTGATCTTTCCTTAAACTCTTCCAAAAATCTCATCCAAATCCCGTAAAAGAAAATCCAGTTCGACAAAGAAATTTCCCGCCGAAATCAAATTCAAATTTGAGAAGAAGTGGTGCCATGAATCCAAAGTGAGGGTGCCTTTAGTAATTATGGTGGGTGCCTTTAACAATTTTTAGGGTACTTTTAATATTTTCAAGCCATCTTTTCCATCATTGTTTATTCCGCAAATATACCTAAAAACATAGAAAATGATAATATTAGTACAACAATTGAGAAAAAACCTTATAGATATGAGCTCAAATAAGATACATAAATGTCTCTATCAAATACCCCCAAACTTATTATTTGCTAGTCCTCGAGCAAATCTAATCTAGAGAATAAAAATAAATCCTAACTCATTTTCGCAGGCATCGCGATTGCACTTAGCATGTGCAACAAGCTTTTAAACCCATAGGTGTCCCTATCGGACGAGTTTTAGTCTCGTGAGGGTTTATAAGAGATATATCCACAAGATTTTTACTCCAAACCCTAGCTACTTGTGAACGATTGAGGGTAAACACTAAACATGCTATTTAGTAAGCTACTAAACTCTATTGGCTACGGGAGGAATTACCTTTTTCTGAATCCAATTGGTGTACATGAGTTTGCACTCAAGCGTACTAAAATTCATATATAAGAAAACAAAGCACTACTAAGAAATTCGTACAATGAACCACGATACTCGGAATTCAACAAACTACAATCACATGAATAAATTAAGAAGATGGGTATGAAGATAGAAGTGTGTGCGTGTTGACTAAGGTGAACGGTGTTTGCCAGAATATTTGTATGAACATCATGCCAAGATGAACTCTAATGGATTGAGATACGCACCCACTAGTCTGAATCCTAATTCTAGTATCAACTCAGCTGGTATATATAAGGGCCCGAGCGGTCGATTTATTCAAAATATACAATTATTTATTTATTTATTTTTAATATTTTTCCGACAACATGACTAGATCTTTTGAATCTAAGCGCATGCTTCTTGTCAGCATATTACATGATAGTTCCCATGGATCCTGCGTTTCACGCTTGCTTAGGTGACAGAGACAGGGAGAACACACACATATTGCTATCGAAGTGTCATTTTTTTTTAATTATTGGTTAAGTTCAATTAAAATAATAGGGCTTGATCTCAATCCTGGCGAAAACAAGGTGATACTAGTGCCCCCCACCAAATCACTTAGAGAAACATAAAAAGTTGCAAAAATAAAAACAGAATGTGATATGGTGATGACTCCGAGATATGCTGACGACTATCATGTTATTTCTAACACTTGAGCTTTGTCCTTTTATGAATAGTCCATTTAGTTGGTCCATCAACTCCTATAGACAAGAAGTTTGTTTCCATCTACTTAGAATGGTCAGTGTCATCCTGAATTGTTCACAAGTTTCTAAATTTTGGAGTTTCAAATTGCAACTAAAAGTTTCTCCCATACCCCCAAACTTAAATCTAACATTGTCCTCAATGTTCTAAAAATAAATGATTAAAAACATGAACAATGAGAAACTGTTACTAATTAAAAAAAAGAGATAAGAAAGGTTTATACCATGTTACATGAGCATGGGTTACCTCCCGATAAGTGTTAAGTTAGAATCTTCAACCAGACATTAAAAACCACAAAATGGCTAGTCACTTTTCAAAATCATATACCAATAGCCGAAATAATTGTGGGTCAACAATACCAAATAGAGCTCACACAAATATAAGACACATCTATTGTATCAGAAAAATAAACAAACTGAGCACAACCTTATCTAAGGTTTCGTTCAAGACAACTGGATTTATCTGGGGTGGCCATTTAGCTTCCATATAAGTGTCTTGATAAATAGGTTCAGCCAAACGACGGGTCTCTAATAGCTGGATCTCCTCATGGATAGTATCAGGAGGATCGGGTTGTGGAGTCTGAAGAAACTC
The DNA here is from genome assembly GCA_023531435.1 of Papaver californicum. NCBI lineage: Eukaryota > Viridiplantae > Streptophyta > Magnoliopsida > Ranunculales > Papaveraceae > Papaver > Papaver californicum. Next base: position 11,707,841 of record JAJJMC010030977.1, on the reverse strand, counting down.
AAGTAATACCTTAGATGCACAAATCTCGAGTCCCAAGTTAGGAACTTCAAATAGGGATACTTGACGATCACAAGAATCATCACTACCCCCCAAACTTAGGGTAAACATTACTCTCAAATGGACCAAAAACTATTGGTTGGATTCTAGGGTCCGTAAGGTCAACACCATACCTAGCTTTTTTTGTGGACTGGTCATCTAAACGAACACTATCATCAAAATAATATAATGGATTATCAAATAAAGTCTCTCTCAACGGATCATCGACTTCCTCCGATTCACTAAGAGGTTCATCAAATAATGGATTGTCAAACACAGTGCAGGCTAAATGATCACGAACTAAAGTACTAATCATGTTCACCTCTTCTAAATCATCCATTTCACAAGACTGTCTAATAACATTAAAGACATTTAGTTCAGTTGTCATATTACCAAAAGATATGTTAATAAGTCCAGTTCTATAGTTGATGACATCATTGGATGTAGTTAAAATCACCGAACATGATGGGTATCTAGAACAACAGAATCCATTGGATAAATGAACCTATCAACCTCAATAAGAACATCCTCTATGACACCACGAGGGACTTTGACAGACCTATCTGCTAATTGCAGTGTCATTTTGGTCAGTTTCAACTTACCAAGACCTAGTTGGGTGTACACATGATACGGGAGTAAGGTAACACTAGCTTCTAAATCAAGAAATGCTTTATCAACCACGTGATTACCGATCACACAAGATAGGTGGGACATGTAGGGTCCTTGTACTTAGGGGGTGTTTGGTTCAGAAGGATTGAACTTACTTGAACAGATAAAAAGGCTTTCTTATGTACATTAAGCTTATGTTTTCGTGTACAAAGATCTTTAAGGAACTTGGCATAAGCTGGCATTTTCCTAATTGCTTCTAATAACGGAATGTTGATGTTCACTTGCTTAAATATTTCCATTATCTCATTGAAAGTCGATTCTTTCTTTGTTGGAACTAACAATTGTGGGTATGGGGCTTTCGACACAAAGGTAGTCATATCAGGAACTGTATTTGACTCTTTAGAGATTGTTCCAGTCTCTTCAGCTACTGGCTCTTCTTGGGAAGTAGAGGGTGGGACTATAGTATATCCATTATCAGGCATGGTTACCTTGTTGTCAACTACCTCTCCACTCCTAAGGGTTATAACAGAGTTCACATGATTGAACATTTTCTCTCCAAAAGATACTTCATGAATTCCTCTAGGATTGGGTTGTGTCTGACTAGGAAACTTATCTTTTTCTCTCAAAGATTCATTCAGATGACTAACCTGATTTCACAAATCGGAAATAGCCTGAGAGTTATCCTGAGTCATATCTTGTAAACTTTGTTCAATAGATTGTTGAAACTTTGCAGTGTTCAAAGTTAACATGGAGAGACTCTTCTAAACTCATGATTCTTTTATCTGACGGGTTCTGAAACTGGGCTTGACCTGAATGATCCTTAGTATAGCCAAAACCTGAGGGATCCTGAGCATTACTAGAATGACCTTGATTTTGTCCCTTAGACTAGGAAAAATTAGGATGGTTTCTCCAACCAGGGTTATAGGTTTCTGAATATGGGTCAAATTTCGGACGGTTTTCGAACCTAGAGTTGTTATAAAGAGCATGGGTTTGCTCTTCGTATCTAGCATGGTTTGACCTATAATTCATCTCTAAGGCCTCTAGATACCTAAGGATATCAGACCCATTATCAACTCTATCGACCCTATGGATAAGATTTTTAGATATTTCTGGTTCTCTCATTGAATCCCATTGCCTAGTTTTCCCATCTAACTCGATGAACGAGTCAAAATATGTATCTGGGTCCTAATGGGTGAATTCTCCACCACTTATTGTTTCTACCTGCATACGGGTCTCACTATCCATACCCTCATATAATATTTGGGCTATATGAGCTTTCTCAAAGTCGTGATGTGGACAGTGGTATAACAATTCATTAAACCTTTCAACATAATCGTGTTGGTTTTCACCTAATTTTTGCTTATAGGTTTGAATAGACTGACGAACATCAACAGTCTTATGGTATGGGTAGAATTTCTTAACAAGAACTTCTACAAGACCATCCTAGGTGGTGATTGTTTTCGAAGGAATAACATGATACCATTCCTTGGATTTATCATCAAAAGGGAAGGGAAACAAACGCAACCTAAGCACATATTTGGAGACATCCGGATAACTCATTGTTTCAAAAATCATTTCGAAGTCTCTTATGTGGGTATACATGCTCTTATTCTCTAACCCCCTAAATGTACAAAGCATGCTAATTGTCCCAAGTTTAATATCAAATTTGATAGTAGTGGCTGGGATAACTACCCTGGTTCACGTACTACTCTGGATGGGTTCATACGATCTCTAAGGGTTTTTTCACCTGGACCTCATTCTTATTATTACCACCCATTTCTTCAAAAACAGATGTACCACCTAAATTCGTGTAACGAGTTGGACTTAAACAAAAAAGATCATTTTCTTCAAGTCTATTTCCTACACGAATCCAACGAGGCATACAAGTAGAACTACTAGTGCTTAGCAAGAACTTGTGCACATGTAAAATGCAGAGTTCACTATTTTAGGTAAGCTTGGGTTACTGCAATAAAATATACCTACAGTCAAAGACTGGTCAAAGGTACAAGGCTGGGGTTTATGGTGTTTCGGATGATAACGCCCAAAAGGTTCACCATACTATCCCACAAGTTTTCCTAAAATCGGTGCTGGAAGATTCAAATAGTGCGTGCACTTGTGTTTTTTTTTTTTCTAATAATAAATAAAATACAAAAAATAAACAAGCAAGCAACAAGAAATAAAAGGCCAAAAAAAAAAACACCTAAAAAAACCTTTAAAAAAATCTGTCTATTTTTTTCTCGTTCTTTTCGCTTTGTCTTTAGCTTTAATTTGAACCTTTATTTGGCTCCATTTCTTTTTGATCCAAAATATGCAATAAAAAGACAACTACCCAAGAAAACGTAAAATAGAAGAAAAAATTAAAAATCTAAAACAAAACTACAAAAAACTAAAGCTGAACCTAAAAACAAATCTAAATACAAGTCCGCATTGGCGGCGCCAAAAATTTGATATGATTTATAGACAGTGGTAAGAAAGTTCGTTCACTCGGACTTGTTGAGATTGGTTTTAGACCTAATTTGTAATCTAAAAATAAAGAAAATTAAATTGAAAGTGATATCAATAGGATTAAAGGCAACCAAGAATCTGGATTCCACTACAACTCATGATTGAATTGATTTACCAAGATTTCTAAAACTCTAGTTATCTTTAAGTCCTCTTTTATCTCAACTCACTAATAATCAGACAAATTTCAAATTTTACTTGTAAACATTAAGCATAGGTCATCAAATGATTTAACAAAGCATAACCTATCAAACTGAATGAAAAATAATTAAGAAAATCATGTGTTCGAACTAAAACTCTGCAAAAACAGTGATTAAGTGAATTAAAAATCAAAACTAGAGTAAACAGAATAATTAAAAAAAATATATTTCCCATCAATCATGTGTAAGTAGCTTCCTCCATTTCCTTGGTTAAGTGAGAATTATCTCACCATGTTGGAAACACACTCAAAAAATTGATTCATGGCTCAAAAGTTGTCTACAGAGATGAAAAGATAATAAAACAGAGATTTGCAACGCTGTATAGGCGTCACAGAACCCACTATTACAATATGCGTCTCAAACTGAAGATAATCGTTGCAAACCGGATGTTACAGCAACTATAAAATAAAAGACTGATCTTGGGTGTTGTTTAGTTTAAAGGCTTTAGCAACATATTATGCGATTGTTCTTCACAGTCTTCTGCTTCTTCTTCTTCTCAAGAACACAAACTAAATTTTTTTCTTTTGTTTTACTCATCTCTCCATCCTCCCCCCACCCAAAAAAAAAACTCTCTTCTCGACTCCAATATTATAGTACAATCAACCAAAATTCACCAAATCTCCATCAAATCTTCAAAAAAAATCTTTTCTTCAATGAGATCATCTTCGACAATATTTTCTTTCCCGGTTATGATTTTTCTCTTCTTTAAACAAGTCTCGATTATGTTTATATTCTTTGTTACCCTGATTCTCCAAAATACTCATGAGTAGCATATAGACAAAATAGTGTGTGAGATTAGGAAAGAAATCAAGTTTATTTCTTCTTCCCTGTTTTAGCGAATATCACTTATTCACGAGATATCAAGTTTCCAATCTCATACATACTCCTATAAATAAGTCAAGAAGTTGATCGTGCCTTAAACTCTTCCAAAAATCTCATCCAAATCTCGTAAAAGAAAATCCAGTTCGACAAAGAAATTCCCCCTGAAATCAAATTCAAATTTGAGAAGAAGTGGTGCCCTGAATACAAAGTGAGGTGCCTTTAGTAATTACGATGGGTTCCTTTATCAATTCTGAGGGTGCCTTTAACACTTTCTGGGGTATTGTTAGTACTTTCAAGCCATCTTTTCTACAATTGTTTATTCCGCAAATATACCTGAAACACATAGAAAATGATAATATTAGTACAACAATTAAGAAAAGGGAATATAAATATGAGATCAAATAAGACACATAAATGTGTCTATCAGACAAACCCAACATTATTAATAATACACAATATACGCCAATTATTCTAGATTATCAAAGAACTTTTATATCGTAGAAATTTACCTGAAGAATATTGAAATTTCCTCCAATGTTTATGCTCGTCAACCTAGAGGACGTCGCAAGATTGCCTTGTAGGAAAGCAAGGGCAATGGTTCCCCAAGAGAACTCGCTAAGGGTCGAGAGATCCCTTAAAATTTGGAGATATTGAGCCTTTACCTTGTTTCCTGGAGGTCGGGAAAGATAGTTCTTCCGAGAGCATACAACAAGTACGCCCTTGCAGTTCAATTGATAATACCATCGTCTCACACCAACTAACCATCTGCAGCTCTCGCCCTTGTCTTCTCAAAATAATTCTTCAAATTAGCCAACTTGATCTGCTTCAACTTTCTTGGTTTCACCCCGTTGCCAAGGTCTTGATCCACATTATCCACATCTTTTTTTTTGCACGTGCGAAATCCAAATCCGTCGTGCCTTTACTCCATCCAAGAGTTTCTTCAACCAATACATAGAGCTTGTCCCAATTCATTTCATAGTAGTCGGCATATACGCTTTTCCCGGTAACTTGGAGGCCAGTAATGTTCTTCACATCATCGGGAGGGATTGCCATCTCGCTGAATGGGAGATAAAAGGTGTGGATCTATGGGTAGGATCTTTCACAAAACAAGGACGCGGTAATTGAATCACATGCACTCTGTGCGTAGTGAATATCCGACCATAAACCCGATGCTTGTACTAGAGCCACCACCTCGTCAACTTCTCACATTAGATCCCAATTAACATCCCTTTGGTGTCTCAAAAGTCTTGTGGCATCCCGGTGATCACGAGTCTCATAAATTTTCTTCGCCCAAGACTCGGTATAACCAATCAAGACCTACCCTACATCTTTCGGAAGCCTATGGGGTAGGTTTTCCTTCCGAGGACGTATTAGTTTCTCCTGAGTCGGAATGTGAAGCCTTGTATCCCGCATTGTAAGCTCTTGTTGTTATTATGGCTTTTGTGTTGTAGTTCAAGAACCTTTTTCCCTTTTCAATGTTGCTTTTGTTGTTGTGGTTCATCTTCTTGTGGTACTTTATCTTGAGTGTCTTCCGACTCTTCTTCTTTTCTTTGAATCTCCGGTTGTGGTTCACGAGTCACAATCGTAGTTCCCCTCTTACCGGCTCCCAATTTTTTGATGCGGCCTCCTCGTGGCTCGGGAGTTTTAGCAGAAGAAGAAGTTACCTCCATGTTCATTTTTTTTACCTTTACCTTGGTTCCTAGCACACACAAAGTATAAAAACTAATTAAGACCTAATTTTTTGATTGGAAATTTATAAGCCCGGCCGTCCCGAGCTTTTTTCTTTTCAGCCGAACATTTATACTAGTGAATTTTAAAGGGTACTTACATTGTTCGGCTAAAATTAGAAATTATCCAATCAACCGAACTTTCAACTTAACAGATATTGGTGTCCACAGTGAAAAGTTTGGCTGATTTTTCAAATTTTAATTTTTAGCAGAACCACTAATTAACAAATATTGATAGCATCAGTGAAATGTTCGGCTTATTGTTGGTCATCTAATTTTCAGCCGAATTGTTCTTCGACAGTTTCAGAATAAGGAATTTTACATGTTCGGCTGATAATTCTATTCAACACATACAAAATATTTCAGCCGAACTCACCATGGAAACTGAAAAACCCTAACTTTTTTTGTCCTTCGATTTAACCCCTAAATCTCAATCAAATGCAAAGAAATAAAAGATGGGTTATTGGAAAATACCTTTGAATGTACATGTTGAGGTTCGGTTCTTCCTCTCCACCTTCCCATTCTTCTCTTAATCCAGTTTCGGGTTCCACTCTTTCAACTTCTTTTTGTTCTTCTTCACTTCGATTATTCGATGTCCTACGTCTGGTAGGATTCTTCGTACGACCCATGTTGTAGGTGTGTAATTGTGTATAATGGAAGATTAAAGTTTTACGCATCGACGATTAATTGATGACGATGAAAATTAAAATCAGGTATTTTTTTTTCTTCAAATAGAAAAGAGAAGAAGAAGAAGAAGTAATAAGAAGAAGAGAAAAAATTATTAAGGGTTTAATTTTGTAACTGATTTTTAATTGTTTTGATTAGGATTTAATTTTGTAACTGATTTATTAAGAGGTTAATTATAACTAGGGTTAATTATGAGTAGAGGGTATTTTAATAAATCCAATGATTAAAGAGTATCTTAGTAACTGACCAACCCTTTAGACACCTTTTATAAACCATCATAGATAGTCTAAGTGTTTTGTATGCCTACTAAAAATCTTGTATGCCGCCGATCAAAAAATAAATAAATCTTGTATGCCAAAAACAAAATTCTTAGCTTGTCACTATCTTGTCATAACCGAACTCTAGATGGCCGTTGGGCGTTGGGTTAGGAGAGAGCTTCTGCCAGCCCCCCATCCTAATTGAGCAATGTCAATGAAACCGTCTCGCGTTAGGAACCATTTTGCAGCGCAGTGGATCAATTGAAAGGGACTTAATCGTGTAGGTGTCTAGGATTCTAGGGCACTCTTGTGTAATTGTAGGGAACTGTCAAAGCATAGACCCGGCACTCCGGCAGTCGCAACTCTTCGTCAGTGCAGCAGGGTGTGAATTGCGGTCATATTCAAATTGGGTGTAAACATCCGTATGTGCATTATAAGTAGAGTGCACGAATTAAAGTCATCACCAAATTCTCTCCACGAACGATCTGAAAATTACTTTCTTCCTGAAGTCCAAATCAGTGAGTTTTCTTCTTCTTCCGTTACTAACGATTATTATTAGGGTTTCCTTTACTCCTCCAAAATTTAGGGTAAAAACTGATTCTGATTTTGTTCCCAGCATATAATAATTTCCCTTCTTTTGTTGAAATTTAGGTTTGTTAACTTAAAGATATCATGAATTGCGAGGTTTGCTCTCTTAAAGAACTGGTAAATTTTCAAAGTTCTTCACTACTAAAGTTTTTACTTCGTGAAAATCCCTGATTTTGATAATTTCAGTATATTCTATCACTTCAAAAACATTAGTGATAGGATTTTGACTGATTTATTCAAGTGTTGATGATGTAGGAGGTTGAACACTTTGAAATTGGGGAAGTATTACGCTGTAAGATCACTGAAATTTAGCTTATTATACTGTAATAATGAACTATTAAGAACTTGATGAATTTGGTAACTACAGGTGTGGTAATTAGCTTACCAAATATGGCATACCTTTACTCTTATAGCATGTTTTATTCCAGTAATTGAATTCCGTAATTGTGATCTATATTGGATTCCACATTGTAATTCAATTACCTGAACCAAACATTCTGTTAGTTGCTTGAGCAGTTTTCTACTCCCTCTGGTTGTTGATCCAAGCTTATATGGTGGTCAATAAGCTGTTTGTGGAAACCCATAGTTTGAATCTGAATTTAATTAGCATATATGTTTTGTGTTTTTTCAAATCCTGGAGATATTGTTTCAGTATCTTCGAGATTGGAGGGTTAGATTTTGTTTCAAGATATTTGTCTTGTTTGTGTTTAGGAGTTAACAGATCTTTCTTGTGCTGTCTGATCTCGGAGTCTAAGTTTTTTATTCTCAGTGACTCAGTATTTAATACCTAGTGGAGTATTGCTTTTACTGGTTACAACTATCATATCATGACTTTTGTTATTGATCTGATGACCAATGTTTGTGAAACTGCATGCAGGTATACTGCATACAATTGTGTTCCATAGGGCTTTGGGTCTAGTGCGTCCCAGAGATATTGACTCAGAACTATTCGAAATTACTTACGTAAGTGATTCTCAATTTTATAGCCATCATACTATATTGTCATATCTGATACACGATAGCATTATATTTGATGTTATCCCGCATCTTGTTACTTTGAACATGTGGATTTCATGTTATCCCTTATGTTGTGGCATGTATTGTCTCAAGGACCACTAAATGATTATTGCTGATGAGTTACACTCTGGAGGTTTTATGACCTTAGCCTTTTTTTTTTTGCTCAGGTGCAATGTGGAGATACTGAACTTGAAAAGAAAGTAGAGGAGAAGATTAACCAGTTTATTGGATGGGTAGAGAAACACCTGAACAAGAAAAGTCAGGTGAGAGCTACACTATTTGCTATTTTTAAGAGTTTGTGCGAAAATGTTTTTTTTAGCTGGAGTTCTGGTGGGGTAGCTGTAATGGCTATCGAGTGTCTTCCTGCTCCAGTCACCCACGACATGGCTTTTCGGGATATACTACCACCAACTCCTTCACATGAATCTCCCAGAACTGCTTTTTCTTGTTACTTCAATTGGATCAGAATCTTTGGTGCGTGATCTCATGATCTGACTGGATAGCATAGACAGCCTAAATGTGGTCCACTCTAATTTACTCCTGGTCCATCCTTTTAAATTTCTCGGTTATCTTCTTTAAAAAATTTAAGCATATGAATCGAATTATGCAGATATGTTTATCTTTCTATGAGGTGAAAAGCAAGCAGCCTACATGGTTCAGTAACAAACCTGAACGCGTGTATTGGGAACAGTGGCACATCAATTTGAATGTACAGCACCCAAAAGCACATACTATCAAGTCTCATCATTCGAAAGTTGTAGTAGATCCAGGAGGTGCATTCTCTTCTGAAATTTCTGTATGACTTGTTTGCTTCGTTGCGTTTTTGATATATCTTGTTTTGGTGTAATTTTGTTAACATATAGAAATTTTGCTCAACAGTTAGTGCGCTAGAGGAGAGAACTGTACGACGTGCGGCCTTAGAAGCATCTCTGCGTGAAGTACTATTTCAGATCATAAAGTTTGTCAATGAGAAAAAGGACCACATTCCACCAATACCAAACATCGAGGGTGTTACATTTCCATATGAAATTACTCTCCCAAGGTTAAATCTCTTTTCATCGTCTTCAAGCTTATCCTATAATTGATTTCTAGTTCCTCTAGTATCATCTTATTCCACAAGGTGTAAACTGTGCCAAATGCTCAAGAAACACCCAGTATGGGTTGAGCACATAGAAAGTGAACCTGATATCAACGCTTGCTAAGAAACACAAAATCCATATCCATGATGCATGTTTGTTTCCATGTAGTATGTTCCCTGGTTTTCTTTCTTTCTTGTGCCCTTATTTAACCCTTTACAGTTTACACTGTAAACGTGATTGTAATGTTTCAATATGCAACAGCATAGAAATTGGGAAATTCCTTTCTTTGACCAAGAGAGATCAATATATTTTATCAATCTTAGTTTGTTACTCTTGACACTCAATGTTGTTCTTTCCTTCAGCTCATCGGACTCTTCATTTGGGATGGACATGTTCAAGAGGATGCTTCAGACTGGTCATCCAGGAATGCTCGGTTGACCTTAACATAATAGTTTATGACTTAAAGCTATTTAGATAGGCCTCTTTATTCTTTTACTTGCTCATTTTGTGAATATGTAAAGAACTTGTGTAAGTGATATATTTGCTACACGATTGAACTCTATATATGCTTTTGTCAAAAGGAAAGAAAATCAATCATGGAACACGTAATCCACGTTGCATGGAAGTACTTTACTAGTATTTCCTCCACTCTAATGGCATCTACCATCTACTGGGGACAGAATCCGTAGCTTGTGCTTATGGGTGTACGGGGTATTAGCCAGGGGATCATGATTTCTGGAAAATCCCAATTACCTATTGAGACATTGAAAGCGAAAAGGAGGGGCCAAATCGGATGATAATAATGTGATAAGGCTATGATTCACGCTTGCTGGAAGGTTAGAACTCATCAAAACTTCTCTAACATCTACTTCCAACCATCTTATGCAAATCTAAATTCTTCCCACTTATATGCATAAATAAATAGATTGTATCATTAGAAACTGACACGATTCCTCGGTGAAAAAATTTCATCATATAGGTTGGAATAAACTATCCCCATCTATTTCAGTAGGTGGGCTTGGTATTAGAAAGAGTAATGAGCATAATAAAGCACTGCCTGTGAAAAGGGTCTGGAATTTATATGACCACCCCGATTCCATCTGGACCAGCATGTATCAAGATAAATATCTCAAACACCAACCAATTTTCCAAAGTCCTTATATCATTTCATCTTCTTCCGGTACACAATGAAGACAATTAGCTTCACTCATACCCACCTTCCAAAATCTTATTTCCCAGCGTGTGGAAAACGAATTAACAACCCTTATCCAGGCTAATTGGATTCCAAAATTCCCCAATCTAGACCCTATACAATGTCACCCTATCCAAACAGTAGCGAATATCATTGATCCTCTAACCCACAACTGGACACATGACAGTGTCGACACCCTTCCGCCACTCGCAAAACAAAAAAATTATAAACGTCCACCTCCCCAAACAACCCTCAGGATGAGATCACATGGCCACATTCAAAAACGGGAAGATACACCACCGCTTCCGGATACAATTTTCTAACCCGGGAAGTAAACCAACAACCCAACCAGAACCCCCTACCAGTCTCCAAATTCCTGTGGAATTTACCTTGTCCACCTAAAATACAGTTTTTCTTGTAGAAAGAAATCAATGAAGGTTTACCCACCTTCTCCATCTTATCTCGTATACAAATAATCAACTCCAATCTTTGTATCCAGTGCAACATTGAACCAGTGACGGCCGACCACCTGCTCCTACGATGCCCAATAGCAAGTATAGCTTGGAACACCCTCCTAGCTAGTTTGTCTCTCAAACAATCATCCTGGTAACAATACCCTTCCGACTTTTATAAGCCCCTAAACAATCATCACCCAACTCTTAAAACAACCATCCCCCTTCTACCATAATCTCTTTTTTTTTTCCTCTGGAGACCATAAATGAGTGTATATTCCGCCATTCCCAACCAACATCAGATGGTATTGTCTTGAGAGCTTTCAACCTGCAGCAGGAATTCTCCTGGGCAATGAGAACTCGTCCACCGGTTATTCCTAGCGACTCTTCGACTACGAACCCATCTAATGCCATCAGAAGAACAACAACAATCTCGGTGGGATGGACCAGCCCTACATTGGATTGAATTAAAATCAATACAAATGGTGCTGTCAGAGGACACCCAGCTTTAGCAGGTGCAGTCTTCATTTGCATAAACTCAGAGAAAAGAACAATTTTAACGCTAGCACAACAGCTCGGGATCACAACTGCCTTATCATTCGAAACCTGAGCCATGCTTCTGGCCTCCAGAGATGCAACATAGAGACAGTGGACGAAAGTCATTTTTGAACCGGACTCGGAAAACCTCATGAGATTTCTTACATATCCCACAAAGCCGCCTTGGTATATCTCAGGCATGATCACGGAGATAAAGCTTACAATGCGCCAAATACCTTATTGCGTTATACAACATAATTATAGAAAAGGCAACCAAACAGCTGATGGACTCGCTAATCACGCAACTGATGGAAGTCAGATGGAGAATTTGTCAACAAAAATATGGGACCAGGCAATCCCACTTTTTACTAACCAAATTGTACTAAATGACTCTATGGTTACTACTGATACACGTGTAATCTCTTTACCAAATTAATAAAAGGGAATTTTAAGAAAATGCTTGTGTGGGAAAATGCAATTAAAAAACTAACCCCGTTTTTTTTCAAAGTTTATTAAATCCCATGCCGTTAAGAAAACCGTCAGGCCCACCAAATTAGTAAAATCTTGTGGACTTGGTCAATTTCTCACATGAGGAAATGAGATTTCGTGGGCGCAATTACCAATCTACCCATAACTAATGAACGGTTCAAGATGAATCTGATAAAGATGTGACAGTTCGATTTTCTAGAACCCCTACCTTCCCATTTATCTCATTTCTTCTCCTCACCACTTCACCCTTCCAAAAAAAACAGTGGTTCCATTTCTTCAACTTTCTTTCCTTTTCTCGTCCTAATTCTTCCTCATTAAAAATCACACATGGCATCACCATTAAGATCATCATTGTCATCTTATGAAATCATGTAGTGATTGTTTCTGTTAAAGATTTAGTTATTTTGAGCTTTTTTTTTCCTTAATTTTGAATCAGTTTGCACCAACAACTCGATTGAAAGATAAAAAGATGAAGAATTTGAGGTTTTTATCATGTATCAATTTCTTTTGCTAATTCATGAAGTGGGTAGTTGTACCTTAAATGAATTTATGATTCTTCAATTTCAATTGATTTAATTAGGATTTTTAGGGTTATTTTTTTTTTCTTCTCCAAATCCAATTTTGCGGTTTTCTTGGCCAGATCAACAACAAATGTTTTTTCAGTGGAATCTGTATGTGAATGTGGGGGAGGAATTTCAGTGGAATCTGTATGTGAATGGTTTTCTCAACAAATCTGATTATGGTAGTTGTGATGGTGGTGGAGATTTGGGTGGTTGGAGATGGTGGTGATGATTGTGAAGAGGAAGAAGATGGTGATGGTTTTATAGATGCAGATGAGTTTATTATTCTTTGGGTGGTAATCATCAGTTTAAGTTTTGATCATGATGAGTTTATTTACATTCACTTGTTAGAAGATTAGCTTGGTTTTTGTTTTGATCGGTAATTAGGGCTTGTGTTCATGTTTCAAAATTGATCTTTATGTTAAATAAATATAAATCATTTATGGGTTTTCTTAATTTCTTCTTATTAATCAATTATAACCCTAATTTTCGTGATATTGTATGCTTGAGTGTGTTAACAGGTTCTTTGAAACCTGCAAGTTAGATGATGCAAGGGTAAGCAATTGAAATTGACATCAAACTGGGTGTTTGGGATCTGATAATTGTGTACGTATATGGTTGTTTGAATCTAAACAATTGATTTCTACTGATTGTAATTGAAGTTGACATCAAATTTGATGATTTGATTAATGTTTGAGTGACACTAGTTATGATTTAACTAGGTAGTGATTCAACCTTTTAGCACTGTTTAACTTGGTCCTAATTTTAACTCGGTCCTAGTAAAAAGATTTAGGGGCTTAATTGTCTTTTTATGGGGTGAAATAACTGCCATATATACATTAAAAGTCAAGTTATGGGTATTTAATAAACCTTAAAGAAAACATGGATATTTTTTTAATTGCATTTCTCCTAACGGGCATTTAATTAAAAACCCCTTAATAAAATCGTAGGTTTATGCTTCAAAAAAAAATTCCACATGTTTTTGATAAACCTAATACAAATTAGGGGTAATTTGTAAATAATGTCCTCGTAAAAAAATGGTCGGTGTGAAACGATGTGTTATTAGATTCTGTTTTATATTCCTCTCTATCTGATTTGATTTGATATAACAATGAATCCGGAAAGAAATCGGAAATTAGAAGCTGAATTGATGTTTTAACGAATCAGGAAATGGTCGCTTTTCATTGTCAATTCTTCGCCATTTTTCTTTTCACATCATTATTACAGACCCTAATTTCATATACAGTCACAGTCACAGAAGCAGCAGTATTTAATATTTCAAATTTACTTAATCATCCTCTTAACCGCCGTTTGCATCAAGATCTTCCTCCTCCTCCTCCTCCTCCTCCTCCTCCTCAGTCTTCTCCTTCTCATTTCTTGAAGGTATGTTTAGATCATTCAATCAGGTTAATTTGTTAATTGATTGATATTCAGAAATAACCCTTAATTAGAATGTTAATTAAATTAGGGAAAAACCTTAATTAGTTGAAACTGATTTATCTATTATACTTTGAATTATTAGGATGTTTTGAAGGTGATATGTGGAAGACAGAATTGGACGTATGAGAAAATTAGGGTTTTCGATGTTGATATGAAAAATGTGAAAGTTGGGAGTTTGCAGAGATATGAGTTTTGAGTAAAGTTTGCAAAGAGTGATTTGGAGTTTAAATTTTCAGATGAAGTGAATTCATGGAAAAAACAGAGGAAAAGGGTGGATTTCGTTCTTCGGTTCTTCGGGCTAGTTCAAAAACAGCATTAAACAAATTTGAATTAGAGGGTCCATTTGAATTACATATGGATGGGGATGACCAACTGTCGCTACTGTTGCCGGTATGTTAATGGAAATTAATCGGGGTTTTATCTTATTATGGTTTTGCTGTTGTTCTGCTGTGTTAAGATAATAGACTGCATTTCGTACTCTGATTTGTTTAGTTACTCAATTAGTTGCTCAAAGAATTGGAGAACCCAAGTTACAGATTGCGATTCAAGGATAGTAACATAGCTAGTTTGAGAATTTTTTGCCCCAACTCAGTAGCCCATTTGAGTGAATGCTCGCATTATGCACTAGGGATTTTGTAGTTCTCAACATCTGAGATGTAGTTACTTTGAGAAGAATGTCAGCGAACTGATGAACTGATCTAGATGTGGTTTTTACTCTTGAGACAAAATTTCCTTCTAATGTAGCTTTGGTATGTCACAGTTAGCAACCATCTATCCTTCTAATATACCAGTCTATATGTTATATTGGTTACAACTTTCTTTATTCAATCCATGCTCTGTAGTTAAGGATGTTAATTCGTTCTATATTTTCTCCTGGAGGACTACTCCCTAACAATTACGTGAGGGAGGATTCTGATTGCTTGTTTTGTGTATATTTTTTTAGATGTACGATGTTTATAAGCATATCATATTTTCCAGGGTATTTGATTAGTGTTAGCTATGTCTGATACTTCGAACCCTGGTTTGCAGTTGAATACCACACACACAGGTTTAAAACGAGTGCGTGTCGGTGAAGGCATCACAGTAAAGATAAAAGAGGCTCAAGGGATTTCCTTTCATGCTTCAGATTTTGGCTTAGCAATGAATAGAAGTTCAGAAGTTAAGGAAGACAGAGGACAGTTTTGGCCTCTGAAGCCTTCTTTATGCATACCATTACCTCCTATACAAATTTTAGGATCTGCAGCTCTAGCGGCGTACAGAACTCGCAACTCAGATGCTCACGTTGAAACTACATTCTTGTCCAAGGATATGATTGAATTGGTACCAGAGAAGTGTTACACTAGACATTCACAGAAAAGGGGTGCATGCCCTTTTGGCTCCTTAACTTCTAGGTTGGCTTCACTAGAGAAGCTCATGAAGGGATTTCTAGGCGACAGAATCAAACAAAAAGGATTGTCAAGTTTTCTCAAAGCTAAGATTTCAGCATCAACTGTTATTAGGTTCCAATTGGAGCTGGAAAAAGATGTTAATTACAGTGACACATCTCGGCGTACAATAGCAGAACGGAGAACAAAGCCCAAGGTGGAACGGCTTTCCTTTGAGTTAGTGGCCAGAGTAGAAGCAGAAAATTTGAAACCTATGGTGGTGAAGAAGGTCCGACCTTTTATCGCTGCTGAATCAGCGGCCTGGAGTATTCTGATGTCTAATATTTCCTTTACGAAATTCTCATCTGTATTAGTACCTCCCGAAGCTCTAACATTGGACGTGAAGTGGTAAACACAGAAAGAAGTGCTTTGTATACTACTATTATCTTTTGAATGTATAATTTTGAAGAATTTACAGGTAAGTTCATCTGGAGGGGTTGTTTTTTTGATTTTGTTTTGATATATTTCTTTGTATTGGGCTCTTCGTCTCTCTCATTCTACAATGGACAGATAATGAGAAGGCTTTCAGCGAAAAATGAAGAAAAAGATATTGTAGTGTTGTAAAATAAGATTCTCTAAATTGTAATGATTTGATCATCTCCTTTGAAAATAGTATCTTTAGGTATATATTCTGACGTCTGATGCCCATCTCTCGTTGAATAGGATGAAATTAATATATAACTATGATTGCTGAGAATTAAGAACAAAGGATTCTCTGAAATAGAAGATGGAATTATAATTGAGAGTCAATTACGTGCTCTTCTATATAAACTAGTTGAACACGTGTACAATTGTAATTGTCATTTCTTTAAAAAACCAAATATTAAAAAAGCAAAATTGCAAAATTCCTGCAAATTAAATTGAATTACTCACTGCAGTGGATACGAATTAATTCTCAAATTTAAAATAGTTTAGTGAATTATTGAATCAAAATGTTATTACCAGGCTAAATCAACCCCAACTAGCTACTCTGTAGTACAAGATTGGAGTTGAATGCGTAGAGAAGAAAAAAATAGAAGTTGCAATTCTTGATAGATTTTGTGGGGTCTGGTCAGTTTGGCTATCCTAGCCTTGTATATAAAAGGAGCCTTAGCTACTCTGTGGAAGATTGGAGTTGAACGCATAGAGAAGAAAAAAAATAGAAGCTGCAATTCTTGATAGATTCTGTGGGGTCAGGTCAGTTTGGCTATCCTAGCCTTGTATATAAAAGGAGCCTTACTTCATAGAAATTCTGTATCTTTTTTTTTTTTGTTGGTGAAACTAAAATTATGTACCACTACCTACAATACACCACAACTACAAAGAAGTTCTTCTTACAGTAGCAGGGGACTATTAATTGACTGTTTGTTATATGTTAAATCATGCACAGAGTTACAATATATATATGGAACTGATGAACTTGGTGGAGGAGTGTTGGAATCTTACAATAATGAACTGCAACGTTAGATGTATCATAATAATATATAAATAACTGAATCAAAACAACTCTACCACGGATAACTACAAGGGCAGAATCACAGGTTCAACAAGTTGTCCTTAGCACATTAGTTCTCGGGTATATTCGAGAAGAGCAATGCTAAACCCCAACTTGACGAAGATGTGTCCAGGATAAGACTTCCGATATAGCTTGTATTAGCACAATACAAACTACCCACTCTTGAACTTCGTAACAGGGAAGGAAGGAAAATAAACACTCAAAAACGTAAAACAAAGCAAGAAGATGGTGAAAAGAAGACAGAATAGTAGCCGCTTCTGGGATATCTTAAAAACAGTTTTTTGAGTTGTATTTATAGGAGAAAGTTAATTGCAAACCAAGTTAGGTTTAGATTTTCCTATAAAACAAGGTTTTGTTTCTTGTAAAACAATTAAAACCGAAAAAGGAATTTCCCATAAATAAAACTCTTTAGAAATTAATTCCAAAAATAATTTCGTATATACATGGGACTTGGTGCATGGTATTCACACATATGGCATGGGCTGGGCCATGTATTGTTTGCAAGTTACTTGCAAATCAAATTAGGTTTAGGTTTTCTTATAAAACATTTGTTTCTTATAAAACAATTAAAACCGAAAAAGGAATTTCCCATTAAATAAAACTCTTTAGGAAATTAATTCCAAAAATAATTTCGTGTAGACATAGGACTTGATGCATGGTATTCACACATATAGCACGGGTTTGGCCATGTATTGTTTGCAAGTTACTTGCGAACCAAGTTAGATTTAAGTTTTCATATAAAACAAGGTTTTGTTTCTTGTAAAACAATTAAAACCGAAAAAGAAATTTCCCATAAATAAAACTCTTTAGGAAATTAATTCCAAAAATAATTCGTGTAGATATAGAACTTGGTGCATGGGATTCACACATATGGCATGGGTTGATTCATGTATTGTTTGCAAGTTACTTGCAAACTAAGTTAAGTTTAGGTTTTCTTATAAAACAAGATTTTGTTTCTTGTAAAACAGTTAAAACCGAAAAAGGAATTTCCCATAAATAAACTCTTTAGGAAATTAATTCCAAAAATAATTTTTTAGACATAGGACTTGGTGCATGGTATTCACACATATGACATGGGTTGGGCCATATATTGTTTGCCCACCCATTCTACCCACGTTTCACATACTATCCATATGAGAATAGTTATATAGTGAACATCCTTCTCTAGATTACCCAATGTGGGACTAAACTAAAGAGTTTCATTCACTAAAGGAAATGAGTGAGCATCCATAAAACCCTTAGATCCTAAGATCAAACCACACCAAGACCAACAAAACATTTATTTAAAACCCATTTTCTCCAACAAGGAGTTCATCACCATTTTGGTCGTTGAAGCAGTAGGGTTGTGTTTGATCTTCTGGAGTAACGACCATACCTCAACCAGACCATATCTTTCTCTTCGGTTTGATTCTCTTTTAGTTGGCATTATTCCATGATCACCCATTAGGTTCTGTCGTGGCAAACAGATACCGCTAAATCTAACGTTATGCTTCTTCTTTACCTGCAACGACGACTAATAGTGTTGGTTAATCAAATGATTAATTCATGGACCTAGTTAAGCTGTGTTTTGGCAATTTCTTACTATGGTGTATAAAAGTCCTAAACTGAAGTGTCTTTAGATGTATAACATGTAATTAATCCAAATGCTCTATGAGATATATGAGCTGTGAATCCCTTATGTGAATGTTATCCCAATTTTAGTATTGACTTCCAAACGGAATTGTAGAAAGGGTTTCATGCAACGCTCAATCTGAAAATGAGCGTGCGTTATACGGCTATACCCAACCAGATGCAAAACTTAAAATTTTAAGTGATATAGTATTTAGTTTCTTT
Organism: Papaver californicum; assembly: GCA_023531435.1. NCBI lineage: Eukaryota > Viridiplantae > Streptophyta > Magnoliopsida > Ranunculales > Papaveraceae > Papaver > Papaver californicum. Next base: position 11,688,895 of record JAJJMC010030977.1, on the reverse strand, counting down.
GAATTCGAAATACTTGTAGGATCAATATTGTGGACTTGTAGGATCAATATTGTGGACTTGTAGTCTCCTAAATCAGGGACGAGTCTTGTGAGGGGCTAACTGAGGCTCCATCCAGTCCCTTAATTTGGTTGGAATTTTTTTGAACGATTTTTTAAGGACCAACCCATTTTTGATGGGACCCTTATCTACTTTGTCCATATTCCCTATAAAGCTAATGGGTGTTCTAATATGATGCAATAACTAAGTTATCCTTTATTAAATTAATACTAATCTAACCTAAACTCTAACCTTGATCATATATAAACCTAAATCTAAATCTAAAACCTAATTCTATTACCAAAATTAGAATTGTTCTACTCCTTTTTTTTCACTCTTCTTCTCATCTATAACCTAATTTAGTAATCACTTTCCTTTTTCGTCAACAAGTGGCTAAACTGAACCATGGTCTTCTCAACATTGTTAAAGAGATGATTGATGAAGTAGTTCAAGAACTTGTACCACAAAATGAAGAAAAACCAGTTGTTGATGGTGGAGGAAAAATCGAGACCCAAAATAAAGAATCAAAGGCTGAATCTTCCAGTTGTCATGTTAGAAGGTAATACCCAAAAAACCCATTTATTCCTATGTGTTTTTTCACTGTTATTTCGACTTGAAATCATAAAAATTAGTGTTCAATAAGTAGTACCAGTGAAAAATTTGGTTAGGATCACTATCCAAACTTTCTGTTAGGAATAAGACGAAGAGTAGTTCGGTTGAGAATAAAACCAGGGGCAACAAAATGTTCGGTTGACAGTTTTTTTTCTTTCCATTTGCGAACATTACTCTGTTTTTGGTAATTTTGTGTTGTTGTTACCCGAACTTTGTGATTCTTAACCGAACTTGTTATTCGGTTAACTCGATGAACACCATTAATAGCCGAACATTTACATTTGTTTATCCATGTTAGGCTCCAAAAGAAGGTAAAGGCAATAAAAAAGGAAAATGAAAAGGCTGCAATGGATGGAATGGATGAAGTTTTTTCTCCGAATGAAAAGGCTGAAATTCTTTCTCGTCCTCTTTTCATTTAACCAATAGGAGTTTTTGATGTACAAATATACCAAATGATGCTGGATGATCGTATTTTTCACAAATTATGAACAATCCTGATTCTTTGTGGAACAGTGATGACAATACCCTCAACTACGTTATTGTTCCATCTTCGGATAAAGGATGCGAGGAAAAAATAATTTGGATGATGGAGGCTGATCCAGATTTTGATCCGAGACTCTTTTTTAGGGAAAAGGATTTCTCCTTCAACCGATACTACAACGAAGTTGGTGAGTACATTAGTCTAGTTGAGGAAGATGAAGTTGTTGATGAGCCTAAAGAGAAGGAAAAGGAGAAGAAGAAGAAGCGAGTAAAAGTTGCTTAGACCAGGACCAAGTCGAGAGTAACAAGGAGTGGAAGAATTTCATGAGATCAATGAGATTGATCAATTTGAATATTTATGCTTTGTTTTTTTTTTTTCGTTTTTCTCGAATAATTTAAGTTATTTTGAACAATTTATCTGAACAATATGTAGTAAGTGATGAACATGGTATGTTATTTTGTTGTTGGGTTTCAATTTATGTTGAAAGAGTATTATGAAGTTAGATGAGTGAATTTTCGGTTGGCATCGTTTAAATTTTTGCAAAAAAAGAGAAACAAACATTTATGTTTCATTTGAATTATAGAGTTCGGCTAGTCATAGAAAATTTTGATCTAGCCGAACAATTGGTTTGGTTTAGAAACCAAGTCTTCGGTTTCCATCGTTTTTTTTTTTTTTAACAACAGAGAAATGTTTGGTCTCTAAAGGGAATTGAATTTTCAGTTGAACAATAAATTAAAGAGTTCGTCTAGGTATAACAATTTCGATCTAGCCGAACTTATAGGTTGAAGATAAATTATCTTGTTTTTTTTGAAAAATAGATCCGTTGGGGCCTCTCTCTATATAAATGTTGCACCCTCTAACTCATTTTGCACAAAATTTTCTCGTATGAACTTCTATTTTTGACACCAATACTCTCTCTTCCTCCCATTTTTTGCATTTCTAATAACAAATGAAACCGTTCACCGTTGAGGACGATATAATGCTTGTTAAAGCTTTCATTCCATCTTACCGTGAAATGCCTCATGAACATTATTCGATGTTTTGGAAGAGAGTGAAAGAATTTCATTTCGAATTAGATGGGAACCCTAAAACCCGTAAATGGTTAGAATTAGCCGAAAGATTTGAAATGCTACAATATATGTTATGAGAATACATTAGAATACTCTGTTGGGTAAAGCGATATCATCTCAGAGCTAATCCTGAAGAGAAAGTGAGTATTTAAACACGATCCTTTATCTTGTGAATGGAGTATTATTGGTTTTTAATACTAACTTGTCAATTATTTAATTTTTAGAGTGCTAGAGTTCAATCTCTTTGGGGAATACGTCATGGTGGAATAACATTCGAGCACGAGCTATGTTATACATATTTGAAGACATATGTCCCGATATTTCTTATACAACTAGAATGTGAATGGAGGTAAAGATAGCCGAACTTTAATAGTTTCAGCCGAACATTTTTAGTTTACACACTTTTCGAAAAATATAGTTGTTAGGAACAAGTACTCTATATATACCCAGCTACTAGCTCACGTTTAAAATCACATCTTCACTTAAAAATGGCAGTCACTAATGCTAGATTTACTCTAGATGAAGATTTATCTCTTTGCACAAACTATGTGCTTTTTTATCTAAATAAGGGTGAAGAACGATGTCAAAATTGTTTAGTTAGTACGAGTTATTGGGGTAGAATTCTTGAAACCTTCTGCACCAAAACAGGTAATCCTAATAACAGGGATTGTCCGACGTTGTTTTGTAGATTTCAAACTATAAGAAAATAAGTCAAAGAGTTTATAGCTTTAATTCGGGTTGTCAATCGATATCGACTTAGGGGTGAAACCAATGCTGATGTTGTAGTGCGAGCTCGAGAGGAATGGAGAAGATAGAAAGGAAATAATTTTGAATACGAAGATTATTATGACATCCTTCGTAGGTTTCTCGTAACACGTATGGGTTGTTGAAGATGCTAAAAATATACCGATTTCTATATTTGTAATTGTGTGTTAGTAGAAATATTGGTTTCTAGGTTTCTCATTGTGTGTTATTAGAAACATTGGTTTCTAGCCTTGTAATTCAGTGTTAGTAGCATATTTAACAAACAAAAAATGAAACTCTTGTGTAATGTTCAGCTAGGTATAAAATGTTCGGATAAGAATTATACAATCCAGAGTAATGTTCGACTAAGGGGTTTCAAATCAAACCTAGCCGAACTGATGACACGAAAAATCCTTGGACAAATCATAATTGTTCGGCTGCCTGCTATAAATAATTCCTAGCCGAACTTCTGACACCAAAAACCCTGGTAAATTTTGTGAAGTTCGGTTACCTGCAATACTCTTTATATAACCGAACTTCTGACACAAATTGAGCTTGTATTTTTTTAAAAAGTTCGTCTAGAGTTTAAATTAATATTACTAGCCGAACAATACTCTGGATTGTGCAATTACTAGCCGAAATTCTACTCTTCATCCGAACATTTTGTTCGGTAAGGTCGATACTGTCACTGCTGCTAGGCGAACCTTTTACCAAAAGATAATTCAAATTCAACAAAAAGAATTCTTTCATTCAAAATATATGGTCTTCAAAGCACATTTAGTTCAATTGCATGTCTAATTCACTCAACTACAATTGGTTGGTAATTATATTTTTTTGAGACGTTTTCAAAGCTATCCACATATCCATATTTTCCTTATACAAATTACACCAACTCTTCATATCGTCGGTATTAAATCCTTCCCAATAGGAAGTTTAGCATAACAGAGGAATTGGAAATTCGGGTTTCAAACGGAGACCGATGAAGTGGTTTCCTCCACCAATGCAATGAACACTATTCGATGGAGTTGGACACCTTTCTTTGATTTTTGGGTGAATGAAGCACTATAACCTATTGAGAAATAATGAACCACAAAATTGAATGCGTCGACGAGCAAGTGCCCACAAATTGGCATAGTCATCCAATGATCCCGTGTAATAGGATTGCCTCCCTGTAGACGACTTTGATAATTTATAAACTCAAAGTTCACCCCACCATCCAACCCTCCCATCATTGTCTTGTAAAATACGGGTTTCTCCTGTAGTTTCGTCAACAACCATTGTATTCCTTGGCACAGTACTGAAACGACCCTAGTTGTCCGACCGTAAAATGAAAACCACAATTGCCATCACCAGGGACGTCGTCGGTGGATATGACGTACCCATGAATGATTTGAGGTAGTTCTTCCAAGTACGCTATATCAACAAATGTTCGCTTTAGATTCACGTCTCCAATAGGTGGTTCGCTTGACGGCGATGAAAACATCGGACCTTTTTTCTTCATATCACGTTCACTTGGTTCGTCTTTTCCCTCACTACTCCAACCTCGTTTGTTTGATTCTTCGGCGTACATTGATGCAGTGTACTCGTGACCCGAAGGATCTCTATGATTAGCGTGTATGTCACCATGCTTCTTAGCCAAAATCTTTGCATACTTCCTCTCTTGTTTCCTTGTTTTTTTTGGTGTTTGGCCTACCTTTGGGCTTGCACTTTTCCGGTTTATAAACATTCGCCATAGTGTGTGGATAAATGATGGCCCTCATGTCATCCCAAAATATTTATCGTTGGATTTTGTTCATCTTGCGGTACATCCCGAGTATGGTTCTTCCATATTCGGTATCAACAAACTCTTCTCCGGGCTCTTCCCTGGGAGGGTTGGAAGTTGATTGTTTCCAAAATGGATTAATATCGTCAAAAGGAATGACACCATGTTCATACTTTACTATAATATAGCGACAAGGTAATCCCATCGACTTCTTCATGTTACAAACACACACCTCGTCCGGCTTGATGTCTTAATCCTTAATCAAGTCGACTTCTACCATCAACTTTTTAATACACACATGAGACACGTTATAATTGATTCCCTTGAGAAATAGAAGATCAACCCATTTCTAAGTCTTTAAGATAAGGATCTTTTGGAACTTCTCTTTGATCCTATCCATGTCGCAAATGAAGTAATTTTCCATAGCATCAAACACCGACACAAAAATTATCAATACGTCCAAAAAGATTTTTCTTCAACCGGTGGTGATCCGACTCTGCCAAAGTCATTGCTTGATTGCCCAAGTGTTTGTATTGGTTGGTAAAGGCATAAACAAACCTCTCTTTGTGCGGTTCCAACCATTGTCTCAACAAATACGGTATCATATTCGGGTACTCGGGGCTAGTCCAATGCCCGATTAACGTCGCAATATTTAGATTGTAATCATCCTCGGTAAGAGACCAAGTCAATGAGTCTCATTTATTGGAGAAACAATCTCATTTTGCTTCATTTAATTCATATTGTTTGTCATATTCCTCTTTCGCATTGGCTTGTTCATCTTCCGATAGCTTCTTTATCTCATCATAACCTCTCTTCTTTGGTGGTAGAATTTGAGCCTTACACCTATGCCTCACATTACACCATATGTGGAACATACATAGAAGATTATGTGCTAACGGGAAGACTACCTTTATTGCATTCATTAATGGGACTTCGTTATCGGTGACTATAACTCCAGGAATATCATCACCTTGGAAGATTGACCTCACTTGTTGCAGCGTCCAAGTGTAACTAGGCCCCTGCTCATCCTTCAAGAAAAAAAAAGCCACGCTAAATGGTGACTTTATCGACGTGCGCCAAACAACATTCAACAATGGCATCTCGTACTTATTAGTCTTGTAAGTGCAATCCATTATAAGAACTTGGTAAAAACATTGCGCCAACTGAATACACATGGGATGCGCAATAAAAAGATGTGTTATTTCTCCATCTGGACCTACTTTCTTTTGAACGACGTATTTTTTCTGTTGTGCAATATAAAAAAATTGTTGCATTACCTTCCTATCTCTCCATTCCATCTTTTTCAATGATAGACACATATTTGTGTCTGTATTAGTCCCGAAATTATATATTGTTAGTATTTTATTTTGCACTAATTTGGTTAATTGTTATGTTTTTAGGTATTTTTGAAAAATAAACAACTATGGAAAATTGGGCTTAAAAAGTGTTAAAGGCACCCAAGAAAAGTGTTAAAGGCACCAGGAGAAATTGATAAAGGCACCCCAAGGAAATTGATAAAGGCACACAAGCTTTTGATAAAGGCACCCTCTTTTGAAAATCAAATTTTAGTTTTGGCGGGTAAACTTGTTCTTTCAAAACTCTCGAGCTGTAAAGATTAAAGGGATATTTACAATTCGTCAAGACAAGAATATTTTCTTACCTATTTAATAGGATTTGTACTTGATTCAGAAACTCAACCAAATCTTGTTAGTTGCGCTAAAAATGGAAAAAAGATGATTCCTGTCGCTGTGAAACACAAGGAAATATCCTGTGGGATTTGATTCTCAATTTTTTGGATAAGGATATATATTTTATCGAGTTGGGAAATATCCAATGAGTTTTACTGTCAAGTTTTAAAGAAGAAACAACATCAACAGAGTTAAGGAAAACAGAAGAAAAAAAGGAAGAAAAAAAATATCATCGAGATTATCTTCCATCTGCCAAAGATGTGATCATTAATTAAAAGATATTTTCAAAAATTTGAAGAGGTATTGATGTTGTATTATAAATAGGGAGTCAAACAGAGAGTTCGGGGAGGAGGATAGGCCATAAAGAAAGAAAAAAATCAATCCGAGAAAAGTTTCTGTTGCTGCTCAATGAAGAAGAAGATGAAGAACATAAGGCTTTAGAGAACTGTCGCTGAAACCGTCGCCAATTACACCCCTTTAGTGACGGTTTCTTCAACAGTTCCAGCTACAATTCTGGGTTTAACGTCACAAAGAGTCTGTGCTTTTCCAACTACTCTAGAAGTCTGTCGTTTAACTCGATAGGTACTTCTATTGTTTCACCGACTCAATTGGTTTGTGCTTTATTATAATTTTCTTATAAAAACATTAATAAAATGTTTTCTTCTTCTATTCTTTTTACGATGACTGGGTAGATTTCTCCCCTAGGATTAGAGATGAGGTCCTACTATGAATCCTAGCATGGTGTGATCATTTTTTATATAACGATTCTCTTAGTTCTATTTTCTTGTTTAATCATGATAGTAATTTTTTTCATGTGCCCTAATGCTTTATTAATGTGATGTATTTTCTTTTCAGAGACTAGCATATCATAGTGGGGAAAATTACTAGTATTTTGAGAGATATAAATTAAATTAAAGCAATCTATTTTACAAGACGCAAATAGTTGTCCTAAGCCGTCTTGAGTAATAATATAGAGAATGGTTGAACACATCTAGTACGCATAGCAGTGATGAATCTCGAGTCCTAGGTTTTATTTCATTTGTAAATCATTTTAGTATTTTAAGCTTTTTAGAATTTTAGAAAAACAAACACCATAATTGTTATTAGCACAATAATTGACTAAAAACTAGAAATTACGATTCTGAAATCCCTGTGGAATGAATCGTGCTTGCATATTGTCTCATCGACAGCCGTGCTCTTGCGGTACATAATTAAAATCCCATCAAGTTATTGGCGCCGCTGCCGGGGATTTAGAAACTGTGATTTTAAATTTTTCTTTAATTTGATGTTAATTAGTTTAGAATTTTTTTTATTTTATTTTTATTTTCTCTTTTAGATTTTACTTGAGTATTTTTCTTAGCTTTGATGTGCAGGTGATCTTTTACATTTACTGTTGAAATTGCTTACCAAAAAAGGTAAGTAATATAACCTAGTTTTTATTTCGTTTTTTTTTTTAGATTTTCATTTTGTAAATAAGTAAATTAAATTTTTTATTTTTGTATATAAAAAAAAACATGTGCACACATATCATTTGTACCGTCCGCTACCATTTCAAAGAGGGTTTTGCTAGATTTTTCATTCAAAACCAATACACACATATCCCGTTTTGCATTTTCTCTAGCCCAACTTTTTGCTTCATCGGGATTATCCCCATGTCTATATAGACCAAAAAAAAGTTATAAAAACTTGACAATTTTCTTTGAAACACCTAAGTACACATAAACTGGTAACCTACCAAGTCATTCGCATAATGATGCGATATATCATCGTGCATAATATCAACAGGAGTAGGTTGATCCCCTGGAGTGATTTTTCTTCCTTCTCTTGGTCTCCCCTGTCTCTATTGCTAACACTCCCATCCCCCTCTCTGACTTTCCAGCTCTCTATTTATACCCCATTGTCTCTTTAATAATCGAATCAAATCTTCCAAATATTATCATATTTTAATCACGGGATTTTTTTTTTCTGATCTTTTTCCCCAAATCACACTCGACTTTTTAATCATCCTGCTTTGTTCCCTTTTGATCAATGAATGCTCTGATTTGGTATGGAGAGAATAATATCAATTTATTTCCTGTTTTGGTTTCAAATCACGTAAAATTATTTTGTTTCCTGATTTATAATGATGACGTGATTAATCTTCCTGTTTTGCTGATTCTTTCCATTCCAACCTATCTTCTAGACATGGTAAGAATTAGATCTTGTCTTAAATGTACAAAATAACCCAAAATCATGCAAACAGATTCACGCAGAAGGGAGGAAATAGTTTTTCCCGCCAAAGAAACTCTTTTGAATTCAAAAGTGGGTGCCTTTAGTAGAAGTATGGGTGCCCTTATCCAAGTCTTGGGGATGCCTTTATCAATTTGTCTGGGTACCTTTAGTAATTTTCTTGGGTGTTTTTAACACTTTTTAAGCCCAATTTCCGCAATTGTTTATTCTCCAAAAATATCTATAAACACACGAAATACCATAATAAGTACAAAAATGAGTACCAACAATATAGAGAATTGGGATCAAATTAGAAACAAAGAAATGTGTCTATCGAATACCCCCAAACTTATTATATGCTAGTCCTCGAGCAAATCTAATCTAGAAAAATCCCAACTCACTGTCGCAGGCATCACGATTGCACTTAGTGTGTGCAACAAGCCTTTGAACCCCTAGGTGACCCTAATTGACGAGTTTTGTCTCGTGAGGGTTTACAAAGAGGTATACCCACAAAACCTTTACTCCAAACTCTAACTACTTGTGAATGATTGGGGGTAGACACTAAACAAGCTATTTAGTTGGCATACTAAATTCTCCGCCTATAAGAATTATTACCCTATATGAGTCCAATTGTAGTACACGAGTTTGCACTCAGCGTACCAAAATTCATATAAGAATGCAAAACTCTACTCAAATAATCATCAAATGTTCCAGAACTGAATGAAAATTATCAACATTCACATTGCTCGGAATCAAATTCAAACACATGGATAGATTAGAGGATGGATATAGAAGTAATGAATGGTGCACATGTTGACTAAGGTGAACGGTGTTTCCCATATCTGTCAGAATGTCACTGCCAAGATGAATCCTAATGGATTGAGATACGCTCCCACTGGTCTTAAACCGTATACTAATATCGACTCAGCCGGTATATACAAGGGCCCCAGCGGTCGATTTATTGAAATAAAATAATTATCTTTATATTATTATATGTACTGACAACATGATTTGATCAATTTGAATCCAAGCGCATGCTCCTTATCAACATCTTATATGATAGTTCTCATGGATCCTGCTTTCCACGCTTGCTTAGGCGACGAAGCAGGGAGAACACACACATATTGCTATCAAAATGTCAATACAATTTTATTTTTTTGAATAATGGTCTAAATAATACAGTAATGGGGCTTGATATCAAACACTCTACTTCATCCTAGCGGTGATAACAATTCGATACTGGTGCCACACCAAATCACTTAGAGAAACACAAAAAAAATTGCAAAAATAAAAACAAAAGGTGATATGGTCGAGATAGACTCCGAGATATGCTTGTTCGATGAATATCATGTTATTTCTAACACCTGAGTGCATCCTTCAATGAATAGACCATTTAGATGGGCACACCAATTCCTATAGATAAGAGATATGTTTCCATCTACATAGAATGATTAGCGACATCTTGAATTGCTCACAAGTTTCTAAAATTTGGAGTTTTATTATTTTAACTAAAAGTTTCTCCCTTACCCCCAGACTTAACCTAATATTTTCCTCAATGTTTCAAATTAAAGTGCAATACCAAAAATATAGTTAACTAGAGGAAAGAGGTAAGTCAGAAAGATAGTACCTGGGTGAAGCGTAACAATCTTTCTTTGGAGAATAAGACAACAAATAAAAACAAAAACCTACAAAAAATTACTAATGTACAACAACATCCTTGATGGTCAATCAAGGTAAGCAGGGTCCTCCAGAGGGACCTCCTCAACATCACCTGCAGTAAAAAGCTCTAAAAAGTACCGTTAACTTTTGAAGAACTACTACCATCCAGTGTCTCAATCTCAATAGTACCATGAGGAAAAACTATGCGAACTATAAAAGGACCGGTCCACCGAGAGCGTAACTTCCCGGGGAATAGATGCAAACGGGAATCATATAGAATAACTTTTTGACCTGGAGAAAATGACTTTCTAAAAATATTTCTATCATGCACAAGTTTCATTTTGTTATTATACTCTTTAGCACTATCGTATGCATCTTTACAAATCTCATCCAACTCATTGAGCTGGAGCTTCCTGTGAGCTCATGCCTTATCAAGCGAAAAATTAAGTTTCTTTACATCCCAATATGATTTATGCTCTATCTCGACGGGCAGGTGACATTCCTTTCCAAAAAACTAGACGATAAGTTGAAAATCCAATGGAGGTCTTAAACGTTGTACGTTAAGCCCATAAGGCATTAGCAAGCCTCAACGACCAGTCCTTCCGATTAGGATTAATTGTTTTCTCTAAGATATGTTTAATCTCCCTATTGGAAACCTCTACCTGACCACTAGTATGTGGGTGATATGGGGTAGTTACTTTGTGGGCAATACCATATTTCTTTATCAAAAGCCTAAATGGTCAATTACAAAAGTGTGACACTCCATCATTAATTATAGCTCGGGTGTACCAAAATGTGCAAATATGTTATCATTCAAAAGTTGGACCACAACCTTGTGGTTATTTGTTCTATACGAAACCGCCTCAACCCACTTAGACACATAGTCTACAGGGACAAGGATGTAAAAATAACCAAAAGAATTAGGAAAAGGACCCATAAAATAAATGCCCCACACATCAAAAACTAGGATAAGGTTCAAAAGCATCATGTTTTTACGGGAAATGGTTCCTAACTTCTGGCAACACTCACAAGTAACACAGTAACTGTAATGACCTGACCTTCCACCCATATATTCCCAACTTAGCCACTGCGGTCATCCGGCAATGTGGGGTTTTCTACGGGCACTGCTGCGGTCATCCAGCAGCAACTTCCCGGGAGGTCACCCATCCCTGGATTACTCCCGCCCGAGCACACGCTTAACTACAGAGCTTTTTGTCAACTCTGAGCCAGTTGTGCTGAAAAGGCCTCGGTGTTAGGAAAGGACAAACCATTACCTATATTCCATTCGGCGAAACCTACCTGCCGAATTTGGGTATTACAATACCACCACCTTAAATTGGAGCTGTCCTCGGCTCCGGAATATATTCAAGCCAAGATCTCCGACGTTCCCTACCACCTATGAGACCAATACCTGGAACACCCCGTCCAGTGTATTCTCCCACCCTTGGCAGGTGACCCGTCGTCGGCTCTGATACCATTTGTAATGACCCGACCCTGCACCGATATTGTCCACGCTTAGCCACTGCGGTTATCCGACAGTGTGGGGTTTTCTACGGGCACCGCTGCGGTCATCCAACAGCAGCTTCCCGGGAGGTCACCCATCCCTGGATTACTCCCGCCCAAGCACACTTAACTGCAGAGCTTTTTGCCAACTCTGAGCCAGTTGTTCTGAAAAGGCCTCGGTGTTAGGAAAGGACAAACCATTACCTATATTCCATTCGGCGAACCCTACCTGCCGAATTGGGGTATTACAATACCACCACCTTAAATTGGAGCCGTCCGTCCTCGGCTCCGGAATATATTCAAGACCAGATCTCCGACGTTCCCTACCACCTAAGAGACCAATACCTGAAACACCCCGTCCAGCGTACTCTCTCACCCTTGGCAGGTGACCCGTCGTAGGCTTTGATACCATTTTATAATGACCCGACCTTCCACCGATATTGTCCCCTCTTAGCCACTGTGGTCATCCAGAAGTGTGGGGTTTTCTACGGGCACTACTGCGGTCATCCAGCAGCAACTTCCCGGGAAGTCACCCATCCCTGGATTACTCCCGCCCGAGCACGCTTAACTATGGAGTTTTTTGCCAACTCTGAGCCAGTTGTGCTGAAAAGGCCTCGGTGTTAGGAAAAGACAAACCATTACCTACATTCCATTCGGCGAACCCTACCTGCCGAATTGGGGTATTACAATACCACCACCTTAAATTGGAGCTGTCCTCGGCTCCAGAATATATTCAAGTTCATTACGATTGCTAACACTTCCCCTCAAGTTGAAGGGTAGCTGGTGAACATTCAACTTGCTTATCATGCTTCGCTTATCTTGCGCATACAGGCCCATGGATTGGTTTTCTGACTTGTCATCACGTCGATATGATCTCATCTTAATTTTGCTTTCTTGTCTCCATTGATTTTGTATGTCTTCTATAGCTTGCTTGGTAACGGTAGATACTTGTCCACTTTTCTAGTTTTTATGAAGCTTGATCGTCGTAGATTCAGAGGCTTCGCTTGCTGAGTTGTCACGAAATTTAACCATTTTACAGGTTCAGAGGTTCCGCCTTAAACCGAAAATCTTCACCTTGGGTCTTTACGAAACTTAACCAATTAGTTGGTTGAGAGGTTTCCGCCTACCCAACAAATGAAGCGTCTGGGTTGATGATTATGAGTGGTCTACCTGTTGAAGTATTAGAAGTAGAAATAGTAGATGTTGGTATTTGTTTTGTGGTTCTCTGTTGGTTAAGAGACTCAAGATGTTGCTGGTGTTCTCTGTTGGTTAAGAGACTCAAAAATTTTGTTGGTATTCTCTGTTGGTTAAGAGACTCAAAAATGATGTTCGTGTTCTTTGTTGGTTAAGAGATTCAAATTGATATTTAGAAACTGGTGTTGATGGTAGTATGGTGTTGTTGTGCTGCCGTGGTCGTGAACTTCTGTGGTTGTAGTGTGTTCTGTATGGAGTGGAATTGAACTGGTGATTATGCAAAGATGGTATGCAAGGAGATGATGCTGTGAATGCAAAATGAAAATACTAGTGGAATGGTATGAACGTGAACTAGTGGTGATGGTTGGAGGGGAGAAAAGCTCCTCCCATAGGATCGAACCCGCTCTGATACCAAGTTGAGACAATGCTTTGAAGCCGTAATGTATACTTTGAGAGACGTCTGTATACTCTTAATATTTTTCTTATAATGTTTAACGTGAGCAATAGCTCCTTATATAGTTACATGGCTTAGGAATCCAAATCTAAAACAAATACTAAACAGAAAAGGAAATCTACTTAAAATCCTAAACAGAAAAGGAAATCTACTTAAAATCCTAAACAGAATATATGGTAAGCAAACCCTAGAGACTTATGAGTTGGCACTTGTATGACTGGATTCAGACTTAAGGCTGGGTGGCTCAACTTAAATTCTGAATCAAGTCAGAAAACCAATCCTGATACAAATGCCAACTCATAGTCTTTAGGATTTGTTAACAATATATTCTGTTTAGGATTTGAGTAGATTTCCTGGTATGTTTAATGTTTGTTTAGATTTCCTACCTTATATAAAAACTACTCTCATTATGTAAGAGAGCCTCCTGTACGGTTAAAGTATTAAGAAAAATTAAGAAGCAAATAATTCTTGTCTCAACTTGGTATCAGAGGGGGTTCGATCTTATGGGAGGAGCTTTGCTCTTCTCCAACCATCACCACTAGCTCATGTTCATACCATTCCACCAGTATTTTCAAGTTGGATGCCGGCAGACTTTAACATGGTATCAGAGCCAGACCCATCCGAGAGTAATCCCAACGGTTACCCGTACATACAATGATCCACGTGTTAGAGGCCCACAGAGAGTGCCCTACACGTGAGGGGGCGTGTGAAGGATAATAGTCCCACATTGCTAATGTCCACATAATGAACTTAAAATATAACATAGAAGGGCCACTCCAGGTATTGTAATATCCCAATTCGGCAGGTAGGGTTCGCCGAATGGAATATAGGTAATGGTTTGTCCTTTCCTAACACCGAGGCCTTTTCAGCACAACTGGCTCAGAGTTGGAAAAAAGCTCTGCAGTTAAGCGTGCTCAGACGAGAGTAGTACTAAGATGGGTGACCACCTGGGAAGCTGCTGCTGGATAACCGCAGCGGTGCTCGTTGAAAATATCACACTGCCGGATAACCGCAGTGGCTAAGTGGGGAAAATATCGGTGGAAGGTCGGGTCATTACAAATGGTATCAGAGCCGACGACGGGTCACCTGCCGAGGGTGAGAGAGTACGCTGGACGGGGTGTTCCAGGTACTGGTCTCATGAATGGCAGGGAACGTCGGAGATCTGAGCTTGTATATTCCGGAGTCGAGGACGGCTCCAATTTAAAGGTGGTGGTATTGTAATACCCCGATTCGGAATATAAGTAATGATTTGTCCTTTCCTAACACCGAGGACTTTTCAGCACAGTTGGCTCCAGAGTTGGCAAAAAGCTCTGCAGTTAAGCGTGCTCGGGCGGGAGTAATCCAGGGATGGGTGACCTTCTGGGAAGCTGCTGCTGGATGACCGCAACGGTGCCCGTAGAAAACCCCACAATTCCGGATGACCGCAGTGGCTAATTGGGGACAATATCGGTGGAAAGTCGGGTCATTACAAAGTGGTATCAGAGCCGACGATGGGTCACCTGCCAAGGGTGAGAGAGTACGCTGGACGGGGTGTTCCAGGTACTGGTCTCATGAATGGCAGGGAACATCGGAGATCTAGGCTTGTATATTCCGGAGTCGAGGACGGCTCCAATTTAAAGGTGGTGGTATTTTAATACCCCGATTCGGAATATAAGTAATGGTTTGTCCTTTCCTAACACCGAGGCCTTTTCAGCACAACTAGCTCAGAGTTGGCAAAATACTCTGCAGTTAAGCGTGCTCGGGCGGAAGTAGTACTAAGATGGGTTACCTCCCGGGAAACTGCTGCTGGATGACCGCAGCGGTGCCCGTAGAAAACCTCACACTGGCGGATGACCGCAGTGGCTAAGTTGGGACAATATCGGTGGAAGGTCGGGTCATTAAAAATGGTATCAGAGCCGACGACGGGTCACCTGTCGAGGGTGAGAGAGTACGCTGGACGGGGTATTCCAGGTACTGGTCTCATGAATGGCAGGGAACGTCGGAGATCTGGGATTGTATATTCCGGAGCCGAGGACGGCTCCAATTTAAAGGTGGTGGTATTATAATACCCCGATTCGGAATATAAGTAATGGTTTGTCCTTTCCTAACACCGAGGCCTTTCAGCATAGTTGGCTCCATAGTTGGTAAAAAGCTCTGCAGTTAAGCGTGTTTGGGTGGGAGTAATCCAGGGATGGGTGACCTCCTGGGAAGATGCTTCTGGATAACCGCAGCGGTGCCCGTTGAAAATCCCACACTGCCGGATAACCGCAGTGGCCAAGTGGGGACAATATCGTTGGAAGGTCGGGTCATTACAGTAACGGTGGGTGTCTTTAAACAACGAAGGCCAGTAGAATCCACGCTGTAATATCTTAGCAGCGGTTTTCTTAGTACTAAAATGACCCCCACAAGCATGATCATGACAAAAGGAAATGATACTTGACTGGTCACTCTCAGGTATACATCTCCTAATAATCTGGTATGGACAATGCTTAAACAGATAAGGACTATCCCAAAAGAAATGTTTAACCTCGGCTAAAAATCTAGAACGATCTTGGTTACCCCAATGTTAGGGCATTCGACCGATAACAAGATAGTTCACTATAATCGCATACCAAGGTAATCGGGAAACAAATAAAAGTTGTTCATTAGGAAAACTATCCCTCACATGAGGGGAATCATCAGGGGAATCAAAAACAAGCCTAGACAAGTGGTCTGCTACTACATTTTCTGCACCCTTGTAGTCTATAATTTCTAGAAAAAATTCTTATAACAAAAGGATCCATCTAATCAATCTAGGTTTAGTATCCTTCTTGTACAGAAGATACTTCAAAGTAGCATGATCAGTAAAGACAATGACCTTAGAACCTAAGAGATAGGATCTAAACTTGTCTAAGGAAAAAGCAATAGATAATAATTCCTTCTCTGTGGTGGTGTAGTTCAGTTGGGCATCATTCAGAGTTTTTCTAGCATAGTAAATCACATAAAGTAATTTGTTTTCTCGTTGACTAGCACAACACCAATAGCATAATATGAAGCATCACACATGATTTCAAAGGGTAGGTTCCAGTTAGGTGTCATGACTGTAGTGAGTAAAGTCTTAAGCTTCTCGAGAGCCTCTAAACAAGCATCATCAAATACAAACTTAACATCTTTTGCAAGCAAATTGCAGAGAGGTCTAGACATCAAGCTAAAATCCTTAATGAATCGATGATAAAAACTTGCATGCCCTAAGAATGACCTAATATCTCTTACGGTTTTGGGAACCTGTAAATTCTTAATAAGGTCAACTTTGGCTTTGTCTACCTCTATACCCTTAGAAGATACGATATGCCCCAGAACAATTCCTGATTGAACCATGAAATGACATTTCTCCTAATTAAGCACTAAATTCTTTTCCTTATATCTAGTCAACACCAATGTCAAATGATGCAAGCACTCATCAAAAGATGAACCAAACATTGAAAAATCATTCATAAAGACCTCTAAAGACTGTTCTACCATGTCAGAACATATGCTCATCATGCAACGCTGAAAAGTAGAGGGCGCATTACATAACCCGAAAGGCATACGTCTATACGCAAAGGTACCAGAGGGTCAGGTAAAAGTGGTTTTCTTTTTGTCTAATGGGGCAATAACAATCTGATTATAACCAGAGTAGCCATCTAACAAGCAATAATGACTATGTCCAGATAATCGCTCTAGCATCTGGTCGATGAAAGGAAGGGTAAAGTGGTCCTTCCTTGTGACCTTGTTCAAATTACTTAGTTAATACAAACACGCCAACCCGTGGTCACTCAGGTTGGGATTAACTCATTGTTATCATTCTGGACTACAATGATTCTTGATTTCTTAGGAACAACCTAAACGGGGCTGACCTACTTACTATCTGAAATGGGGTAGATAATACATGCATCTAACAACTTAAGCACCTCAGTTTGAAATACTTCTTTCATGTTAGGGTTCAGTCGACGTTGCATCTCCCCAGAAGGTTTGTTGTCGTCCTCTAAATGAATCTGATGCATACAAACAGTATGAATTATACCCTTAATGTATGCTAAGGTCCACCCTAAAGCTTCCTTGTTGTCTTGAAGTATGGTCACTAGCCTACTTTCCTGATCACTATCCAAGTCGGATGCTATAATTACAGGCAAAGTCTCAGATGGGCCTAAAAACACATATTTCATAGTTTCTGGCAATGGTTTGAGGTCCAACTTAGGATGCTCTTCTAAAGAAGGAATTAAGGTATAATTAGAAATTGGTAGTGGTTCGAACTTATATTTCCATCTATTAATATCTAATATAGGGAATTCACTTGATCAATGGTACTATCATCGTCGCCAAAATAGGATAAACAACTCTCTAATGGATCTTCAGATAAGATTTTGGTAATGACTCCTGAACTAATGTTCCTATCATGTTCACCTCTTCAATGCACATGTCGTCTAGCTCAGGGGGTTTCTTACTGATATTGAAAATATTCATCTCAATTGTCATATTACCAAAAGATAAATTCATAATACCATTTCGACAGTTAATGATCGCATTATATGTATCTAAAAACAAGCGACCTAATATCATAAGTATCTGGTTTTCTGTGTCAGGAACAGGTTGGGTATCTAGGATAAAAAAATCCATAGGATAAATAAACCTATTGACCTCAAGAAGAACATCCTCAACAATAACCCGAGGAATTTTCATAGACCTATCAGCTAACTGAAGTGTTATCTAGGTAGGTTTTAAGTCACCAAGTCCTAGATGGAGGTACACATGGTACGGAAATAAGTTCACACTGGCTCCTAAGTCAAGTAACGTTTTCTCTACAGGTAGTTATCTATTGTACAAGAAATGGTAGGGGAACCTGGGTCTTTGTACTTAGGAGTTGTGTTGTTCTGGATAATTGAACTCACATGACTAGTTATAAAGGCTTATTTTTGTACACTAATATTTTGATTTTGCGTACAAAGATCCTTAAGGAACTTGGCATAAGTAGGAATCTGCCTAATTGCATCTAATAAAGGAAGATTGATGTTGACTTGCTTAAAAATCTCTAATATATCATTAAAGTTGGATTCCTTCCTAGTTAGTACTAGAAGTTGTGGGAACGGGGCTCTGGGCACAAAATCGGGCTCAGCGGGAACCGCATTGGACTTTTTAGAGATTTTATCAGTCTCTTTAGCTACATGCTCAGAAGGGTGAACTACAACATGTTCACTATTGGGCAAGGTTACCTTATTGTCTACCACTTTACCACTCCTAAGGTTTTAATTGAATTCACATGATTTGATGATTTCTCACCAGAAGATAACTCATGAACTCCTCTAGGGTTGGGTTGTGTTTGAATATGAAACTTACCTTTTTCTCTCAAAGACTCATTTATCTGACTAATCTGGATTCGAAAATCGGAAATAACATGTTTTTTTTCCTTTGCAATCCTATTATTAGTCTGTAAACTTTGTTCAACCGATTGATGAAACTTAGTAGTGTTCTGAGCTAACATGGTGAAAGACTCTTCTAAGCTCATAATCTTTTTATCTGAAGGGCTTTGAAATTATGCTGGTCCATAAGGATTCTTAGTATAACCAAAACCTAGGGGAACTTGAGGGTTACTAGACTGACCTTGATTTTGGCCCTTAGACCAAGAAAGGTTTGGATGGTTTCTCCAACCAGGGTTATAGGTTTATGAATATGGGTCAAACTTCTGACGGTTATCATATCTAGTTTTATTGTAAAGAGCATGGGCTTTCTCTTCAACATTCTGTCCTTCCCAAAATGACTTGGGCTCTATTCCAAAACTAGATTGACTCAATTCTAAGGCTTCTAACCTATTTGCTATAGCTGCAATTTTGGCATCTGATTCAAGAATTCTATCTACCCTATTGACATTACCTCTTTTCAGTAAAAATTTTCTCTGGGGTTCCTTACTACATTCCCATTGCTGGGTTTTTTCGGCAATTTCATTCTAAAATGTCATTGCCTGATCAACAGTTTTTCTATCAAAACTTCTTGTACACAATGACTCGACCATGGTCGTCGTTGGATAATCTATCCCTTTATAAAGGATATGGACTAGTCTAACATTTTCAAAACCGAGATGGGGACATTGTATCAATAAACAATTGAACCTTTCCAGATACCTATACAAAGATTCTCCCTCTTGTTACATAAATGTGAAAATCTCGTGCCTAATAGATGATGTTTTGTGCCTAGGGAAAAAGTTAGATAAAAAGGCAGTGGTAAGTTGTTCATATGTTTCGATGGATTCAGATGACAAACTATATAACCAAGATTTTGCCTTGTTTCTCAGAGAAAAAGGAAACAACCTAAGTTTCAAAGCTTCATCAGACAGGTTGTGATTTCTTAGGGTACTACATGTTTTTTTGAATTCCCTAATGTGAAAGTAGGGGTTTTCATTTTATTTTCCTGATAAGATTGGGAGCATTTGTATGGTCCCAGGTTTTAACTTATAGTTTGCTTGAGTTGCACCTAACTTGATACATGATGGACGAGAATTCATAGTAGGATTCAACAAATCTTTTAAAGTTGCCATTTCTAACACAGCTGGAAAACTAGGAATAACTTCCTCACTAAGAGACAAATTCAAAACTAAAATTTCCAAAAATCGGGCTCTCAAAAGAAGGGTTTCTTAAATTCTCAATTTCAAAGACAGAGTTTATATTCTCGTCACTGATCAACGACCAATAGAATCTCTTCTCCAGGAACGCTCACTCAAGGCTTTAGGCTGCTTGGGCATGTAATAAAATAACTCCTAATTTGAAGGGAATTCTAAACAAACACAAGCAAGGATGACTCGACCAAGCAAACTTATTTAATCTAGCAAACAAAAAGCATGATGGCTCCACTTATATTGTTTCTAGACCAACTTTTATTCTTCAAAAAGGCAATTAGTTACAGTTTTAGCAAACCTCTTGAACCGATCTGAATTAGATTAAGTTGATCAAAGAGAAGCAAGATAAGCTCTATGGAGTTTGGATAATCCTACCTCTTTTGCAAACAATTCCTTGGGTTACACGCTGGCACAAATCAACTTAGAATAATCATCCTGATCCTTGAGTTGAGCAAACAAAGTAACCAATAAATCCTTCCAAAATATTTTCCAATAAGCTTGTTACCACATCGGTCTTCTTTCTAGTCAAATTTTAAGGATTAGATTCACGTTAGGTAACGTGTTCCTAAGGCGTGAAAGAAGGAAACGGTGATGAAATCCGATTCCTTATCTTATATGGCCAGTCCTTGCCCTTTACTAGAAAATAAATCTGTATTCAGTTCCTCAACATATATGCATACGAATGAATACAGTAAACCCACTTGCAGGGGATTCGTGGGTTGATCAAGTCTTACCTCCCATACTAGACGGGGGATGAATTGGTTGTAGTCGACTCGGGCCACCGATTCCTGTGTCAGTGTACGAGCCCGAGGGGCCGAGAAAATATCGTAATTGTCGTCCTTCCCTGTTGTTGATTATATTTAAATTACCCTTCCGTAGGGTTTAAAAATAATAATAATTCCAAAGTCCTAAAATAAAGTCCAAAAGTGTCCAAAAATAAAAGAAAAATTACAGAAATAATAAAAGATTTCCTAATACAATTACAGAAATCTGAAATTAAGGAAATTATAACTGGTTCGTCCGAGGACATTGACCACTTTAGGTACGGGGGTGAATATTATTCTCCTTGTGGTTTACCTTTGACTCTCATAAAGGTCCCTCATTTGGGACTTAATGTTTCTGCCTCTACCATATTTAGAGATTATCTTCATGAACTGTTTCCATAACCGAATAATAATGTCCAAAATGAACTTCAGGTGTTAGAAACCCATCCTTTGGTTAATGTGGTTTACCCAGGTGATAATACCATAATTGAATTTCCTTTCCACCAAATATTTTTTTCTACCAAATGTGGGAACGTATGAATTTCAAATGTGTCAATTTTTAAATTTTGAAACTAAATATGATTATTTTAGAAAATTTGAATCGACACATTATCTTAAGAATGACCACCACTCTCATATACTTATTGTGGTAAACTTTGTGAGTCAAATCCGATTGACTTTAAGGATCCACAGTTATTTCGGTTATTGTTATATGATTCGTAAGTTGTTACTAATCATTTCTTGGTATGGCTGAAGACTTTAAACTTAACGCTTTATGGGAGGCAACCCATATTCTTTTGGTACACGGTGCTAGTAATATCCTTCCATATATCTTTTACTTTGATCATATTAATCTTTGTTCATGCTTTTATTAATTATCTTTAGAATATCAAGGACTATGTTCAATGTAAGTTTGGGGGTAAGGGAGAAATTTTTTAAAAATTTAGTTATACCAAAAACTCCAAAATTTAGGAACTTGTGAACAATTCAGAATGACACTAGCCATTTAAGTATATGGAAACAAAAGTTTTGGTTGTAGGAGTTGAGGGACTGATGTGATTGTAGATGGTGGTAAGAATGGGTTTGTTTCAGAATTTGTGAAGATTTGATTTTTAGACTCAAATTCTAATAATTAAACTAGAAAACTCAAAACAAAGTTGGTATCGAGATTATAAAAAAAAGCACTGAGACTCAGGATTCCACCATTAACCTATTAAAGTGATTCAATCTAATCAATATTCATGCAATTCTTTACGTTTAAAGTGATTCTAATATGTTGCAAAAGTAGATTTTCAAAGTAACAATTGTAAATCGAAAGTATAGAACATCAACAACCCTAGGCTAAGCATACTCTACTAAAAGAAATATCAACTCCTTAATAAAAATCCTTAAATCAATTTTTAATGAAAGTAAATAATCATAAAAGAAATTGCAAAAATTAATTAAAATAGAAATATGCCACTTTTCTTGGAACAATCACCACCTCAGCAAAGGGATTTATCCCTTCATGCTCAAAATACTTTTAAAAGTTTGATACATGGCTCAAAAAGTGTTTACAAGATGAAAATATACTAAAAAGAATAAAACAATGAATCTGCAACAATGTACATGCGTTACAAATTAATTGTTACAGTAGAAGCTCAAGATAAATGTTGCAAACTGAAGATAAACGTTACAAAACAGTTGAAGAAACTGTGAATGAGAGGGTGAAGAAACTGTTATCGTAGCCTCTGTTCTTCGTGTTCTTCAGCAACAACTTCCCTATCTTGGTCTTTTGAGCTCGACCCCCCCCCCCCCCCTATGTGATTCCCAACACCTCTTTATACTCAACATGGCCTACAAATCTCTATAATAACTCAAGATTATCTTCTTTCCTTTCTCTCGGTTCACGGGAAATATTTCTCTTTCACGCGTTAACTGCAGCTGATACTCCCCAAACACTGAAATACACGTTCTGAAGTAGTCAAACTCTTTAAAGACACACACCAATCTTCTAAAAATAACCAAAAAATATCGAGAATATCTCTCGTGGCTTTGTTATCTTCCAATCGGAGAATAATCCTTCCTTTTTCGTTTCCATAACAATTACCACCCCTGTTTTGACCAAGCAGATTGGTATGAATCCATTAGGCCGAGAAAATCTCACCAGATATCTTCATAAATCCATCCAGAGAAATACGCAGTTTCAAAAGTTATTTTCCCGCCAAAAAAATCTTTTAAACGTGAAGAAAAAGGGGTGCCCCATATCTAGAACATGGGTTCCTTTAACAATAGGTGCCTTTAGTAATGGGGTTCCTTTAGTAATTCTTCTCGAGGGTGCAAACATCACTTTTCGAGTCAATTTGTTCACAAAAGTTTACTTCTGCAAAAACACTAACACACACATAAAATACCATAATAAGTATAAAATTACTAACAAAATAAATAATTAAGAATAATTTAGACGCAAAAATGTATTTATCAGGGACCCAACTAAATGGTCTATTCATAAAAGGACAAAGCTCAAGTGTTAGAAATAACATGATAGTCGTCACCATATCTCGGAATCACCATAACCATATCACCTTCTGTTTTTATTTTTGCAATTTTGTGTTTCTCTAAGTGATTTGGTGGGGCATTATTATCGAATTGTTCTCGTCGTTGGGATGAAGTAGAGTGATTGAGATCAAGCCCCATTATTGTATTTAATTTAGACCAAAAGAAAAAGAATGAAAAATAAAATAAATAAATAAATAATTATTATTGTTTTATTTTCAATAAATCGACGGATGGGGCCCTTGTATATACCAGCTGAGTCAGTATTAGTATAAGGATTAAGACTAGTGGGAGCGTATCTCAATCCATCAGGATTCATCCTTACAGCGACCTTCAGACAGATATGGGAAACACCGTTCACCTTAGTCAACATGCGCAAACTTCATCATCTCCATATCCATCTTCTAAATCTATTCATGTGATTGAACTTTGATAGATTCCAAGTATCGTGGTCCATCTTCGTCAAGATAATAATATTTTCTTACCTCTTTAATAGGATTTGTACTTGATTCAGAAACTCAACCAAATCTTGTTGGTTGCGCTAAAAATGGAAAAAAGATGATTCCTGTCGCTGTGAAACACAAGGAAATATCCTGTGGGATTTGATTCTCAATTTTTTGGATAAGGAAATATATTTTCTCGAGTTGGGAAATATCCAATGAGTTTTACTGTCAAGTTTTAAAGAAGAAACAACATCAACAGAGTTAAGGAAAACAGAAGAAAAAGAGGAAGAAAAGAAATATCACCGAGATTATCTTCCATCTGCCAAAGATGTGATCATTAATTAAAAGATATTTTTAAAAATTTGAAGAGGTATTGATGTTGTATTATAAATAGGGAGTCAAACAGAGAGTTCGGGGAGGAGGATAGGCCATAAAGAAAGAAAAAAATCAATCCGAGAAAATTTTCTGCTGCTGCTCAATGATGAAGAAGATGAAGAACATAAGGCTTTAGCGAACTGTCGCTGAAACCGTCGCCAATTACACCCCTTTTAGTGACGGTTTCTTCAACAGTTCCAGCTACAGTTCCGGGTTTAACGTCACAAAGAGTCTGTTCTTTTCCAACTGCTCTAGAAGTCTGTCGTTAACTCGATAGGTACTTCTCTTGTTTCAGCGACTCAATTGGTCCGTGCTTTATTATAATTTTCTTATAAAAACATTAATAAAAAGTTTTCTTCTTCTATTCTTTTTGCGATGACTGGGTAGATTTCTCCCCTCATATTAGAGATGAAGTCCTACTATGAATCCTAGCATGATGTGATCATTTTTTATATAACAATTCTCTTAGTTCTATTTTCTTGTTTAATCATGATAGTAATTTTCTTCATATGCCTTAATGCTTTATTAATGTGATATATTTTCTTTTCAGAGACTAGCATATTATAGTGGGAAAAATTACTAGTATTTTGAGAGATATAAATTAAATTAAAGCAATCTATTTTGTAAGACGCAAATAGTTGTCCTAAGCCGTCTTGAGTAATAATATAGAGAATGGTTGAACACATTTAGTACGCATAGCAGTGACAAAATCTCGATTCCTAGGTTTTATTTCATTTGTAAATCATTTAGGTATTTTAAGCTTTTTAGAATTTTAGGAAAACAAACACCATAATTGGTATTAGCACAATAATTGACTAAAAACTAGAAATTACGATTCTGAAATCCCTGTGGAACAAACCGTGCTTGCATACTGTCTCATCGACAGCCCTGCTCTTGTGGTACATAATTAAAATCCCATCAAGTTTTTGGCGCCGCTGCCGGGGATTTAGAAATTGTGATTTTAATTTTTTTCTTTAATTTTGTATTAATTAGTTTAGGATTTTTTTTTTTTTTTATTTCTCTTTTAGATTTTACTTGGGTATTTTTCTTAGCTTTGATGTGCAAATGATGTTTTACATTTATTGTTGAAATTGCCTACCAAAAAAGGTAAGTAATATAACCCAGCTTTTATTTTGTTAATTTTTTTTTTTAGATTTTCATTTTGTAAATAAGTAAATTAATTTTTTTATTGTTGTGTATATAAAAAAAACACGTGCACACACATCATTTGCATCTTCCGCTACCATTTCAAAGAGGGTTTTGCTAGATTTTTCATTCAAAACCAATACACACATATCCCGTTTTGCATGTTCTCTAGCCTAACTTTTTGCTTCATCGGGATTATCCCATGTCTATATTGACCAAAAAAAGTTACAAAACTTGACAATTTCTTTGAAACACCTAAGTACACATAAACTTGTAACCTACCAAGTCATTCGCATAATGATGCGATATATCATCGTACATAATATCAACAGGAGTAGGTTGATCATCCATAGGTATAGGCTCCAATTGGACCTACAAAATATATGAAAATATTAGTTCGAACAAAAAAATACTACAAAGTTCGGCTAAGCATATATCTACATATTCACTCAAACATACAAGTTCAGCAAAGTCGATAAATCCCATATGAACCGAACATTTAAGTTCGGCTAGGCCCTTTACTATCATACACTGCCGAACTTTGTACTTAAAAGTTCCCGCTACTTCTATAACTAACAGTTCGGCTAAGAAAATGTTAGGCTCGAAGTAGCCGAACATAACTTTGTTTCAACTCGAACTAGCCGAACATTAAGTGTTCTTCAATTAGGTATCTGAACATAGTCCAAGCCTCCATTAACACATAATTCAGCTACTTGTGTTCTCCAATATTCTAGCCGAACTTATATCAAGCTAGGCGAATCTAAGTCATAAAATTTGATATTTTCATCAAATGTAAGCCAACCAAGCAACAAAAACACATTAACAAGTATACCTGACCCTCAAAAGCATTATAATCTTCATATTCTTCGTTGTGATCCTCGTTTATCTCGTAAAAACCCTCATTTTGAGATTGAGATTGGGTTTGGGTAATAAAACATTCACCATCTAACAAATCATCCATCTCCGGATCGTTGTGAAGATTAACGAATAGTTTGTTTACTCTACGATTTGAAGGTTCCGATTCCTCTGAGCTTGCACTAGAATCACTCATTTTGAATTTAAGAATCACCAAATCTAGGTTTCAAGATTATTTCCCAAAACTCTTCTTCTCCTTCTACTGCTCTCTCAATCTCTCTCTCAATAATTTTAATTCTCTAACACAAATATTTTATCCCATCTAACACTAACAATTAACTAATTTAACTAACCCTAATTATTAATTCTAATTAAGTAAGGGTATTTTGCCCATATCTAATAATATGGATAGGGGGGAAGGAATTACTTCATAATGACCTTAGCAAAATTAGGCGGATGGTCCCCTCAAATTCTGAGGGGTCCCCAAAAAATCGTTCTTTTTTTTAGTGTAATATTTCGTCTAATTTTTGTTATTAGCCCAATACTAAATTAATATTATCCCAACATTAATAGCCCATAGGTAATATCAAGACTTATTTAGCCCATACAAAGTCATGATAGCTTACTAGAATTGATATATGTGTGTAACCAATTAGTTTCTCACACCATCACCACCATTCGTTTGTGAAGAAAACTCTAAATTTAAACCCATACTTGTGAAAAAATTGATTTTGACGAAAATAACAATGTTGATACACTAATTAATCCACAACCACATGGTCCTAAATATAAAAAGCAAGACACTTAGTTAGTATTCTATTTATGAACCATAATTAGCTACTAATTACGTGATTCGTCAAAAAAATTACCGCGGTCTTCGGCCACCTTATAAATCAGTGACAATCTAACCCTGCCCCAAAAAAAATCCTGGATCCGTCCCTGTCCTTAATGGTTAACGATCTAAGACAATGGATCACGAGGTGATCAGGTAGAGGGGTTGGTTCTCTGCTTGTTCAGATTGAGTTTGTAGCGACTCATTCTCATTTTTCAATCGAGAAAAGCATGAGACGGGACTTGAAGTTGTGCATGGCCATACTTAATTAACTATTACTATATGAAATTGTCATATACACTTTCAGATGGCAATTGTGTGCAAATTTAGCACTGTTGATGCTCCTTCAGGGGCAAAATAAGCTAAAAATCCTGGGACCAAAATGGGTATGATGGCCAGCTGCTAGGAAGGGGAGCAATTGCCTATAGACCCTTGACTACTATAAGTACTAGTATACTACAAATCCTTCTTTTTTTCACTTGGTTTTATGGTGAATTTTACATTACCCCAGAATAATATATTAATTTATATTATTTCTCCTATTAATTGATAATCGGTAAAATCTTCTTTTCGTTAATTATACAGTGACTATGCAATTAAAAATCTCGTGCGACTTGCGTGTGCGTGAAATTAAATTAATAATTAAGATATTACTTTTAAATCCGATATATACCCTTTCGTATAAAATAGAAGAAGATACGTGTTATAATATTGGTATTCTAATCCGACGGTCCTAGGCGAAGATGCTAAATAAGCAAAAAAAAATATACCAGTTTCTTCATCTTCATCGTCTCAACGCAGATTCGGACTAAGGACATCAAAGTGGGTAATTTTTTTGAAGTGTATTGCTTCCAAAAAAAAATTAAATGGGTATGGAATACGAGATTTTCTGAGTACTATTTTGTACTTTGATTCTAAATCGGATCAAAATCTAGAGAGGAAAATTGGAACCTTGTCATAACCAGGTTTGTTTCTCATGATAGGAATGATAGATGATTATCTTTAATTTCATCCTGAAACTCTAAATCTAACCATATAAGATGTCATCATCATCAGGGAAACCCCAATTCGTTACTATCAAACACCATCGAAGGTTCTTTACCTGTGTAATCTACCATGAGAATGCTCAGAAGAAGAACTTGATGAACTTTGTAAATACTAAAAATAACATTAATAATCCCATCAGACTCGGGATACCCAAACACTAAGATTAGAGTGTAAGGCGCCACCATCTGCTACTATAAGTTTAGCCTGTAGGTGTTGACGAAACAAGAGCACGTACGTCAAAATTTATGAAGGAAAAAATGTGATGTGTGAACTGTTTGCCTACGAATTAAAATACAATGACTAAGTTAAGTTTTTTAAAACAGAGTCAAATTTAGGTTTCTGATAATGAATCACCAGTAATGGCGGAAGCAAGAGGTCGCTGGGTAGGATTTTTTTTTTTTATCGGCTTAGGAAGGGCACGTGGTCGTATTTCACGACTTGCTTTCTATGACTTAATTTAAAACCGTTGGATTAAAGGGTATTGGGTCCTTAAAATTTAATATTTTATATAACACATGTGTGGTTTACACATGCACAATTAACCGGGTGGGGATAGGAAATTAACAAAAAGATAGTTTTATCAATTATTAACTAATAAGAAAGATAATATAAACTAATATATTATTCAGAGGGTAATACAAAATCTGCTTTATCCTCAAATTACCCTGCGTTTTTCAGCCCCTCACGCACATCAAAAGCTCCCTATTTTGGGCTAAGGTGATTGGGCTTGATTTAAAAAATTTCAGTTCATTAAAGAACATAGTGAATTCAAGATCAAAATAATGACCACTATGTACTGACCTCTATGATTGTAATCTTGTATGTCCTTTTCGACTTACTAATTAATCTCACCACATGTATATTCAATTTTGAAATGCATATAGACGTTTTCTATGGATAATATGCACATCTGGCCATCTGGATTTGTTTGTTCCTATCATTTTTACTTGGGCTTTTTGTGGATATAACCCCATTTTATAACTTAAGTTGTAAACTATCCCTTTTTTTAAATATATCAAATATAACCTTGTTTTTTATTTTTTTATCCCGTTTTTTTCAAACACCATTAACTGGCTGTTAACTGCCACATGTCACGCTTTCTTTCCCTGAGAAAAATACTCATTTACCCTTATAAACTTTATCCAACTCAACTCACAGTTTAACTTACTGTGTCCAGTCAGCCCTTATATATATACACTGATCCATAACTGTTCATCATCAAAAACTGAATCACAAAAGTTAAAGCTCTACAATCCCAACTTAAAGTAAATAACATCAGCGGAATCAAAAATCAGACTTATGTAAGTTCTGAATCACAAAAGTTAAAGCTCTACAATCCCTTATTTATATACAAGATGAAACTAAAAACCCACTAGTCTTGCTGGTGTACACCTTAACTTCTTCCTCCACTACCACTTCTTCCCATACTTGTTCCTCTACCACCTCTTGTCCTGCCTCCTCTTGCACTATTGCCTCCTCTATCAGTTGAACTGGTGCCAGCATCAGATGTAGCCTGGAAACAAGACATAAAGAAGCTTGCTCCTCTGCCTCCAATAACTTTGGATCCTCTAGCTTTCCCTCCTCTACCTCTTCCTTCTCTTGTAGCTGTACTTGATTCTCCCTGTGAAGAGTTGGTGGCAATAAAAGTTGCTCCATCTACATCAGTTCTTGGCATCTTAGTTTTGGGATTACACCCAACTGCAGCATAACCACATGTTGTCTTGTTATGACCAGTGAGTTTACATTTGCTACAAGTTCTCCCTTTTGTCTCAGAGTGTGACTCATCATAAGATTTATTCCTTTTCTTTGATGGCCTGCCTGGTTTTCTCATCAGTATTGGAGGCTTGATAAGAGGAATTGGCATCTGCACAAAAAGAAGACAACAAAATACTTAGTTATTCATTACAAGACATAAAAAGTTGTATTGCAGAAAGACAACAGCAAATGACGAAGCAGCCTTGGAAAATGAATCAAGCAGATACTTCCAGCATGTAAACAAATAATTGCACTTCCATATCAGACTTAAAACCCTTGGAAATCAATAGATACAGACAAATTAAGAGCACAGGAAAAGGAGTTAAACAGAATTGCAGACTACGGGCATTGCAGACTACGGGAGTTAAACATAAAACTAACAGACTTATCTAAGCGCAAGCAAATCCTACAGATAGAAAAGGATTGGTAAAACTGGGCTTAACTAACCAACAAGAAATGAAGAGAAGGGTAGATAACGGAACTACAATATCAACACATCAACAGGCTCAGACAAAGTAGGAAATGTACTCTTAAATAAAATAGAAAAAAATCTATGTAGGACTCAGTAAACTCATACTGCAAAATATATCATGTTTAACTCACAAACTCATGTCAGGGACGAGGGATCAGGAACAAGTTAAGAGTAAAGAAAGTGAGTCTGAAATCATAATGCCAAGACAACTATTTCTATCAACGAAAGCCCTAGCCCAGGTTTCAGGTTTCTCTCTCATCAAATAATCAAATGCTTCACCGTTCTCTTCAAACACATTATTCATGTGTACCTTCAAGTAACCAAACATGAACAGTATTAGAAGACTTTATGAACTTGTGGTACACTGAAGAATAAAGTAAACTGAGAAGAAAAAAGAACAAATATATGAACAGGGATTTCATGAAACAATAAACTTAATATGCTAGCATATAATCCACAATCAAACTGGACACATATAATTTTCTTCAAAAAATTCCTTGGGGACTAAAAAAATTCAGAATAAAAGCCCAAATTCTCACTTTAACAAAGGAAAATAGTATTCACACATTTCACATATTTGTTTAAAAAGGAGTGCTAGATCCATGTATGAATAAGCATGTTATAGACAAATCATGTACCAAATTAGTGAGAAAACGTAAAACAGTGAAAGAGATTACCTTAAAGTGTTTCACTTTATAACACTTGGCGGCATTCCATACACTTATGTGCAAGTTCAACCCCTTGTAATACATTTTAAAGTTCTTGAACATATGCCTGCATATGATTATAACAACCACTTGGTTAGAAATAAATTAACTAATATAGGTCAATAATGATGTAACATACAAGTGTTAGTTAGTTAGTTACCTGAAACAGAATCTGTGAGGTGAAGTAGGAAACAATTCCTCAACAGCTTCTCTCAATCCCTTCTGTCTGTTAGAGATAAAGTTAATGTGTACTCATGGTTAGTAAGCTTTGGCTTCAGGTCATTGAGAAATATTTTCCAATTCTCTTCACATTCATTTCTACACACCATGATTCCCAAGGGGACCAAACCATTTTGTGCATCGAGTCCTGTTGCAACTAGAAGGAAGCCACCAAACTTGCCTTTCAAATGACAGGCATCCAACCCAACCACAGGCATGCACCCGCTAATGAATCCTTGCAATGCTGCGCCAAAAGATATAGTGACTGACTCAAAACAATTATATTTCCTACAAAAAGATAATAAACAACTTGTTAGTTCTTTGAAGCACCAAACTCATAGAATAACAAGCAAAAAGAAGGTACATGCATTACCTTCCATAAGTAAAGTTTACCACCAAAATTGTTGCGACAGAACTAACATATTATGAACTAAACTGAAGTTAGTGAATATGAGTGAACTTGTGAATATTAGTAAAATCTTATAACTTGAAAAAGCACCAAAATAAGATGCAAGTGTAAGCCAATGTGAACAAGTACCAAAATAAGCATAACTTAGACAAAAGAAATGTTATTTTTTTTTATAAAACAGCTGCAGACTACAAAAGATAGTACATTTCTTCATAAATTCTTTGAAAAAAAAAAAGATAAGTAATTCATCACCATTACATTGTCCAGCTGCATGAGTAGTAACACCACCACTTTGTCCAGCTACATAAGTAGTAAAACCACCACTTTGTCCAGCTATATGAGTAGTAACACCACCACTTTGCCCAGCAGGATATGATTCACCATGTCGGCAACTCTGCAGAAACTTAGCAAAAGAAAGATCCACGTCATCTTCATTTTCATCATCCATGGGAGTACTTGGGTCATCTATAGGATGACATTCATCTTAACACTCATTAGCAGACTGGACATTCTCCACCTGACAAAGCATAATAGCCTCTTCTATAGCACTTGCTTGAGTACAAGCTTGACCCCAGAAAACATCATCTTCAATGCCATAGTCAACATCTACACATTTACCCTTAACCTTATCATCACCAAAACTAGCTTGGGTACCAACTATTTCCTTGGTCTTGGACTGTTCAACAATTCTAGGGCTTCTCCTTAGTGTCTTTGGTGATTTGGAAACAACCTTTTTAGGTGTTGAATACCTAAGTAAAGCTGGGTTTGAAACCCCAGAAGTTGTTCCCATATCATCATCGACAATAATATTCAAACCCAACTCTACAAAACCATCAACTTTATTCACTTTCGCACCATTCCACATAGCTAGAAAGTCAGAGTCATTTATCAAACTATATGGAAAACATTCATCAATCCACCAAAGAAGGTCCACATGTTCACTCTCTTTAAGATTCAACATATCATGTATTTTATTCCTAAACCGTAAAAGACTAGTAATATCAATATCTAGATTAGGAAAATCTATCCTCTGCCCAGTATTAATCATTGTGACTCTAACATCTCTATGAGTGTATTTCATTTTTACATTACTAAGACCCCTGCAAAGTATAAACAAAACAACTTCAGAGAACATTCATGGGGTAAACTTTAAAAATATAAATCATTAATATTAATAAATCACTAATAATAAATAGAAGAGAATCTGAGATTATATTAGGGTTTAAAGAGAATCTATAACTACATAATCGATTAAAGCAGAACACATAGAGAATCTATAAAACAGCAGTAAAGAAGAAAACAAAAGTTGGGGTTTCATTACCTTCCATACACTTCCATTAGTACTTCCATCAGTAAAGAAGATAACTTGAAAACCTTCAGAATCAGAGAGAGAGAGACATTTTTTGGAGAAGAGACGATGAAAGATGTTAGATGAAATGCACAAAAACAGATTTACAGAAACAGACGATGAAAGAAGGTGTAACTAGGGTTTACGGTGATGAAAGAAGAGACGATGATGAAAGAAGATAGATTTTTAGAGTCTTCAAAGTGGTGGTGTATTGAGAGACAGTTCAGAGAGAGAAAGAGAGACATATGTTGGAGAAGAGACAATGAAATCCACAAAAACAGTGGTGGTGTAATGAGCTGCAACAAGCAGATCTAAAAAAACAGTGATATACCCATTAGAAATCATAAACCAAATTGAAACTTTACTTTGAGAACCCATAAACCCTAGAAACCATTGAAACAATTTTTTAATTTTTTTTTATCAAAACCCTAGATCCGCAGTCATAAATAAACTTGATGATCATGAATCAAATAAATCATACAAAAACGAGTATACCCATCAATCACAGAGACAAAACGCAAATATGAATCTAGAGAAAAAAAATCAAAAACAATATCTTATTATTACCTCCTCTGTCTGAAGATTTTGAGTCTTAGGTAGAGAGAGAAATAAATTGTGAGAATATGATATTATGGGTTAGAAATGAGAAGAAATTGTGAGAAGATAATGTTTTGAGTCTTAGGTGTTGCTGATGATTCTCGAAAGAAAATCAGAAGAAAGTGAGAGAAACTCACAGCAGCGCCGAAAGAGAATGAGAGAAAGAAATGAGAGAAACTCGTTTAAAACTAGGGTTAGAAATGAGAGTTAATCTTGACCCTTCATCTATATCTGCTCCAAATCACAACCGTTAGATAGATAGATATCTAGAGTTTTTTTTTAAGGTTAGAAAATGTTAAAAGGGCAAAGAAGGAAATTACTATTTCACCACGTCAGTACATAAAGTACTTAACGGTACAATGGATGGAAAGTTAGCATGGCTACTGTTTTTGCAATTTTAGAAAAAAACTGAGGCATATATACTAGTTGGATTTAAATATGGGTATATAAGCATATTCCCCTTTTTATTTTTATTTTGTTTGTTCCTATCAACGAAGCCACTGTTAATTTTATGATAAACATCTAACAAATAAAAAGTTAATATTTGTACAAATTGACGGTTACTTTTCATTTTTAAATTCCTAATATTTAGCCAAGCTGTTGGAACTATGAAAGCTTAGTGTGTGATTAGGCTTATAATTAATCGAGATTTGTTAGTTGAGACTCAACTATAAAACATAATGTTTAATTAATAGTCAATTAAGCTCCAAAACCGCGACGATAAGCTTAAAAATGAGAAAGGGATGTTCGTGGAAACTAATATAATCATGAAAGAAACTTTGATTGGTATCCAAAAATATCTTTGCTTTGTTGAATGATAGGATGGAACTTTTTAGTACTCTCTTTCTTCCTAGAAAATGGGTTTGTTTGATTTTACACAAAAAATAATAAAATCAATTATTTAAAGAAAAAAATTCATAACTTTTTTTAATTTATTCTTAAGAAAAAAGTGTTTGATTTGATATTTTAAAGAGAAAACAAAAAAGAAAAATGGTCCTCTAGCTTGTTAAAGGAAAGAGATATGGTCCATATTATGGGCAAAGTAGTAAAGTTATAATAATTGATTTTCCATATAGGAAACCATCCTATTTCTTTAACATACAAAAAAAATACCTTGCATATTTTTGAAAAACTGAAGGAGTATATTAATATTATTAACATAAATTTAGATTAGCCATTAGGGGAATACCGATTTAAATCAGAGTCGCAAACACGATATGTCTATAATGGTAAGTAATTTCTCTCTGTGTACTCGAAGCCAAGATATTAAGTCTTGGGTTAAAAGTTGAAATGCCCTAATTTCAGGGATGACTTAAAAATGCTCCTATTTTTTAAAATTAGTTGAAATATTCGAATTTATTAATTATTCCATCCAACCTAATTAGTTAGTCAATTTGGGATAATTTGATCGATTAACGAGTTTTAAAATTTTCCATTTAACCTTATAATTTGTAAATAGTAACAAAGCAGATACCACATGAAACACCACCGTCACCGCCACCACCATAATCAACACCTGAACCACCGTCGTCGTCACCACCACCATAATCAGCACCTGAACCACCACCACCACCACCACCACCACCAACGCCGCTACCGCCACCATCACCAGAGCCACCAGAACCAACACCTGAACCCTGAACTACCACAACCTGAACCCTGAACCATCACCACTTGAGCCGCTAAAACCAGCACCTGAACCACAACCACCACCACCAGAACCGCCACTACCACTTGAACCCAGAACCACCCCCTGAACCCTGAAGGGTAATTATTATCTTTTTTTCACACGTGAGAAGTCATATATGTGCCAAATTGACTACTTAACCGTTCTGGATGAAATAATTAACAGATAAGAGCATTTCCACCAATTTTAAAAAGTCGGGATACTTTTCCAAGGTGACTCTAAAATTGGGGCATTCTGACCATTTTTCCTTAAGTCTTTTATTGATGGTCTTCGTTCGTGTGCGATGATTGTTTTTCACAGTTTAATGATACCTGCTTTTTACACATCTATATTATATGAATCTCTTCCTAATGAAGTCAGGAGATGAGTTTTGTCTTTCTTTCATTTTTCGATGGAAAAGGAAAAATTTAAATAGACCAGAAGAATTTACAATATCTACAAATAGTTGATAAACAAAGGAGCAAAACTAAAAAAATTATATGAACAAACAACCAACACTAATTTTCTGATATATAACTTTCCAAAGGATTTTAATAGACTCATATAATAGACTCATATATAAGAGTTAGTGTTGGGGATTTAGGTTAGGGATTATCGGCTCATATATATAACTTTGGATGGATGATTGATTGTACTTCTCATGATTTTAAAAATTTCATCTTACTCTTGATCATCCATCCATTTACACAGTAAAATATAAAATCACAAAATTTAAATTAAAGGATCCATAATTTAATAATTTTCAAGTCGCAGATTTAATAAATCAGATTCGGACAAATCCGTTCAATTAGGAGAAAAAAAAGGCTTTAAGACTGTGCATGATAAGTCTATGTGTATACGAGAGCCATAGGCAGCAGCCAATGCGCATATCATGAGAGACTTAGCCAAATTGAGCATACTGTCGGAGAAAACCCATGCCCAGCCATTATTTGGAGTTACCTGTGAAAGTCAGGAAATCATTTTACCTAGCCTTGGAAGGCTGCAAACTCCAACCTTATCAACTCATCATATGTACCCATCTATATTACTTATATTTGGTCGGTCACCAATCAACATAAGTTGCTTATTACATTGGTTTTACTTAAATAAGCGGCCTAAAAATTTAGCAGTATGAACATGGCACAGCTACTAGTTTAACATAAAATGTTTTCATTTTTGATAATTAAACTTTTATGAGAAAACTAGTTTTTCAAAATAAAAAAGTAATTAAAAAGTGTTTAAATTCGGGTGTCTCCAGCATACCTAACACCATCTTACTCCTGTCCTTAGTTGGATGGACAATAATATAATGTAATTATATTTTAATTATCACTACCTAATTTGCTTAATATTGATCATAATATTCAATCGAGACTAATTGATAGCATATTCTTCTATGGTTTTTGTTGATCAAAGAACAAAGATCTATCTTTAGACTAATGGAATAGACAACAAGATAATAAACGAAAGAGACGTCTAATTAAGATCAGATATCAGTGCTCAATGCCATCCAACTTCCTATAGTCCTATTAAATGCTAAGGTAGCACGGAGAAATGGCTCTATTTCTTAACGTGTCAAGTCATTACTGGCGGATCGGTCGTCATACGTGGTGAGTAATTTGCACTGCGCGTAAAACGTAACCATATTAATGCAACACGTTTTGAAGTTGGACTCCTCCTTCCTTCATACAGTATTATTTAGTTTTGGCATGGGTCTCGTGTTTGTCTAGAAATCTCAATTCTATCATTTCTATATTAATATGTGATCAGTAACAATAGGAGGAAAGAAGAAGTCAAATGACTAAGATGGATATGCATGGCGAATAACAAAAGCGATAAGTTTCGACGAAGAAAGAATGACTTGTACATTTTCCTATCACTAGCTATATTGTCATGAATCTCATGATATATATAAAATTATATTTTCGGAGGTGATTTATAAAAGAACCAGGGTGATTAATAAAATAAAATATGGACACTAAGAAGTAATATCAGCACATCTTTTATCCATATATTTTTTTAATAGTTAATTTATTCTTATTTAATTAGTGTTAATCAATGTAGTTAATATCGGATTTCGGATTGTACCGGTCGAGAGCGATACACTGGTACACCTTTGTATTAGGGAGATTTCGGTTCCAAATATCGGCAATATCGGTCCATAAATTTTATACCTATAATTATTATATCAAACGTTTTTTTTTTCCATATTGGACCTATTAAGATATAACACTAGTACTCATTTTTCTAAAATACCATAAAAAACATGAGTAACAATTGAAAACCATAGAACAAGGATAAGGAAATTAATTATTTTTTTTTGGATTTTTTTTAATTGAAAATCCTAATTTCGGCCGTACAGGTCCATCTCGGCCATTTCGATCAACCCGTACCGGTCCATCTCGGCCGATATTTTTGGGCAAATACCGTATCGGCGGTATAGGTTGTTTCGTATGGGGTGAGTCCCGATACCGAAAATACCGGCAAGATTTCGGTCATATCGGCCGAAATCGACTACACTGGTGTTAATAATGATTAATTAGTTAGTTAATTTTGGTTATAGTTAGTGTTAGAAAATTATTTTAGTTAAAGTTTTAAAAAAGAAATAGAGAGTGTGATAGAGAGGAAGAAGAAGAAGAAGTTTGGAAAAACTAGGTTTTACCTAAAATCAATAACAAACACGGATAAGTATAGTGAAGAAGGTGAGAAACATCATGAAGAACATAATATTGAAGGTTCAATAGCATTTAGAGATGACGATTTGGGATATTTTTTGGATGATCCAAATTTTGGTGTGGAAGAAACCCTAGACGATGATTTAACGAGAGAAAACGATGAATCACATCAGAATGAAGATAATAATGCATCAAACAATTAGGTATTGTGTTAAGAAGCTCAAAAACCTACTTTGTATGCGTTTGTATGTGATAGTTAACAAAAAAAATTCATTTCTGCATGCATTTAATGCCATGGACATCCCAGAATCGGTAGATAATGGAATACCATATCTACCGATTACACACACCTGTGCCAAAATTAGGGTATAATCGGTAGTCTCATGAAGAATGATTGCTACCGATTAATCAAAATCACCAAATCAAATTTTGTTCAAATTTTGTTTTCATAATCGGTAGTTTAGGAATACTTATTATCTACCAATTATAGTTGTCGCCCCAAAAATGAATTTCAAACTTACAAATTTTTTAATTCTTCATCTTTCACAATCGGTAGTGGGTGAATATTTTTAAGTATAGATTTAGAATCGGTAGTTTGTAAAATCACATATCTACGGATTGTGATTGTAGCCATAATTGAATTAAACTTAAAAATTTTACACTTTGTAATTGGTAATTTAAAGATCAAAATCTACCGATTCTATTATAATCGGTTGTTGTTTAACAAATTAAACCTCCGATTATACTTGTTTTTGTGTACAGAACTTGTCTTGATTTCTTTCTATAATCGGTAGTACAGGAACATAATTAACTATCGATTGTAGTTAATCGGTAGTACATGGATATAATTAACTACCGATTGTCGTTAATCGGTAGTACGGCAACATAATTATCTACCGATTGTTGTTGTCTAACTCATTGCTATTTTATGTAGATTGTTAAATCGGTTAATCATGTTTCGAAGTTAAAGTGTTTAGAGTTAAGAAAAATGTTGAATCCGGAAAGTGTTTAGAGTTGGGATGTGTCATTTTCCCGACGGTAAGGAAGGTAAAGTATGAAAAATATTTAGAGTTGCTAATGGTCGTCACAACCACGAAGATCCGGAAAGTCTTGTTGGGCACGTAATGGTTACCAAGTTAAAACCAAATAAAATGGAGACGGTGAAAGCGGACGACCCCAACAACTTGTCTTCCTTCTCTAAGATTAAGTCGGTGCTAGCAACAATCAAAAGGAAGAAATGGAATGGTCGAATGGTTATGCATCAATCAGAGTGGTTAGCCGAGAAACACAATTACACGTTGAGAAAAGAAGAAATGTTTGCACGACTAGTCGAGCGTTACTCTACGTCAAATGGGACACAAAAGCAAATATTCATGTACCATTTAGAGAAATCCTTTCACCCATGTCTAAAGGTTGTTGAAGAACCAATGAAAGGAAAGGCGATGAGTAAGCCGAATACCGAAAAGCCAAGGTCAATTCAAAGAAAAGAGTTGAAAGAATGGTTATCTAGTCAACGAGAGATTTCTAGGCATGATCATACTGAAGCTGAGTATCAAGATGTGCCGTCTCTAAGGAAAATGGTCTTCCATGGAAGAATCAAGATGGACCAAGCTCACGACAAGTCAAACCTAAGGTCTTTACGATTCCTTCTCAAGTAAGTCAAACCCAACCTATACACGGAAGACCAAATCGAGGTACGTATACAATATACGATGAGTATTTAGAACAACTCTCTTTACTCATTATACCATTTGTTTTCTCCACCGACGATGTTGATGGGGATGGCAACTGTAGTTTTCACGTTGCTTCGAAACAAATAAGAGACTTTAGTGAGGCGGTTACCGAGAATATCACCCAATGGAAATATTTAAGAAATAAGATGGCCGCCCAACTATTGAAGGATAAGTAATTCTATATTGAAATGATGAGATAAGGAGATAGACATGTTAGAGAAAAAGAGTTCAAAGAGTTATATACTCGTGTAAAATTCCGAAAAGAATTGAAGACAATCGGGTCCAAGTATTGGATGGTATGCCGAAATGTGGGTATCTTCTAGCGGATGTTTTAAACTGCGTGGTACATTATTTTTGTCCTCCTTCCTTAGGAGTGAGTGTTACGTTTACACCCACAATGACGGTTTGTGATGAGTCGGTCAAGGATAGACGAATCATTATGGCATGGGTTAATAGCAATCATTTTATCGGTTTAAGGTTAACGGAAGATTGTCCATCACCTCCATTGGGTAGGTGGTCGGATTACTTCCCAACTAACCATTGCAAGGAGTGGTTGAAGCAATACGAGTCCAACATGGAGCATTGGGATCGTTTAACAAACTTTTCCAAGGACCCAATTGAATTGACCGAGGATGGTGAGTAGTTTAGTTGAACATGTATTTTGAACATTGCTTTTTCAAGTGATAGAAAAATATTAATGCAATGTTTCGGTGTTATCGTCATTGTGTTTTCTATACACAAGTGATTGCAAAATATATTAATGCTATGTTTTTGTGTTATCGTCATTGTGTAACATGGAGAAAGTTTTTTGACAACATTATATTGTACAATCGGAAGTATCGGGATCACTATTATCTTCCGATTTGAACAATCGGAAGTAGATAATTATATTGTAATTCCGATTATGTTGAATATTGTCAACAAGAAATCAAGTTAAAATCAAGTGAGAAAATCGGTAGATATATGAAAACAATAACTTCCGATTATACTAAAAAATCAAACACGAAAACCCATTTTCCATACATAGAGAGTTGTATCGTCATAATATTTTCAAAAAGTTACCACAAAGACTATAATCGGTAGATAATAGTATATTCTAACTACCGATTATGTCTCCATGGTAATTATTCCGTGATTCATATTCTGTCTTGGAGAATGCCCTTCACCTTAAGGGCGTGGACGAACCTTAAACGGGTTGAATATGTCCATCACCTTAAGGATATTGAAATGAGTTTCGTAACGGTAATTTGATTGTTTCCATCGTCGCCATTCCTCGAGAGATCTCGCTATAAATTCATCATTAGTTTCACCCCTCAAACGATATCGATTGACAAGATAAGTTAAATTCACAAATGGAGCAACTTCTCTGCTTATGCAATTAAATCGATAAAAAAGATCAGCTCTATTACGGTTATTGGGGTTACCGATGTCAACGTAAAAATGTTCGTGAATGCTCTCCAAATAACTCATACTCATTACACCATTTTTCCTACGTTTTTCTCCTCGCCTCAGATAGAATTGCACATAGCGCCTACATAGCGATAAATTTTCTTCTACCGTGCACGGTTGAGCCATTAATGTTGAAGATGATTACTTCGATGTCGGAGAGTTAAAATGTATTGGAGGTTCATAAATGAGAAGAGGTCACCCTTGTTATATAGATTAGAGTCACAACGACTCTTTTTTTTCAAAAAAAAAAAAGCTGTTGAAGCCTGGTGTAACAATAGTGTACATAAAATATGTACATTAAGTTCATACGAATATAAACAATCAGAAGTATCGGGATCACCATTACCTTCCGATTTATACAATCGTAGTCTATGAAACTTTATTTACTATCGATTATAGATGTTGTCCCAAATTCAAAATTGAAATTTTTTTCAAATTTTAAAAAATTTCATATTCCATAATCGGCAGTCTAAGAAAATGTATTTACTATATGTTGCCCCAAATTCAAAATTGAAAAATTTATAAAATTTCTAAACTTTGCATACTCCATAATGGGTAGTCTATGAAACTTTATTTACTAACGATTATAGATGTTGCCCAAATTCGAAATTGAAAAATTTATCAAATTTCGAAATTTTTCATATTCCATAATCGGTAGTCTAAGAAAATGTATTTACTATCGAGTGTAGAT
The DNA here is from genome assembly GCA_023531435.1 of Papaver californicum. Classification (NCBI taxonomy): domain Eukaryota; kingdom Viridiplantae; phylum Streptophyta; class Magnoliopsida; order Ranunculales; family Papaveraceae; genus Papaver; species Papaver californicum. The sequence continues at coordinate 11,647,162 of JAJJMC010030977.1, read as the reverse complement.
GTTGCCCCAAATTCAAAATTAAAAAATTTATAATATAAAATTTAAATTCAATGAAGTTACTTATGATGTATGAGTCTCTTGCAAATCAATCGATAATTCATAAAAAGAACCTAAAATCCATTCATCATCCATAAAGTAAACCATTCATTAACATTAAACATAATGTTAGAACTTATAATCCAAAAAAAACCTTAAAAACTAGGTTGACTTTAGTACGAAAATGATGTTAGAACTTATAATCCGAAACAAGTTTCTTTCAGATCAATTGAAAATAATGTTCTCTAACAAGACAACCACAATCTAATGTCTAGATTTTTTGATTTTGGTACGAGCACGACGAGCACCAGGAACATTGACTTCACCATCAGCACTCGATGAACCACAAAATCTTTTACTGGGCTTTGCTGCTGACCTCTTAGGCTTATTCGAAGCTTTCTCTCCAAACTTACTTACATAAGCTTCATTATTAATGTTATACATTAGGTCTTTATGCTCTTTCATCTTCTTAATGGATAAAGGCATTCTTGCCTTTATATACCCAAACAATCATCTTGGAAAAAAACGCAAACCTATTTTTCTGTTTTTATGCAATAATAATCAAACGATTATTATCTTAAATATTGAGCCGTAATATTAAAATCAAAAGGAAAGAACATACGTACCAGTCTTTCAAAACCAGAAGGTTTGTCTTTGATGATACAAATATAATCGGAAGCCTTGGTGGTCTTTCCTTTATCTTCACGGATTACATAAAGATGAGAATGCTCCCGGTACCATTCCATATAGCCTGGATGTACTTCATCACCTCGGTTGACAGGTCTCCCATTGTTGGTAAAATATTGCATCATGTTATTCCAATCTTCAACGGATGGGTTACTAGAGTAAACTACTGTGAATAGAGTCCTTACCACATATACAATTCTCCACGTCCAATTTGAACTTGCCACGCATGTGACTCCATGGTTCTTCTTGTACATAACCGAGTTGACGCATCACTCTTGAGGCATTGTACATAATGTATCCTGTGGGGTGCCACAAGGGTCCATAATTAAACGATAACTTAGACCTTCACGTTATATGTCCACTAGATTGATCTTCCTTGTATGGATCAAAGCATACATCTTTGGACGTCAACAAGTCTAATTTCCTCCCCAAGGAAATCAAATGTTGCTCCTTAGGCCTTGAACGGTTGTTGTCGAAGATGTATTTTGTTCCTCTGGTGTTCCTTTCTGCCATATCGGGTTCTCTTTGGCCAAATCGAGGAATAAGAAGTGGTCATAGATCTATGTCTAGTGTACATATCAAACCAAGTATGATAAAATTGATTCTTAAAAGAGAAAAAAATAAATAACAATCAAAGCATCGACAAAGTTACCAAAATACTTGTAGTAGGCTCACATTCCCGACAATTTGGCTAGTTGCTTCCCACGATGACTTTATTAACTCTTCCATCAAGAACGCATGGCATATGGTGCCCCACGAGTAATCACGAACTTTATTGAGAGGATGCAATAGTTGTAGAAGGTTAGAACCGACCCGGTTGCCACTACAATTGGGGAAAATAACACATCCCAATACACAAAGGAGATATGCAGTGGTTGTAGCATTCACTTCGTCGTCGCTAAACTCTGAATTCTTTTCTTCTTTATCATTGGTGATTTTGAACATATTCATCAAGTGGACCATGCTGACTTGTCTAGTTCTGCAACGAAAGCACCAGTTGAACTCAGTGTCGGATGTCGTTTGATCCCAACCAAGGCACTTCTGAGTGTAAAAATAAAGTTGTTCTCAGCTTAACTGCTTTACATAATCAAACATGACGGTTGTACCATAGTCAGCGAGACTAAGAATCTGCACCATATCATCTGGGGTGATCGTCATCTCTCCAAACGGCATATGGAAGGTGTCGGTCTCAGGACACATTCTCTCCAGGAAGGCTGATATCGATACCCGGTCGTGTTCTAACATTGAATTCTCGGCAGCAGTAGATAACTCCGAGTCATAAATAATTTGATTGAACCTTTCACACTCATCATCTAACGGTCAGTCTTTTATTTTTCTTGGTGCAACTGTAGGTTTGAGTAGACGAACCGTATGAGAATGGTCCTAATATACAGGACGAATTATAAAATAATTGGAATAGCCGTTAACACTTCTACAAATAAAAAGACAATAGCTTAAGAATTGTGTTTTATAATTATTACCTCAGTTGAATAAATTTCTTTGGCCCATGAGTCTTTGCATCCAAATAACAGATCTCCCCCATCTCTTGGTAACCCAGGGATTTGGCCTGCTTCAATACCCTTCATCTTCAAAGAGGTGGGGACTTGGTGTCCTCCTTTCTTCTTAATTACCTTCTTTGTACCTTTTCCTTCTCCTTGTATAGCACTTGGTTCTCCTTCTTCTTGGTTTCTAACTTGTGGAACACTTGGTTCTCCTTCTTCTTGGTTTCTAACTTGTGGAACACTTGGTTCTTCTTCTTCTTGGTTTCTAACTTGTGGAACACTTGGTTGTAAACATGGTTGAGTTCCTTCGGTGATAGAGATTCCTCTAGCGCTCTTTTCCTTCTTGCACTAGCTGGTACTTTCTTACCCCCTTCACGACGAGGCCCCAAAACAGTTGTATTTTTGGCTTGCTTAGCTCTCCTTTTCCTAAAAATAAAGTAAAGAACAATTAGCTTGTAAGACACCGTTTAATCATTAAATAATCGGTAGAAAAAGTATATAAAAAACAACTGATTATTCATAGTCGGTAGCTCGGGTCCTAGATTATCTCCCGATTATGCAACAATTTTGGGTCATAAAACTCTAAGCTATGGACACACATATAATCGGTAGTCAAATAAACA